>OX456523.1:186457429-187014929 GCA_949748255.1 Eustalomyia histrio | reverse complement strand
AAATTTTAACACATTATGAACCACAGCATAAAAACGCCGTACATAGGACCGAAAAATACCGTGGCTTTGTCGTTTACGGGGTACATAATATAAATGTGTAATAACCAGGGTAAGAAAAAACAATTTTAAAATTAGCCATCAAAATGAATAAGTGTTTGTGGTGTAGTAGGTAAAAATAAATATTTTTTCAATTAAAATATTCAAATGAATAAGTATCAAAAATATCAAAGAAAATTTAAATTAGTTGGGGTGTAGTAAACCAAATTTTCTAGAACTTATATAACATTTATGTGGAATATAAATATTAAATTCAACAACTGAATATAGGCTTTCCAATAAAAATATAATTTATTATGAAGAAAGTTGCAGTAACCACAACAATTCGATTGACAACAAATTTATACATACATAGTATGTATTTGGTCACATTGGTATTTTCTTGCCATTGGTTATTGTGTAAAATCAAATTAATATCACATTCCTCATACAACAAGGGGTACATTAATATGCATATGCCAATAACAACACACTAGAAATTAAATTTAACATACTGATCATCCATGAAAATTTCCACAGCATATCATACACACACGTGTTTACTTACATACTCATTAGTGAACAACAATAATAGCGTTAACAATTTTGAAAAAATTATAGATTTTTATAAAGTTGATCTATTTTTATTAAATTTATGTTTTTTTTAATTTATAAATTTTTAAAAAAATTTTGGATTTATAAAAAAATTGTTGAATTTTTATAAAATTTATAAATTTTTATTAAATTTTTCGATTTCAAATTTTTTTTATGACTTTTTATATTATTAATTTTTAAAAAATTTTTCAATTTTTTAAAAATTGATAATATGATTTTATGATTTTTTGTTTCTTGTGCCTCTATTTACTGTCCGATCGTAACGTGTGATATATCAACAGCTACATTTTCTACTTTGATCACTTTTGACTCCGACGTCAAGTTCTAGAAGTGACTTCTGGAATCTCGGTTTGTAACCCCCTAATTTCCATTTTTTCCATGAAGTTCCATGAAATTTTTTCTTACAGTATATTGTTTTATTCATAAACAAAAAAGTTACAGATGTTTTTAGTAAAAAATACGATTATGTATAAATTTGACTTTTTATGCCAACATTCATAAACAATGATTCATATAGCTGTGCTTAACCTTTGCTTAAGCTTTGCTCTTGTTTCCGTTGACATTTGTCTTTTTTCAATTTCTATCAGTGATGCAAAATGTGGCACAATTGGACCATTTGTGTCACTTTTAAGTGTTTGATGGCCCTGTGGTACTTTCTAATCTATTTTGGCCCTTTCAGCTCAAAATTTTAACTACTACAAGCCGTTCAATACATTTTTCAATGTAATTTTCTCCCTATTTCAGACACTACTTTTATTTACAACAATATTTTGTTTGTCAAAGAAACTTTTATTTGCAAATCTGTCTTGTTTCAAGTAAAAATTCTTTTAAGTATATCAAGTAATTACAAAAAAAAAAAAAAAAACAAAGTAGACCGTCAAATAATGGTAACAGTAAAGGTAAAAAATACTTGATAAATAAAATTTTGTATTGGAAAATATATATTTCCTATTGCTTTTAAGTAATAATGGTATTTCTAAAACATAGTGTAATATTTAAATGAAACAAAAATAGACAAGTTTTTTAACAGGTAAGTTTAAATATATACTTTTATATATCAAAGTAATTGTAAATACTTTTATATTTTAAGAGACAATTCATGTTCCGATGGATGTGATACAACGCTATCTTTATAAAGAAAATCCAATAGAAAATTAAAAACAGATTGGATTAAATCTTACATGTGGCTAACAGATTTAAATTTCAATTTGGCCCAAGACAAAAAACTCAAAATGCATCACTGATTTCTATGGATGATTTATCAATTCTACAAGTATTTTTATTATCAATAAGTATTTTTCTGTTATTGTTATACAAAGAAAAATATTAAAGAAAAAAATTAAAAAAAGGTTATATTTAACAATAAAATCATATTAACATATAAATATATTTAACAAAATGTATTTTCAAGCACGTTATATTAACAAAACAAAATTACAAACAAACCGTGAAGTTATTCAATATTTTTTACAAAGGGTGGTTAAATTTTAAGGGCCGATGTTGAATGTGAACCACACATAAACGTCAAGTTTTTTCTGCATTTCATTTGACATTTCTCAATTTCAGACTAACTCAATTTGAACCATGGAAAGATACACAATCGAGCAAAGCGTTAAAGTTATTCAGGCTTGTTATGAAAATGAGCGTTCAAATCAAAATGCACTTTGTGATTTTTTTGGTCAGCATAATCTACCAAATGTGCCCACAATCGGGATAATTGTGCACATATTTCTGCAAATCGGGTCTGTAGGAAATGAAAAATGGAATTCTTGAAGCCATAAATTGAGGATATGGATGTGCACGATATGTGGTTTCAACATGAAGGTGCCACTTTCCACACAGCTAACGAAACAATCGCTCTTTTACGCGACAAATTCAATGGCCGTGTTATCTCACGTGGTGGCGATGTCAATTGGCCGCCAAGATTATGTGATTCGACACCGTTGGACTTCTTTCTTTGGGGTTATTTGAAAGAAAAGGTGTACGCCGATAAGCCAGCAACAATTCAAGAGCTAAAGGATGAGATAATTCGCACATTAACGGCATAGAACCTCAATTATGCCTCAGCGTCATCGAAAATTTGGACCATCGGATGGAGGTGTGCCGCCGAGGTCGCGGCGGCCATTTGGCCGATATTTTGTTCTATACATAATTGAACTATACCAAATTATCATAATAAAAAGAAATGACAATAATTTCCTAAATAATTTGTGTTTTATTCAACCACTCTTTATTTACATACAAATGATAATAAAAAAAGCAAAAGCGTTATATGCAACTTGTTACAAAAGTGATATGTGAGGTGTGGAAAAATACCACAGTAAGAAAAATATTGGTGCGTCTTCTGAACTCATATTTTAAAGTGGCAAAAATGCCGGGTAAATATATTGAGAGCTATTGAAATAAGATATTTAGAATTTCATAATGCAAGTGCGGCATTGAAATAGGCTGCGAATGCATATGCCCCAAAATAAAAAAATCCCTAAAAATTTAACTAAATTTTTTATTGATCAGTGCCTTGGGCGTTTAACTGTTAACAATATTAATCTAGATAATATAAACGATATGGAAGACCAAGCCTCATTTATTACTACTCTTGAGCAATCTCCAAAAACTGTTTCATACGCACCAGACTGAGATGAAGAAAATGAATATGAATATACTCACATGTCGACAAATGAGGAGCAACTGCAGGTATAAGATATATCTCTAAAAAATTATGCTTTAGCATTGGATCAAATTGGTATACAAATCTGTAAATTCAGCAAAAAAAATTGGTAATTTGTAAGGAAATATGATTTTGTACTAAAAATTATTACAAAAACTGTAAATTGGGGCATATGACGATTAATACATTTTTCTACTAACTCTTTTATTTGAGTGTATATTAGTATCTTAATAAAATATAGGCATATGAACTAATCAATTTAGTAATTGATACGTTGAATTCGATGCGTAAAAATGCTGAGGAGGAGTTTATTATTGGAGACAACTGAAATCGTATAGAACCAGAGTTAACAAGACAGGTAGGAACACATAAAATACTGTTCAAATTTACAAACAGATGATCTGACGGAATATTACAGATCAGTCTAATTCATTCCATGTTTAAATGAAAAAATCTCAAGTATGACAAATAGATTATACTCATAATTATTTTCATTTTAGAAATAATTAATGTTTACTATTCCTAAGTAACATTAAATTATGATCTCGAATCTGATAAATTCAAAAATATATATGTAGGCAAGTTTAGGTTTTAAAACTGAAAAATGTTGATAAATAAATGCATATACATTTTCATGATTTTATTAACATGTCAAATAAATAAAGTGCTTAAGCTCAGAAAAATGTAATATAAAAACTCACGCCACTTAAATACGATTTATGGTATTTAAGAGGTACACTCATAACAATTTGTAGTTGGTTCAACAGAAAAATTATAGTGATGAAGTTTTTGCGGGGGTGAGATAAAGTCTTGGGGTAGTCGAAATTTTCGTCCATTTTGCATTTCCAAAAATCGAGAGGCGACGAAATAGCTTTTAACTTCGGATACATTGGCAGTGATAATCTACTGCGTAATAGCAGGGGTATTCAACCGGTTAGTCGTTGTTCAATTAATCGAAAACTTTTCTCAAATAAATGCCCAAATTTCGAATAACGAATAATAAGAATAATTTTATAAGATTAATCAATTAATTAAAATTGGCAAAAATGTAAAAAAGTCAAAAATATAAAATCATATTCAATCATGTTCAAATAACAAAAACAAAAAAAAAATAATGTCATTTACCTATATTCTTAAACATCAACATTAAAACAATACCAATTATAGCAACTCTTTTGTAACATAAAAAAGCTTTCACTCTCTGAAATTGTAAACAGTTTTAAAGAAAAGGAAGCAAGTGCCTGATAGTAAGAGAAATAAGGAGCAAAATAATTCTCAACAGGTTGCTTAAGAGAATAACAAATTATGTTTATAATACAAATCGAAACTAACTATATTACAAGACAGTTGTAAAAAAGATGTTGTTCCAACAAGTAATGTTAGAAAAAGTTACGGTCAAACAACAAAAAGTGTTATAAAAAAACTGAGATAAAGTGAAGGAATAAATATGTATGAAAAGAAATAAAAAAAAGCAGATATTTAAAATAAATGGTGCAAAAAATATATAAATGAAATGTTGCAAAAAAATGCATATACAAAATTTTTCAAAAGAAAAATGTATATATGGTTTTGTAAATTTTCTTTAAATGTTTAATAAAAGATATTTAAATTAAATATTTCGAAAGTTTATCACTATAATATACCCAATGAACAATTTCGCTTGAATTTAAGTTGAAATAAAGTGTATTTCCATTCGTATTTTCCAAAAAGTGAATACTATAACTTCAGTCGAACATTACAGTTTAAATATGCTGCAATTCAAGTCTTGATTTACAGTTCAATTCAAGTTTAAACAACACCTTCAAAACCCATGTATTTAAACTATATTTTTAAGCCAATTAAAACACGCTAAAAATTATATTTGTTGCTATTTATTTGAAGTTGAAAAAAATATGTTGACAGATATACACCTAAATTTATTATTTTCGTTTATCATCTATAATTTGAGTTCATCATTTTGGGGCGAACGAAGCTATTTCAGATGTAAATATTCAATTGCATGTATTTTGTTCTTCTTTTATCTGGCAGCGTAAGATGTTTTAGTGTTTTACCTAACTAAGAAGAAAAGAAAAAATGTTAGAAAAATGTTTGGACCCAAACAAATGCAACAATTTACTGTAATTAGTAAATTGTTGCATTTATAAATTAAGATTTTCAAGCCCTTTTATTTTTTTAGTATTGACAAAACACAAGTTATTTCAATGTTTATTGGGATAATATAAAATGCAAACTCCCAACAAATTTAAAAATACTTCAAATTAAATAATCCTAAAGTGATAAATAAAAAAAAATTGTTTCATTATGTAAGTGATTTTTAAATTTATTATAAACAAATTTTTTGCATAAAATGGTATCCATTTATCCATTTACATACATATGCATATAATTATACTACAAAATTTAACCACAATTATGTTAAAATAAAAAATACAAATAATAATTTTATACAATCAATATATAACATGTGAATATAATAATATAAGTTGAAAAACAAAGTATTTACAATAAAAATTCTATAGAATAATATGTAAAATATATCGCTGCTTTTGCATAACTGCATGAGTGCATATGAGCTTTTGTTTCCAATTAAGTTGTCATTGAATTGTATAATTATAAAAATTATAAAAATAAACGAAAAAAGGAATACATCATAACAACATGTCAGAAAGTGTAGATACTGAATTATTGGTGAACTGCACCATTTTGGCTGTTAAACGTTTTGAATTGACATCAATTTTAAATACCAGTCAACTGAGTAATTTAAATCGCTCTGATATAATTGGTCTATTGTCTGGTATCATTGAAAATAAGGATAATTTGGATAGTATAAATGATGCAAAGTAAGTAGTTTATGTTATACATATGTAAATATTTTTATTTCAAATTTCTAAGGTCATTTCAAATTGGCACGATAATTGCAATTGGAACATATAAAATGTTTTGAGTTTTAAACCTTCCATGCACGGATATTCTTTTTTAAAATATGTACATTTATTAAAATTGAAAATATTTAAATTGAAGCATTGCTTTATAAACACGCAACTTTGCTGGCTGATAAAAGAAATATAGTAACAAAATTGCGATTTGAAGTTAAACTACATATACAAAAAAAATATATAAAAAACAAAAATTTTTCTGATGGGGTTATATTATTGTTGGGATAGGCAAAGTCGCCAGACACCAGTCTATATACGCTTATGGTATAACATGAAAGGTATTGCAAAAGGTTCCCAGGAAAAATTTAGTAATAACAGCTCATTGCTTTTTGCATTACCAATAATGCATACTTCATTACTTTCAATGTGAAAATAATGTGTTACTAATAATGTGTTTTAACTACTTATTTTTGGCAGTTAAAATCTATTTTTGGTTTCGTTATTTAAAGTTTTTTTTTTCAAATTGTTATCAAAAATCAATTCAAATTAAAAGCTAATTAAAAACTAATAGAAAAAAATTTGAAACATAATAAAAATAGTTTTTTGATCTTAAATATTTCTGTTTTTTAATGATTTTGATTTTGAATTGGAATTTTGAATGAATTAATCTTAAACTTTTTTTTTTGTGAATTTAATAAAATATATGTACATACATATGTTGTATTTAAGCTGTTTTTATAAAATAATTTTTTTTTTAAATTCCTCTTTTTTAAAAATCTATTTTTAGACACATTACTTTTTCCATTCTCATAACCATAAAAGTAACCCCTTACATTATCACCTCTAAAGTAATGGGTATATACATTACTTTGAGGCTCATCGCCTGCAAAATTCATGAATGAAGTAAGGTATAAAGTAATCCATCGGCCCCTATGGCTATACATTACTTTACCCATTATTTGGTAATGTGTGGTTTTGCTGGGAAGTATTTATAGATATCTATATCGTATAAAAAAAAACAAACCTTTTATTTCTGTATACACTTTTACACCATTTCCAATTTAATATCAGAAATTATTAATTATTTGCAGAAATTATCAATTTAGTTTTAGAAAATAACAATTTAGGATATTTTCAATTTAATTTCAGATTCATCAGTTAATTTCAAAAGTTATTGATTTAATTTCAGATGCTATTAATTTAATTTCACATATATTAATTTAATTTCAGTTATTATTATATTAATTTCTGAAATAAAATTCTTAATATCTGAAATAAAATAAATAGTTAATGAAAATAGTTGGTACTCTCTGAAATTAAATGGGAAATGGTGTAGTTATACATTTCCTTCCTTGTTATCAGTTTTGTAACGACTTATAAACTCATTGTATGTAGTCACTCTTTTAGTACCTATTGATAATGCGTTATTTGCACCCCTTATGTTATGTATTATTATGCCCTTTTTAAGCAACCAGTTATTAACTACCTTCAAGCCACCAGTTTTTATAATATGAACTGCAACTAGTTATATTTGCGTTACCTATAACTAGTAATTTTAACCTTACCATTAACTAGTTGCTTTACTACCTACTCGTAATGTTGTAGGTAACTAGCTACCTCCAATAAGATCCCAATGTTAAAATAATCAGCTTAGCAGGCAAACTTCATCCAGTTACTGCTCGTTCTAAAACCCATTATTTGGGAAGGTCTTTTTTTGCTGGATTATTATATTTTACCTAATGATGTATACAATGTAATGAAACAGGTTTTAGTCCAGCACTTTTTACTCAGAACATGGCAAAAATTCGATGTTTTAGAAAACACTATGGCACTACAAGCATTTATTGATAGTCATATAGATTGTCTTTTATTTAATATCAAGTTTGTATAAAATGATTAATGTTATGTTAGTACAAAAAACAAAAAATAAACTAAAAATATTAATACATATTTCTTTTACCGAATTAGTTACGCAAAAGGGATAAAGTGTGTGTTTTCGAATTACAGATTCTTAATTATTTTATTTCTCTGAATTTGTAAGTTGTTTTTAACAGTTAAAAATAAACAAATTTTTAGTTATTTAAGTCCAGAAAAATTTTTTAGAACTGGTTACCACCGGTTCTAGACCTGATTCCTGAAAGCCAAAATATAATGTTTCACTGTCCCAGAAACAGTTCTATAACTGATTCTGGAACCAGTTCTAAAGCAACTTGTTCCAGTTGGAGAAAAAAACCTATTGATAATAGGTTAAACTCCATATTTTAAAAATTGAGATAAATTAAATATAACTATTAAGATCGCGACTAATCAAATCTAATATATTTTTGGGCGTACATTACGAATATGTAATCAAAATTAAATTCGGATTCGCGTATTTCGCGAACATTTCATGCAAATTTTCTTATACTTGACTGCGCAAAATTCTTTTTTAAATAATTATATGACCATGGAATGTCTTCTTATGTGATACCGAAATACCGATAATAGCGAAAAACTAAAAAAAGTCAAATTTTACATTCAATTGTAATGATAACTTTTATCCTTTCAAAAATTAAAAACAATGTCATGTCTAATGAAAGCCCTTGGTAAGTAGATTACAAAAGTACAAGAAGTTAGATTTTTCGAAGACAACGTTTTTAAGTAGTTAGGAAAATAGCACAAATAAAATGAATTTTGTTCAGTTTTTATAAAACGGAAAAAATTTAAAAACCACAAATTTGTTTCTAATTTTGATTGTAGGTTCGTAATTGCAGATCAGATCAGATTTGAGAAATTCACAACTTGAAATTTTTACTTACATCTTTTCAGAAAATTTAGATATTTAAACTAAAATAAGTGCTTTTGTGTATATATTTAAAAAAAATCGCGAACTACTTTAAAGTAACTAAATTTTTTATTCCTTTAAGACTATATTGGAAAATTTTATTAAATTGTGGCGCATTGTTTAAAAAATAATTTAATTTAAAGTCAAACCTACTTTTTGTATAAATTACTCTAACGACAAATTACTAATTCTTAAAAGTTAACTTCTTGTGCTACCTCTAAATATAAACGAATTTTGCCGAAACTTGGCACAGAGAGTTTTTAGACATTAACGAATAGGGCCAGCATTGTGGAGATTGCTAATTTAAACTTTAACTTTTTTTTGGGCCACTCTAATGTAGACATATTTGTGTTAAAAATTGCAGACACAAAAATTTGTATTCATACATTTTAAATTATTTTAGAAACACACTTCATATGTGTAAATATAAAATTTTTGTAAATACGGATACATTTTGAATGTTTATAAATAAATGGTAAATATTTTTATATTTATTTAAAAATGATTTCTATTAAACATCTAAAATCAATCAAAAACCCCATCCAAACTGAACACCAAAATACGTATTTACGTTATTTTTAAGTTTTCGATTTAAAATTTGTATAGAATTTGAAAATTAAAAACTCAAGAAAAAGAACGAAAATACGTATTTCGGGGTTGATTATGAATGAGGTATAAATCGACAATAATAAGCGTAATAATAAAAGAAGGAAACCTACATACTCGTAAGTTTGCATTTTTTTTTTTTTTTTTTTTTTTTTACGTTAGACTAACACTCAGGGGATGTCCCCTACTAATGCAGTGCATTGTGTTAGAATTAGGAAAATATGTTATGAGAGGGAGGAAAGAGGGAGTAGTGTTGAAGAGTACAGACAATATGCAATATATCTGCAATAGTACAACAACCGGGTACACACTTTGTTGCTGAATTGGTTACTCAGTGATCAGTGCTATGCCTTCATCACTAATTGGCCCAACAACAAAAAGAATACAAGGCGGTTGTACCATGCAAAATAGAGAAAAAAAAATTAAAAAAGGGAGAGGAAAGGAAAGGAAAAAAATCTAGCAACAATAACACAGGCAAATAGAGAGATTAAAGCCCTTTGCCCCTTTCAGTTTTTTTTATTTTTTTATTAATTGATTTATTGTAATTATTATTATATCAACACTGGACAAAACAAGTAAGAGCGGCTAAATTCGGCTATGCCGAATCTGATATACCCTTCACCATGGTTGGGAAAAAACTGAAGTTTATATATGGACATATATGGAATGGACAGATTTATATACGGACGCCTTTAAGAGGAAATTAACCATTTAGTTTGGAGATAAAACTTGGACTCGGGAATATAGGTACTTTAAAAAAATTTATGTTTTGGGCATAACTTTTTTGTATCTGAACCGATATTTCCGAGTTTTTCAGATTTTCGATCTTTTGCTATATAAGACGTATCCATAGGTCATAATACAGCTCTAGAATAGTGTTTGTTGTTTGTGTATAAAAGGTGAAGAGGTGAAAGAAAAGAATTTCAACAAATCGTTAAAAGAAATCAGCATGTGTTTTATTTCTACAAAATAGTTTGATTTAGCTGGCAAATTTACATTTGGGATTTTATTTCGCTTTTTTATTAGAAATATTTGTAATTTCTTTAGCTTAATTTTAAAAATTTGAAGGAAAATAGTTTATAATTTTTTTTTATAAATTATTATAAGTTATGACCTAAAATAGTTGCACTCAAAGGTAAAT
This sequence comes from Eustalomyia histrio, assembly GCA_949748255.1. NCBI lineage: Eukaryota > Metazoa > Arthropoda > Insecta > Diptera > Anthomyiidae > Eustalomyia > Eustalomyia histrio. The sequence goes on along the minus strand of OX456523.1, from coordinate 187,004,163 downwards.
TATGTATAAAATTTTCTTAATATGTGAGAAATAAAATGGTTTAAAAATCTATTTATAAATTCTTTTAAATCGGAGCAAAAAAAAAGAAATAAAACCGTTTGTATTTTGTTTGTATCAGAGGGTTTTTATAAAAATTTTGATGTTTTTAGCCTATTTATGGATTATTTAATTATTAATATAAAATTTTATTTAAATTAATTATTAAATGTAAAAAAAAACAAAAAATAAACAAAAAAAAATCTTAAGAAAATAAAAAAAAATGTACAAAAAAAAAGTGAATTGACCTGACCGAGATTCGAACCCGCGGCCTTAGAGAAAAAAAGTATTTGTGACATAGCGTCAAGTCAACTGAGCTATTGAAGCTCACACAAAATCATCGTCAATAGAGGTACATATATAAAAGTCTTCGTTCATTAGGGATTTGTTTAGTTTTTAGTTAAATGACAAATCTTTGTATGTGTGTTGTTTGTGTATAAAAGGTGGAGATGAAAGAAAAGAATTTTAATTATTAATATAAAATTTTATATAAATTAATTATTAAATGTTAAAAAAAACCAAAAATAAGCAAAAAAAAAAAAATATTAAGAAAATAATAAAAAAAAAAATGTACAAAAAAAAAGTGAATTGACCTGACCCGAGATTTGAACCTCGAACTCCGCGGGCTTAGAGAAAAAAAGTATTTGTGACATAGCGTCTAGACAACTGAGCTATTGAAGCTGACACAAAATCATCGTCAATAGATGTACATATATAAAAGTCTTCGTTCATTAGGGATTTGTTTAGTTATTATTTAAATGACAAATCTTTGTATGTGTGTTGTTTGTGTATAAATGGTGGAGATGAAAGAAAAGATTTTGAACACATGGATGTGTTGTTATGCTCAAAATTCTACATACATATTAAACAAAGGGATTTTACTGGAAAAATTAGAGGTAGTCCTGGTTTTTTGCTAATATCTCAGCCATTTATTAACCGATCTGTCTGATTTTTAATAGCAAACAGAAATGGATCACATGTAACAGAAATAAAAAAGAATCAAGTCCTCATCACGTCTGGGTTCTTCGGAAAACCCATTTCAACACACAGACGGACAGACGGACAGACGGACATCGTTAAATCAACTTCGCTCTTCATAAGGACCCAGAATATATATACTTTATAGGGTCTAAGATCAATATTGTAGAAATTACAAACGGAATGACAAACTTATATATACCCTTCCACCTGTGGTGAAGGGTATAAAAACGGCGCGTTTAAATTCGATTTAACGACACTAAAAACATAAACTATATATGCGGACAAAATGCGTGTTGACAGTTTAAAAGACAGAACACAGACAGACAGAAACCTATTAAAAACTAAAATATAATAAACCTATTAAAAACTAAACCTATTTAAAAGACTGAACACTACTCCCATATAATAAACCTATTAAAATCTAAAATATAATAAACCTATTAAAAACTAAACCTATTACAAAACTTTTTTATAACTGATGTTGCGAGCGAAGATAAATCACGTCTGTACTCGTTTTTATTAGTGGTTAACAAAGGGAAATTAAAATTTACGTATAATTAACAATATAATCGGTTAACAAGAAGTATAAAATAGTGAATAATTAAATTATAAACTATAAAATTAAGCAATTAACAAAAAATTTAAAATAATGATTTAATTATTAAACAGTACTTATACGTGAATATTAATAAAAAATGTGTAAAAAGGCTTACAATATCCGCGGTGTTCTACCAGGATTTAACATTTCAAAAATCTTTAGCTTTGCCTTATGTTGTAGGCCTGACATATTAACAGGGCACATTTTTGACATATTGGGCATATTTTTTTATTGATTTTTAGTAAACGGCATAACATACACACATTATGGAGAATTTGGACCTGCCTTCCCTCATGTTAAAGAAACCTGTCTATTTTACATGCTTTTGTCATAGACTGGGAAATTGATCTCTTGTTGCATATCACATAACTAATGTAAGACGTGTCAGTGAAATCTTCTACTAGAGTAATTTTGTTTCATTTCTAATGAAAGTTTTTGGACATCCCACCGAGCTCTGGAGTTTAGTGATACGTTCCCTACGGGAAATGAAGGGTCGATTGATCCAAGGTGATAAATCTGTGATAGATAAATGAGGGACATGTCAAAAAGCTGGTGTAAAAATAATTCAGTGTCTGAAAAAGTGGTAATTGCTGTAAAATTACCAGTGTCCGTAATATTAAAATGGTGGCAGAACTTTGACTGGTTCTTTCTGGATATATTTGGTAACTAAAGAGAAATGAATATAACACCAATGTGGACTAAATAAATTAGAACTTTTATAGTTGAAATAATGACAGAACACGGAACTGGTTCAACAAATTTTGCTGTGTATAAAAAAATGTCAATCGGACTGTTGCAAAGCTGATATAATACTGAACTGATTTAAACATAACCGAATTTGTGACTGCAGAAATGATGACATAACATTAATCTAGTTCAAAAAGAATTGATTACGCAACTGTTTAGACATATAACTGCAATATTCAAAATGAATCCAATATGCATGATGAAGTGTCAACGACAAGCAAATCAAGCTGCCCGCGACTGACTAATACGAGTAGGTATCACAACACTTAAGAGTTTATTAAGGAACACTTAAGGGGATATTATCCCTAAAAATTTCGATCGACGAAATACTGGCCCTTAGACTTTATTTGTTTAAACTATATTAATCCATTTTCCGAATTATTTGAACTAAAATATTTACAACTGTGTGATTAATTTATAATCATTTTTAAAGTCTGTGAAGATAAATATGTCAGTTAAATATGTAATGACGTAATGGTGAAAAGTTAAATATGTTATGACGTAAGACTTAAATATGTTATGACGTAACGAAAATATACTAAATACAGCTAAATAACAAATTCTAAGCATATTTAACATGTTAAAACAATGTGAAATACCAAAAAAAAAAAATAATTACTATTATAAATTGTTTTTCAGAAAACTTTGAAAAATTTTTTAATATCACATACATTATTGAATATTGTGAATGAAATTTCTCTGGAGGATTTTGGCCACTGTGGCCAAACGGAGCGGGGTACACATATGAGCCATACCTCAAATTAAAGCTCTAATCATGTCCTATCTTACTATCGAAGCAGTTTTTCTGAATTGTTTTTCAGAAAACTTTGAAAAATTTTTTAATATCACATATATTATTGAATATTGTGAACGAAATTTCTCTGGAGGATTTCGGACACTGTGGCCAAACGGAGCGGGGTACACATATGAGCCATGCCTCAAATTAAAGCTCTAAGCATGTCCTATCGAACTATCAAAGCAGTTTTTCTGAATTGTTTTTCAGAAAACTGAAAATTTTTTTAATATCACATATATTATTGAATATTGTGAACTAAATTTCTCTGGAGGATTTCGGCCACTGTGGCCAAACGGAGCGGGGTACACATATGAGCCATACCTCAAATTAAAGCTCTAAGCATGTCCTATCTAACTATCAAAGCAGTTTTTCTGAATTGTTTTTCAGAAAACTTTGAAAAAATTTTTAATATCACATATATTATTGAATATTGTGAACGAAATTTCTCTGGAGGGTTTTGGCCACTGTGGCCAAACGGAGCGGGGTACACATATGAGCCATACCTCAAATTAAAGCTCTAAGCATGTCCTATCTAACTATCGAAGCAGTTTTTCTGAATTGTTTTTCAGAAAACTTTGAAAAATTTTTTAATATCACATACATTATTGAATATTGTGAATGAAATTTCTCTGGAGGATTTTGGCCACTGTGGCCAAACGGAGCGGGGTACACATATGAGCCATACCTCAAATTAAAGCTCTAATCATGTCCTATCTTACTATCGAAGCAGTTTTTCTGAATTGTTTTTCAGAAAACTTTGAAAAATTTTTTAATATCACATATATTATTGAATATTGTGAACGAAATTTCTCTGGAGGATTTCGGACACTGTGGCCAAACGGAGCGGGGTACACATATGAGCCATGCCTCAAATTAAAGCTCTAAGCATGTCCTATCGAACTATCAAAGCAGTTTTTCTGAATTGTTTTTCAGAAAACTGAAAATTTTTTTAATATCACATATATTATTGAATATTGTGAACTAAATTTCTCTGGAGGATTTCGGCCACTGTGGCCAAACGGAGCGGGGTACACATATGAGCCATACCTCAAATTAAAGCTCTAAGCATGTCCTATCTAACTATCAAAGCAGTTTTTCTGAATTGTTTTTCAGAAAACTTTGAAAAAATTTTTAATATCACATATATTATTGAATATTGTGAACGAAATTTCTCTGGAGGGTTTTGGCCACTGTGGCCAAACGGAGCGGGGTACACATATGAGCCATACCTCAAATTAAAGCTCTAAGCATGTACTATCTAACTATCGAAGCAGTTTTTCTGAATTGTTTTTCAGAAAACTTTGAAAAATTTTTTAATATCACATACATTATTGAATATTGTGAATGAAATTTCTCTGGAGGATTTTGGCCACTGTGGCCAAACGGAGCGGGGTACACATATGAGCCATACCTCAAATTAAAGCTCTAATCATGTCCTATCTTACTATCGAAGCAGTTTTTCTGAATTGTTTTTCAGAAAACTTTGAAAAATTTTTTAATATCACATATATTATTGAATATTGTGAACGAAATCTCTCTGGAGGATTTCGGCCACTGTGGCCAAACGGAGCGGGGTACACATATGAGCCATGCCTCAAATTAAAGCTCTAATCATGTCCTATCTTACTATCAAAGCAGTTTTTCTGAATTGTTTTTCAGAAAACTTTGAAAAATTTTTTAATATCACATATATTATTGAATATTGTGAACGAAATTTCTCTCGAGGATTTCGGCCACTGTGGCCAAACGGAGCAGGGTACACATATGAGCCATACCTCAAATTAAAGCTCTAAGCATGTCCTATCGAACTATCAAAGCAGTTTTTCTGAATTGTTTTTCAGAAAACTGAAAATTTTTTTAATATCACATATATTATTGAATATTGTGAACTAAATTTCTCTGGAGGATTTCGGCCACTGTGGCCAAACGGAGCGGGGTACACATATGAGCCATACCTCAAATTAAAGCTCTAAGCATGTCCTATCTAACTATCAAAGCAGTTTTTCTGAATTGTTTTTCAGAAAACTTTGAAAAAATTTTTAATATCACATATATTATTGAATATTGTGAACGAAATTTCTCTGGAGGATTTTGGCCACTGTGGCCAAACGGAGCGGGGTACACATATGAGCCATACCTCAAATTAAAGCTCTAAGCATGTCCTATCTAACTATCAAAGCAGTTTTTCTGAATTGTTTTTCAGAAAACTTTGAAAAATTTTTTAATATCACATACATTATTGAATATTGTGAATGAAATTTCTCTGGAGGATTTTGGCCACTGTGGCCAAACGGAGCGGGGTACACATATGAGCCATACCTCAGATTAAAGCTCTAATCATGTCCTATCTTACTATCGAAGCAGTTTTTCTGAATTGTTTTTCAGAAAACTTTGAAAAATTTTTTAATATCACATATATTATTGAATATTGTGAACGAAATTTCTCTGGAGGATTTCGGCCACTGTGGCCAAACGGAGCGGGGTACACATATGAGCCATGCCTCAAATTAAAGCTCTAAGCATGTCCTATCCAACTATCAAAGCAGTTTTTCTGAATTGTTTTTCAGAAAACTGAAAATTTTTTTAATATCACATATATTATTGAATATTGTGAACTAAATTTCTCTGGAGGATTTCGGCCACTGTGGCCAAACGGAGCGGGGTACACATATGAGCCATACCTCAAATTAAAGCTCTAAGCATGTCCTATCTAACTATCAAAGCAGTTTTTCTGAATTGTTTTTCAGAAAACTTTGAAAAAATTTTTAATATCACATATATTATTGAATATTGTGAACGAAATTTCTCTGGAGGGTTTTGGCCACTGTGGCCAAACGGAGCGGGGTACACATATGAGCCATACCTCAAATTAAAGCTCTAAGCATGTCCTATCTAACTATCAAAACAGTTTTTCTGAATTGTTTTTCAGAAAACTTTGAAAATTTTTTTAAAATCGGACACCTGGTAAAGTTGATCTTCTAATAAGCACAATGTTGATACTAAAATTTAAACGGCCAAAAATGCTCGATTTGTATAGTAAATAAAAAATTGTCAGTTATAATCTGACTCAAGTAATATTTATACAAGAAATAGAGGGCTTTAATACTTGTTATAATATGTTTTTAAAACATATTTTACTTTTTTAGAAAATTTTATAATGTTTTGCTTGATAAAAAAATAAAAAGTCTCATGTAAAGGGAGTTTTGTTCCATCTAGAAGAGCATTTTATGGAGGATATTACACCATACCTTGTACGCAGTGGAGCAACTCTACGAAAAATAATGCTATTGAAAAAATTATATTGGAATTGAAAAAACACTTACAATCAGGCTAAAGGTTTTAAGTCAGTGATGTTCATTACATGTGACAATTGTCCCCTGCTCAACTCACATGTATTCTTACGCTCTTGCTTTTAGTCGTCACTGAAACTGTGGCGGACGTATGCTGATTTTTTTTTTTCAATGCACTGAAAAAATGAATAGCAATGTACGAAAAATATTTTCTGATAGTACAAGATCTATAAAAATCTTTAATAGACTTAATAAAAAAAACCCATTTTTTTTAAATAAAAGTTGAAATGTTTTGAAAAATTCGAGTCGAATGATTTAATTATTCCGATCAAATGTATTTGTTTTTCCGTCCGAAAATTGCATTTTTTTAACAGAATAACATAAGAAATCTAACATATTAAAGATATTTTATTAATATGTAAATATAATGAAATCTTTAATATTGATCAAAAATATCTTCAACTTTTTGTTTTTTATACAATAAAAAAGACACCCTAATATATATATGTATTTCTTTTTTTCCTTTCAAAAATTTTATTTTTGTTTAATTTTTATTTCTTTAAAACAGTTTTACACAAAACATTAACAGTTTCATATTTTCAATAAAAAAATAAATTCATTCAGATACTAGCACTGCTATTAACCCATTGAACTTTTCTTACAGTGCAATTCTCATTTTCTCACAAACACAACTACATTTTTATTTTTGAACAGCACTGTTTTAAGTTCATAATTCATTCATCTGAAATTTTTTTCTTGACTTTTTAGGTTTTCCCATTCCTTTTTAAGTTACAGGTAAATAATAAAAAAATTTCATAAAAACCCTTAAGCGGTAAAGAAAAATTGAGAAAATATAGTGTCGCAAAGGCTTTATTCTGGAATCACAAATTTTATTTGTAATAAAATTGCACATCTGTTTTTAATAGGCTACAATACAAATTATATATGTGTTGCAAAAAAAATTAAGCAAATTCAAAAACCTTTTAGAATCCTAAAAAACTGGGAAAAAAACAGATTAAACTGGCAGTATGGTAACACTGTACGTGTCGAATAGACGTATGGAATGAAGTACGAATGCGTGTGTGCACATTTATTGTTTTTGTTTTTTATTGAAATTGGTTTTTTTACTATGTTCTTGGCTGCCGCCAAAAAAGTTGTTGCTTTTTGATAAGAAAAAAAAATATATTTTATTGTCATTGGGTTGGTGACAAATATGAATGTAGGTATAACACGTGGTATGTGGTGGAAATGTATGCACATACAGTCATGTGCGAAAAAATAGGGACATTTATATTTTAATATAATATATTACAACTCTTCAATTAGAGTATTTAAAAAACCGGCCTTTTGAAAAAACTGGTTTCGGTTTTCTTCGAAAAAGTGAATTTAAAAAAAAACCGGTTTCGGTTTTTGCAGAAAAAACCGGTCAACCGGTTTTTTCCGTTTTTTTTTAATTTGAATAAAAAGCTTATATAATTTGTTAATTATGTAAAAAACAGAAATTTAATATATAAAGTAATAAAAATAAAAAAAATTCTTTGAAAAAAATACTTTTTTTATTGTATTTCATTTCAACATTACATTTATTGGTTTTAATATTTATTAATATAATATCTTAAAAATTAATATTATAAAACTATATTTATATCAAATGAATAGAGATCATTAAGTTTGTAAATTGGGTAAAATAAGTACGTTGGTAATTTGAACGTTTAAAACGTTTTTCATTAAATAATTTTTTTTTAATATTACATTTTAAATATGTAAAAAGAAAATCTATTTTTCAGTTATAAAATAATATTTTAGAAATAATATGCAATTTAAATGTTTCGTTTTAAGACGATTTTTTTTTTGTTTGCTTTTAGTAAAGCTAAAAGTGGAAAATACTCTTTCACTAATAGTAGATGTTGGACAAATAGTCAAAAGACAATTATATAAATTTTCCAACTTTTCTTTTGTCTTTCTTTTGTCGCATTTATCAAGATATATGAAATTATCATATAATGATGAATGATTTTGTACAGTCTCTTTTTTAGGATTTTGAATACTGTTTATTGTGTTATTTAGATCAGAAATTAAACTATTTGAATTTGGAATATCCAAAGTTAAGTCTTCTTCGGAATATATCAGACTTACATCTAAATCTTCATAACCAAACAAACGATTATAAGTCTTCGGAAAAAATAAAAGAGACCAAGTAACCCAGTTGGTGATGTAATTAAAAAAACCGGTTAACCGAACAAAAAAGACCGGTTTTCGGTTTTCTTCGAATTTACAAAATATTCGAAACCGATCGGTTTTTAAAAATAAAGAAACCGGTTGACCGGTTTTCGGTTTCGGTTTTTGAATACTCTATCTTTAATTTAAGGAACAACTCAAACTTTGTTGTTGCAATTAAAAAAACAACATCAAAAATTATTATAATATCCTATAATTTTTATAATTTCCATTTTCTTACTGTCCCTATTTTTATTCACATTGACTATAGGAAATTATAATACTTTTTAATGTTGTTTTTTTAACTGCAACAACAAAGTTTGAATTGTTGCATTAAATTGAGAATTATTGTTGTACTTAAATCTAAAAATAATATTGTTAGTTTCTTCCCAAAATGTATGTGTTTTTTTATTTTAAATTTGTTGCATTTAAGTGTGTCATTTTTTCGCACATTACTGTACCCTTCAAAGAAAGCAACAATTAAGATACTGCATATGGATGCACATTAGACCGTACCTCAAAAAAAAAGTTCACCGTACACCCTCAAATATAAAGTATTTTAACAAGAAAATTTCGAAAATGTTTTATTTTTTTTTTTTTGGCCGAACGTAGGGGTCGCCATTTTATATTTTTCTTTATATTTTCGCCATTTACCGTCGGATCTTAAAGTGTTGTATATAAATGTTTTTTGTCTCGCGGAGACCGATGTTTTCCTCGAAGGAGCCATTGACCTCAAGTAACCCGTTCTAGTAGTAACCCACCAGATCTCAGTTGCTACCATCTTAATGTACTACCCTAATATTTTAAAATGAAATCTCGTAAAAAATCAATAAACTTTTGCTAGGAAAGTATTCCAATAATTCCAGCGGAACTATTATTTTATTTTTTTTTAATTTTTTTTTGTTGCCGAATGTAGGGCATTTTTAATTTTTTTGTCATATCTTCTGTGTTTACAGTCACATCTTAAAGGGTTATATATCAATGTTTTTGTCGCAATGATACCAATTTTTTACATCAAAAATCATTGACCTCAAGCACCCTTTTATACCACTTAAGGGGTAAAACCTACGTAAAAAGCCTATATATAAAAACTTCCTTTTTTTATTTTCTTTATTTACGGAGATGTGTTAACAAAGATTGGTTTTCACAAGATTTATGAAGGAGTACAAAAAAATATTTGTTTTACACAAAGTTTTACAAAATGATAGTATATTTAGTATAGAGGTCCATGGCACGCAGCATTACTTAATAAATTTTTGGTGGATTTCTCTGAAATTTATAATGCATATGGAAAACTAAATTATCTTTGGATGCGCGTAGCAGTTTTTGATAGGTCAAATACTTTTTGACTTAGAGCTGTTTCTTTACGAGTATAAAAAATAGATATTTTGACTTTAACACTTCGCTGTTTTGTCAAAAATTAATATACCAAAAAACTCATTTGGTTAAATTATAGGCATACGAACCATTGCAAAGGTCTCTGTAAATGGCGTTCCATTCTTACAATGACTCCATTTTTGTAGCCAGTGTTGGTAGGAGTTCCATCGCAACTAATAGCTATTAAGAAGTCCATATTGAAGTTCTCTTGACTCAAATAATACAGCCAACTTTAATCACGCCAAAATATGATCGATTAAAATTTGTGTTATTTTATAAGTGATCTACGGCACTCAGCATAATTTAACCAATTTTAGGTGGATCGCTCTGAAACATACACTTTATATAGAAAACTAAATTATCTAAAGAAAAGCGTATGAGTTTTTGGGTATATTAATTTTTGACAAAACAGCGAAGTGTTACAGTCAAAATATCTATTTTTTATACTCGTAAAGAAACAGCTCTAAGTCAAAAAGTATTTGACCTATCAAAAACTCCTACGCGCATCCATAGATAATTTAGTTTTCCATATGTATTATAAATTTCAGAGAAATCCATCAAAAATTGATTAAGTAATGCTGCCTGCCGTGGACCTCTTTTGTAAATATACTATCATTTTGTAAAACTTTATGTAAAACAAATATTTTTTTGTACTCCTTCATAAATCTTGTGAAAACCAATCTTTGTTAACACATCTCCGTAAACAAAAAAATAAAAAAAGGAAGTTTTTATATATAGGCTTTTTACGTAGGTTTTACCCCTTAAGTAGTATAAAAGGGTGCTTGAGGTCAATGATTTTCGATGTAAAAAATTGGTATCATTGCGACAAAAACATTGATATATAAGCCTTTAAGATCCGACTGTAAATACAGAAGATATGACAAAAAAATTAAAAATGCCCTACATTTGGCAACAAAAAAATAAAAAAAAAATAAAATAATAGTTCCGCTGGAATTATTGGAATACTTTCCTAGCAAAAGTTTATTGCTTTTTTGCGAGCTTTCATTTTAAAATATTAGGGTAGTTCATTAAGGTGGTAGCAACTGAGATCTGGTGGGTTAATACTAGAACGGGTTACTTTTTTGTCTCGGTCTCCCCGAGACAAAAAACATTGATATACAACACTTTAAGATCCGACGGTAAATGGCGGATATAAAGAAAAATATAAAATGGCGACCCCTACGTTCGGCCAAAAAAAAAAAAAAAACATTTTCGAAATTTTCTTGTTAAAATACTTTATATTTGAGGGTGTACGGTGAACTTTTTTTTTTTTTGCCTGTAAGGTGGTACGGTCTAATGCACATGCATATAAACATATATATGCAGGTATGTAAAGGGTGTTTTCTTTGTTTTTAAAAGGACAGAAAATTTGCAAAAGTATATAAAATATTGATTCGGGGCGATAAATTAATGCCTGCTATTTACCTTTTAAAGACTACCCAGCAAAACTTTGGCAATCGGTACGATATACTCATGCGTTTCCTTGTAGTGATAGCTCGTTGCCTTTTGCATTATTTCCAAGCATTAAGTAAAAAGTTACCGATTATTGATTTCGTATTGCACTCTTAATGTGTTGCTGTAGGGGCTCATGGATTATTTTACCTTACTTCACTGATTAATTTTACAAACGATGAGCCAGAACGTAATGTATTCGATGTGGTAAAGTTATGGTTACGAGTAAGGGAAAATTAAGCAAATTTTTATTAAGAAATAAAATTTTTATTAAAAAATTATTTTTTTTTAATAATTTTTATTCAAAAAAAATTATTACAAATATTTTAAACGTTATTAATTATGTGGTCATGATGGGAATTGAGCCTGAAAACTCTGGTTGCCAGCCGACAACTATATTTACTGAGCTTTCGACACATGATTTATGATTGCTTTTAAAAAATGTAAACTTATAAAATATTTTCCTATTTTCATTGATTCAATTGTTATTCAAGTCATGTTTTCTAATTTCAAGCCTTGATTTATACTTTAATTACACTTTAATTCAATAGCATATTCCAGCAAAACGGACACTGTAATTCAAGTCGAACATTACAGTGAGAATATACGAGCTATCACTTCTATATCGTACCGATTACCAAAGTTTTGCTTGGTAATCTATAAATAGCAAACATTCATTTATCGCCCCAAATAAATATTTCATTTACTTTTGCAAATTTTCTGTTTTTTTTTTCAAAAAGAGTTAAAAAATCACCCTTTACCCACCTGCATACATATACATGCCATTCCTAACATTTTTGATGTTTTTTTTTTGTAAATCTTTTTATTGTATGTTTATGCAGTACAGTCAAAGCCAGGTATAACGCCTACGCGGTATAGCGTATTGTTTGCATTACCTACCTTATATAAAGAATATTTCTGAAAATGTATACTCGATATAACGAAAAATTTTAAAATACTATATACTATAAATAATCTATATAAGAAAATAATTTGAGAATTTTTATGTTACTGAACCCTTTACTTTAACCGTGTACCATTATTGCAGTCATTTTTCCAATTTTTAGTAATCTCAAAGATGACGTAAAATTCATACGATATAACGAATATTTCTGTATAACGAATGGGCCTGACCATATATCATTCGTCATGCCATGCTTTGACTATATGTTAATTGTTGCTTTCTTTGAAAAGGGGGTAATATGGTACATCCATATAAAAGTGCATATGTATGTGCATACATTTCCACCGCATACCAGCAATCCACGTGTTATACCTACATTCATATTTGTCACCAACCCAATGACAATAAAATGTAATTTTTTTTCTCATCAAAAAGCAACAACTTTTTGGCGGCAGCCAAGAACATAGTAAAAAAACCAATTCCAATAAAAAACAAAAACATTAAATGTGCACACACGCATTCATACTTCATTCCATACATCTATTCGACACGCACAGTGTTACCATACTGCCAGTTTAATCTGGTTTTTACCAGTTTTTTAGGATTCTAAAAGGTTTTCGTGTTTGTTTAATTTTTTTGCAACACATATATAATTTGTATTGTAGCGTATTAAAAACTGATGTGCAATTTTATTACAAATAAAATTTGTGATTCCAGAATAAAGCCTTTGCGACACTATATTTTCTCAATTATTCTTTACCGCTTAAGGGTTTTTATCAAAATTTTTTATTATTTACCTGTAACTTAAAAAGGAATGGAAAAACCTAAAAAGTCAAGAAAAAAAATTTTAGATGAATGAATGATGAACTTAAAACCTTTAGCCTAAAACATTAAAAAATTTATTAAAAATGTATAATATGTTTTAAAAACATATTATAACAAGTATTAAAGCCCTTTATTTCTTGTATAAATATTACTCGAGTCACATTTTTTATTTACTATACAAATAGAGCATTTTTGGTCTCTTAAATTTTAGTATCAACATTGTGCTTATTAGATGATCAACTTTACCAGGTGTCCGATTTTAAAAATTTTTTTACAGTTTTCTGAAAAACAATTCAGAAAAACTGCTACGATAGTTGGATAGGACATGCTTAGAGCTTTAATTTGAGGTATGGGTCATATGTGTACCCCGCTCCGTTTGGCCACAGTGGCCGAAATCCTCCAGAGAAATTTCGTTCACAATATTCAATAATATATGTGATATTAAAAAATTTTTCAAAGTTTTCTAAAAAACAATTCAGAAAAACTGCTTTGATAGTTAGATAGGACATGCTTAGAGCTTTAATTTGAGGTATGGCTCATATGTGTACCCCGCTCCGTTTGGCCACAGTGGCCGAAATCCTCCAGAGAAATTTCGTTCACAATATTCAATAATATATGTGATATTAAAAAATTTTTCAAAGTTTTCTGAAAAACAATTCAGAAAAACTGCTACAATAGTTAGATAGGACATGCTTAGAGCTTTAATTTGAGGTATTGCTCATATGTGTACCCCGCTCCGTTTGGCCACAGTGGCCGAAATCCTCCAGAGAAATTTCGTTCACAATATTCAATAATATATGTGATATTAAAAAATTTTTCAAAGTTTTCTGAAAAACAATTCAGAAAAACTGCTTTGATAGTTAGATAGGACATGCTTAGAGCTTTAATTTGAGGTATGGCTCATATGTGTACCCCGCTCCGTTTGGCCACAGTGGCCAAAATCTTCCAGAGAAATTTCGTTCACAATATTCAATAATATATGTGATATTAAAAAAATTTTCAGTTTTCTGAAAAACAATTCAGAGAAACTGCTTAGATAGTTAGATAGGACATGCTTAGAGCTTTAATTTGAGGTATGGCTCATATGTGTACCCCGCTCCGTTTGGCCACAGTGGCCAAAATCCTCCAGAGAAATTTCGTTCACAATATTCAATAATATATGTGATATTAAAAAATTTTTCAAAGTTTTCTAAAAATCAATTCAGAAAAACTGCTTTGATAGTTAGATAGGACATGTTTAGAGCTTTAATTTGAGGTATAGCTCATATGTGTACCCCGCTCCGTTTGGCCACAGTGGCCAAAATCCTCCAGAGAAATTTCGTTCACAATATTCAATAATATATGTGATATTAAAAAATTTTTCAAAGTTTTCTGAAAAACAATTCAGAAAAACTGCTTTGATAGTTAGATAGGACATCCTTAGAGCTTTAATTTAAGGTATGGCTCATATGTGTACCCCGCTCCGTTTGGCCACAGTGGCCAAAATCCTCCAGAGAAATTTCGTTCACAATATTCAATAATATATGTGATATTAAAAAATTTTTCAAAGTTTTCTGAAAAACAATTCAGAAAAACTGCTTTGATAGTTAGATAGGACATGCTTAGAGCTTTAATTTGAGGTATGGCTCATATGTGTACCCCGCTCCGTTTGGCCACAGTGGCCAAAATCCTCCAGAGAAATTTCGTTCACAATATTCAATAATAAATGTGATATTAAAAATTTTTTCAAAGTTTTCTGAAAAACAATTTATAATAGTTATAATTTTTTTTTTGGTATTTCACATTGTTTTAACATGTTAAATATGCTTAGAATTTGTTATTTAGCTGTATTTAGTATATTTTCGTTACGTCATAACATATTTAAGTCTTACGTCATAACATATTTAACTTTTCACCATTACGTCATTACATATTTAACTGGCATATTTATCTTCACAGACTTCAAATTTTATTGAAGAAAAATTAGATTTTGTTCCCAATTTAAAAAATAAATAACACTTAATCGTTTTTACTATGAAACACAAAATATTTTGGTTACTTTATTTGTGTTAAAAATAGAAATTGACTGGCATGTTAGGGCAAGCAATCATTTAATTCTCAGTTTTAATTTTTTTCCTTAAGCTGCAATTATTATGCAGCATTATATTCATTTGTTATTTTAGTAAAAGAAATATCAAAGAATATTCGAAGAGATTTATAACCAAAACGTGTCGTTTGCATTCATTAAAGAATTACAAAAAGGTACTGTGTGTAGGCAATTTTCAGTCATGCGTAACATTGATATGATGAAAGCAACAATCATACGTACTGTTGGATTTTTTAAAATTTGTTAACAACATATAGAAGTTTAAATACATTAAACCGAATGCAGATGTAAGGTTTAAATTATTTTAAAGTTTAAAACTTGCAAATATGTACATACCAGTCAAATGCTCTAAAGCAGTATAAACAATACAGCTCGGATAATCTTAAATTGATAAAAACAAACAAATATTTTAAAAATTCGATTTATAAAATAACTTTTCTGTCGAAAAATTAAAATGACTTGATATTTTGGGTAAATTTTTTCTTAATTCAATAATTCCAACATTTCTTATGAAAGGTTTTTTGAATTTCATTAAATTTTTCTTAAGAAAAACTATAAGATTTTGAATATATATACATATCAGAGAACTGCAAAATCAACTTTTTTCTTGATTTAATCATACACAAAAATTCTTGTTCACATTCAACAAAATTCACTGTAGAATAAAATCAGCATCATGTTTACTGAACGCGTAATTGGGATCAGTGTTAATCATATGTCGATTATGTTTACTGCAAATGTAATCACTCAACAAAAAGTCAGAGTTGAATTAATCAGAAAAAAACAACAAACAACGCACATGAGTGTGTTCATAATTACAACAAAATAGAAACACACTTCATAAATGTACATTAGGGTGGGACTTAATCCCGCTTTTTTAGAATTTTTATTAGTAATACAATACTAAAAATATTCTTCTTTGTGAAATAAAAATATTTTTTTGGAAAAAAAATTTAGGTCGATATCTCAGACTTGCCTAATCCGGAAAAATTTAAATATTGTCTAAATTTTTTTTCATCTATTTTGATTGGAAAATTAGGCAATATTTAACTTTAACCGGATTGGGAGAGCCTGAGATATCGACCTAAATTAAAAAAAAAAAATTACAAAGAACAATATTTTTGGTATTCCTAATAAAAATTATAAAAAACGTATTTTAGACCCACCCTAATATACATATAACATATATGAAATGTTTTTCTACAAAACCAACCCCCTCTTTATAGATAAGAAACTATTTTGTTTTAATTATGATTACACTCATACAGGTTGTTTGTTGTTTTTTCTCATTTATTCTACATCAAAATAATTATTGTTGGCTCGACTGAACAGAATAAAATCAATGGTATAAAAACGACCGTTGATTATAAATCAGTGACAACAATTTGCACGTCGTTTGATTGATTTAAAATCATCAACGAATATGTGTGTTGGAGTATATTCAACGTTTCAACGCAAACACATATTTATTCTTGTGTTGATTGCGTATGAACGTTTTGCAATCAGATTTTGCAGTTCTCTGATACATATTCATACCAAGTATTCGAGTATTCTTTTTCAAACTATTAACTTCCTTAAGACTATATGACACGTGCATAGAATTTATAAATCTTCTTCCTAACCTCAAACCTAATAATATAAATATTTTTCAGATAATAGATTATGTTTAAATTTATGATTTGTTTATATAATAAAAAAATTATATTACTTCATCTTTAGTACAATGAATGCGAATACATAACATAATTATTTAAGATTATTAAATCTTTTCACCCTGGCCTGTAGCTTGCAAAAAAAATATAACAAAATCATAAATCGTTCAGTTACAGCCAATATTATAGTCATGACAGAAATTCGGATAATCCTAGGGTTCTGTAGGGAATAAATTTTACTTGATTTATCAAAATAAAAATTAAGAAACAAAAAAGTGTCGAAAGCATTTGTATAAAATTTTTAACCCACAAAATTTCGGATTGGACCGCATAAATGTACATATATGTATTAGATTTCTCCCCTCTATCATACTCCCTCCCAAGTATACCCTTCTTGTACGTTGTCTTACTAAACTACTCAACTACCTAAACTAGTAAACAATCTAAAGACTTCATTTAACAGTTTTAATGTTAAAACTTTGATTTTATCATACTGCCATAATACATATACATATTTTGTGTATTTTCATAAGAATTCATGCCTAAATTTTCAAAATGTATTTAATTAAATTACTGATATTTCCCTATATTTTCATTTTTTGTTTTGCAGAGACTTCCTAACTGAATGCCTTTTTCCCTCGCCCACACGACCGTATGAATTACCATGGGAACAAAAAACTATTTGGGCCATTGTTTTTGGTATTATGCTGTTTGTGGCAATAGCGGGAAATTCCATTGTTCTTTGGATTGTGACAGGTAAGATACAAGTAAATACAACAAAAAGGATTTTTGCTAAATATAAACCAAAAATAACATACCTGAAGTAAGATAATAAATTATAAAGGATGCTTTCTTGTTATTTTTTAATTATAAAAACAATACAAGTCAATTTAATAAAAGAATTTTTAAATAGTGCGAGTGTTTGTAACTACCAGATATAATAGATCTAACCACCACCATCTTGAGTCAATGAACAACTTGCATACAGGTCGCAAATTTTAAGATAATTGAATAAAATTTAGCATAAGTGACTATTGACTCAATGACTGAAGCCTTTCGCAATCAGTTAAAATCGTTTTATTTTGAAATCTACTTTCCACAGAATGGTCCTATGTGAATTATCCGATATTGCAGTAAACCGATATTGGCCACCTATATAAGACATCCTGCCCATATTTGCTTAAATAAATTTTTTCGGTAATTTTTAGAATTTACTCTATATTTTCTATTCTGCTATAAAATAAGAACTAGGTCCCTTCCCGAAATTTGAACCACTTCGTAGATGCACTAATCGGCATAATCCACTTTAATGTTTTAACTTGTTTTCAATTGAATAGTAGTAACACAAACAAATAACTTTAGGTTTTTCCATTAGTGTCAAAAAGGATATCAAATTGAGCAGATTCAGGTGGTATAAGTCTAGAAGATCTTTCGAAAACTTTATATTTTCGTTTACACCTGGTGTTTCTCATCCATTTATTATGTTCGACTCTTTAAAGAAATTAAATTGGCAAATATTGGTTGCTTAATATGGTATGTAAGTATACTATTCAATTTTAATACTTTTACAAACCTTTGTTTTTTTTAACAACTGAACATTAATATTTAAAAAAAAAATGTTCTTTATGCATATCATGTATGATTTATACAACACTAGCAGGCAAAGCCCGCTAGCATTGCAAGCGAAGTCCCCAGATGAAAATGGACCCACAAGTACCTTATTTCAGAGTTCACATATTTTCTATTTTTTTATATTTTCAAACAAATTTTTATGGAACCCAAAATAGATATTAAACAAACGTGATTAAACCTATCGTTATTAGCAATTAATTTAATTGCTAGTCTTTGTTTTTTATCTTTGAAAATTTGCAAAGTATACTAGTGTTCTCTTGCCTGAATAATTGTAGTATATTTGTAGTTATGTTAACATTTCTGTAACGAGTAACTTTGCGATTTGGAAATAAAAATCCAAAATTAGTTAATTACCCAGCAAATATAAATGGAAGTGATTCTTAAGGAATAAATTTTTCATTGATTCCATTCCATTTAGTTCTAATTTTCCTATTCTAAAGCAGTTCTTTTTCACAACTTCCAAATCAACTTTTAAATTTATGACGGGTAACTTATTTAAAAAAAAATGTTAAACGTTAACAATAGATATTTTCATATAAATTTGATATTCATAACTATGGTTAAGTAATAAACTTTGGTTATTTTGAAACAAGTTATCAGATTTAAGTGATTCGTATCATGTTTTAACTTTGAATTTCGAATAAAATAATTTAAAAAATAAGGTTTGATTACTGAATGTGAATTAATGAAAGCTTTGTAAACTGCCGAAATGCACTTTTTGTACTTTGTACCTTTATTTGTCTATAAATTTATTCAGTTTTACTTAAGAAAAAAAATTCCAAATGACTTTCATAAGATGGAAAAATTGTTTAGTATGCTTAGCTAAATTTGTCAGTTTGGTGTCTATTATGAAATGTCAACTTATGACCATTGATATAGAAAATTTTATATTGATGCTACAAAACTGTTCCTATATGCGTTAAAATTTGAATAAAAAATTTTAAATGTATTTGGGAACTTTAAAAGATCTCATTTTTCACTAAACCATAAGAAGGGCTTTAAATGCAATGAAAAGGGACCCTAAAAAAACTTCCACCCTAAAACACCCCTAAATAAAACACATTGTTTCCGATCCAAACTGGATCGGTAACAATTTCGTTCAAATAGGTGTTTGAGGATTCATTAAAAAAAAATTTATCATTTTGGGTTGTATGGAAGTTGCCACTCCCCTTTAACCAAACTTCTCCAATTTCGGTGCAGAAACATTTTGTAAGATTTTTCTCAAAATTTTATTCGAAAACGTTAAATAGAAGCCACAGAATATCAATTTAAAAATTTGGGAATGCCACTGCCCTTTGTCGCGATTTAATATGGCCTATAGTAATTTCCTGAGATAGGTAAAATATGCTCAAAAACTTTCAGGAAAATCGGTTGAGCCGTTTAGGCCTGATGATGGAACAAAATACAAAGAGATAAACAAACGAATTTTGGACAGTGCTCGAGAATTTATTTAAAAAAACGCCGTGACAGCCTCTGCTCTAATAGTCAAGCTATATTGTGGGTTGCACTGTATGTGCCACGCAATTGCGTGGCTAGTGAAGGCCCGGGCCCCTCCGAAATTATTTTCAAAATCCATTTTTACTTTATACACGAAATATCTTGTACTTTTTGGTTTCAAATTGATTCTCTTTGCAAGCCCAGGTTTTACATTACAGCGAAATTTGTGCATTAAGGAAAAAATTTTCTTTGAAATCAAGGAAATTTGAAATTTTCTCTCAGTTACCGAGTTTTGTAAAATGTTCAAAATTTTATTTGGCCGCTGCTTACGATGAAATCTCAATAACATACTTATCTTTCCTCTATTATTAATTATTTCTACACCAAAAATACACTTCTACAATTTTTCTTAAAAAGAAGAAATTGATTTATGTGCAATTACTTAGTATTGGGTTTAAAAATCGGCAAAACAACAAAATATTGTAATTTGTGTGGGTGTGAGCTGGCTAAATAAGAACTAAATTAAATTCAGGTTTCCAAACTATATGAAATTTTAAAAATTCTTAAAATATTATTCAAAGAAATTTAGAATTTATTTAGCTACCTCGCACAGGTCCTAAGTGGAATTATTTAGTTTGTATATTTTCTTTTAAAACAAAAAAAAATCGTGATTCCAATTGTATTATTTTTTATACCCTTCACCACAGGTGGTAAAAAAGGGTATATATAAGTCCTTATGAAGAGCGAAGTTGATTTAACTATGTCCGTTTGACCGTCTGTGTGTTGAAATGGTTTTCCGAAGACCCCAGACTTGATGAGGACTTGCTTGTTATATATTCCTGTCACATGTGATGCATTTCTGTTTGCTATTGAAATTCAGCCAGATCGGTTTATAAATGGCTGAGATATGAGCAAAAAACCACGACATGGGTTTTCCGAAGACTCCAGACATGATAAGGACTTGCTGGATTTATATTTCTCTCACATGTGATCTATTTCTGTTTGCTCTTGAAATTCAGCCAGATCGGTTGATAAATGGCTGAGATATAAGCAAAAAACCACGACTACCTCTAATAGCCTGTTCCTCTATTTCGAAAGAATACGTTCGTTCGCTTTCTAGGCGACAGAAAACTGATTTGGGTTTCACTGACTCTATTTCTATGCGAACGATGACTCGAACGACAAGTCGAATGAAAACGAAACTGAGATTTAGATAAAAACATTATTTGTTTAAAACCAGGAAACTAAATACTGAATTTTTAACGAAATAAACAAATTAAATCCAAAAATAAATCGGGTGTTTAAAAACAGAGTATTGCATTTAATTTATGACAAGTTGTATGCATATCTTCAAAAAACAAATTATTTTTAAACGGGATAAAATGTATCCCCCATATGCATACCAGAGAACTGCAAAATCAACTTTTTTCTTGATTTGATCATACACAAAAATTCTTGTTCACATTTAATAATTCAACAAAATTCACTGTAGAATAAAATCAGCATCATGTTACTGAACGCGTAATTGGGATCAGTGTGGACCATATGCCGATTATGTTTACTGCAAATGTAAGCACTCAGCGTTGAATAAATCAGAAAAAACAACAAACAACGCATATGAGTTTATTCATAATTACAACAAAATAGAAACACACATTAGGGTGGGACTTAAACCCGCTTTTTTAGAATTTTTATTAGTAATACAATACTAAAAATATTCTTCTTTGTGAAATAAAAATATTTTTTTTGAAAAAAAATTTAGGTCGATATCTCAGACTTGCCTAATCCGGAAAAATTCAAATATTGTCTAAACTTTTTTTCATCTATTTTGATGGGAAAATTAGGCAATATTTAACTTTAACCGGATTGGGAGAGCCTGAGATATCGACCTAAATTAAAAAAAAAATAAATTTCACAAAGATCAATATTTTTGGTATTACTAATAAAAATTCTAAAAAAACGGATTTGAGACCCACCCAAATATACATATAACATATATGAATGTGTTTCCACAAAATCATCCCCTTTTTATAGATAAGAAACTGTTTTGTTTTAATTATGAATACACACACACGTTCTTTTGTTTTTTATTTATTCTATAATAATTATTGTTGTCCCGAACGAACAAGAATACAATGAATGGTATGAAAAAAACCGTTGAAACCGTACGTTGGCGTTGAATAATATGAAATATATGCATTTCGTGTATAAATTAAAGCATTAGTTACATTTAACAGGGTGGGACTTAAATCCGCTTTTTTAGAATTTTTATTAGTAATAAAAATATTCTTCTTTGTGAAATATAAATATTTTTTTGGAAAAAAAATTTAGGTCGATATCTCAGGCTTGCCTAATCCGGGAATATTTAAATATTGTCTAAATTTTTTTCATCTATTTTGATTGGAAAATAAGGCAATATTTAACTTTAACCGGATTGGGCGAGCCTGAGATGTCGACCTAAATTAAAAAAAAAATATTCACAAAGAACAATATTTTTGGTATTCCTAATAAAAATTCTAAAAAAAACGTATTTTAGACCCACCCTAATATACATATAACGTTTATGAAATATGTTTTTTTACAAAACCACCCCCTTTTTATAGATAAGAAACTATTTTGTTTTAATAATGATTACACTCATACACGTTGTTTGTTGTTTTTTCTGATTTATTCTACATCAAAATAATTATTGTTGTCTCGAATGAACAGAATAAAACAATGATTTAACAACGACCGATGATTATAAACCAGTGACAAAACAATTTGCACATCGTTTGATTGATTTAAAATCATCAACAAATATGTGTGTTGGAGTATATTCAGCGTTTGATCGCAAACACAATTTATTCTTGTGTTGATTGCGTATGAACGTTTTGCAATCAGCAAATGCAGTTCTCTGATGCATACACATTTAGAGCCGAATGCATAGACACTTATAGATCAAATTAACATGCAAAACTACACAAATCTTCTTTATAAGAACGAATTAGGCGTCTATAGATACGGCTGTTAGTTGATTCTTGTGAGGATAAGGATAATTCGTTGTTGTTTAACATATTAATTTGATTTATAAGTGTGTTATAAAAATCAACAAAATGTATATGCATATGACAGTAAATATTTAGCAGTCGATTTTTTTAAATTCAAAAATTTGAAGTTAAACAATATAGCCTACACACAAAAAAGTTACAAAATTACAATAGTTGTTATTTTCCTGGAGGTTCGGCGGGGCCATCAGATATTAAAAAGAATCAATTCAAAGCTGATTTAAAGAAATTTTCCAGAATCAACGGTAATTTTGTTCTCGGAGGTGACTTCAATAGTAGACACCAAAACTGGGGTTGTTTAAAATCAAACTGTTGGGGTGGTATACTCCACGATCTCATAACTGTCAACACATTTGGTTTGGTTTATCCTCCCGACCCCACTCTGGTCCCCACAAGTAGTACTTCTAATGCATCAGTTCTAGATTTCTTCATAACTAATATTCCGGACAAAATTTCTGCGGCTCAAACTCTTAACAGATTAAATTCAGACCACCTTCCCGTGCAAACAATGGTTGATTTTTCTTGTAGACGTCTGGACCTTTTAAAATATGATTTCAAAAACGCTAATTGGAACACATTCAGGAATTTTATCAATAACAATATTGATACACTTGTTGAATTAAATGTCAGTTGTTATGAAGACATAGATTGTTTGATAGAAAGATTTACAAAATTCGTCCAAGAAGCTGTAGATGCTAGTGTGCCAATGAAGGTAAGGCCAAACATATTCGTTAAAAGACTCCCACAATCTATTTTAAACCTAATTAAATTAAGGAACTGTGCCAGAAGGAAATGGATTAGGCAAAGAACACCGCTATACAAAACACAAATGACATTTTTGAACAATGTTATTACTGATCAAATTTTTCAATTTCGAAATCAACAATGGAATGATCTTCTGTCAAGTTTGCCAAAATCTTCTCCAAAATTTTGGAACATATCCAAAATTTTGAAGAAGAAAAGTAAATGTATTCCTTCACTAAAACAAAATGGTAACACATACGTAACTAATAATCAGAAAACAGAAATACTTGCTCAAAATTTTGTTTTGAGCCACACTATTTCATCGAACTTAAGTGACCATAATACAAAACAACTTATCAGTCATTCACTAAATATTGTTGACAATCACTCCCAACCTACTAACTCTATAATCGTCAGCCCTAATCAAGTCAAAAGTTTTATTAAAAATTTGAAAAATAATAAATCACCGGGCATTGACGGTATTTCTAATAGCTGTTTAAAGGAATTGCCGTTAAAAGGTTTAAAAGTATTGAGTCGCATATATAACTCTTGCTTAAAATTCTGCTACTTTCCAATAGCTTGGAAACATTCAAAAATTATTGCTATACAAAAACCTGGAAAAGACAATAGTAGTCCTGATTCTTATCGACCAATAAGTTTATTGAACACAATGAGTAAAATTTTTGAAAAGATAATCAAAGAAAAAATAGTAAATTACATTGATGATAACAACATTTTACCACCACAACAGTTTGGTTTTCGAGCAGAGCACAATACTATACAACCTCTTGTGAGAATTAAAAATATTGTTAAAAACAATTTCAACTCTGGCAAATCAACTGCGATGATTTTACTTGATATAAAAGCGGCGTTTGATTCAGTATGGCATGACGCACTAATACATAAATTACTTACAATTGGAATAGATTTATCAATTATAAAAATAGTTAAAAGCTTTTTATCTAACAGATCATTTAGAGTACACATTGGAAATACCGCTTCTCAAACTTACGAAATCCTTGCTGGCTGCCCTCAAGGATCATGTTTATCGCCTATTTTGTACAATATTTTCACTTACGACTTTCCAAACCTAGAGGGTTGCAATTCATCCATTTTTGCTGATGACACCGCAATTTTAAGTACGGATATTTTAGCAGAAGATATTATACAAAGTCTAGAATCTTCAATAAAAACTGTAGTTGATTATTTCCATAGATGGAAAATTATGATAAATCCTACGAAAACCCAAGCGATATTTTTTACAAGAAGAAGAAAGCACTGTTTTATACCGCAAACTAACATAAATATTGGTAACACTTATGTACCTTGGGAAGATAAAGTAAAGTATCTGGGTGTAATACTCGATAAGAAATTACTTTTTAACGAACATGTTGGCTATATCATTCATAAAGTAAATATTACAATCAAAATTATGTATCCGTTAATAAGCCGAAACTCTGACCTGAGTATTGATAATAAGCTCTTAATATTAAAATCCATATTTCATGCCATTATCTTTTATGCAGCTCCTGTATGGCATACTGCTTCGGAATGTCATTTAAAGAAATTACAAATCTGCCAAAACAAGCTACTCAAAATGATATATAACCTTCCAATGCACTTTCCGACATCAACGTTGCACTTTATGTCTAACATTAAACTAGTCAATGAAAGACTTCAAATATTGTCCCAAAACTTTAGGGATCGTTGTCGCCATTCTAGCTACCTTCACATAAACGCCCTATGTTGATAATAAAATTTATCTAACTCTTTTACTTTTTAAACAATTTTTTTTTTTTTTTCTTTTTTTTTTTTCATTGGGGTTTTCTTTAAAATTTTTCCCTAACTATAAGATCATACTTTTGTAAATATATTACTAGCACGAATTTTTAATATTTAAGCTGAAAAATTATGTATTAATTGATCTCTTAATTATAAGATACTATATTATTGTGTATATGAATATTAAAAATACAATAAATGGAATAAAAAAAAAAAAAAAAAATAAACATCTTTTATAGAAAATTTTTGTAAATACATATAAAAAATTTTTTAAAAATGCACTAACAATGGAATTTGAAAATACAGAAAACTTTTTCTTACTTTTTTAAAACATTAATTTTTATTTTCAAAAAAAATTTATATTAAAAATAACAATTAGATTTCAAACAAAAAATACACAGATAAAAGTATTACAAATTTTAAGTAATTCAAAATATTTGTTTAAATTCAAATTTCGATTTCTAACAATTTTTTGTTTGTAAATTATTTTTCATATAAAAAATATTCTATTAAAGGTGTTAGATATTACAAAACAGAATTTTCTAGTTCTTTTTTTGGTGTATTTTAGTTATAAGATAGTTTTTTCAACAACCATGAAAAAATCAAATAAGTGTGTGTTGAAGAAACTAATTTTTTAGGTCTAAGTTTTTTGATCTCCAATTTTTTGTAAACTATTTAATTTAGTTTTTTGTTTAAACGAAATAAAATTTAAAAATAAAAAAAATGTCCAAAAGGCCGATTTTTTGAAAACTATAGTTTTTTATTTATTTTTTTACAAATTAATTGCAATATTTCTTCTTACTAGTGTTGCTACCTCTCCTACACCTCCTTCATTATGTTGTTCCACTTCATCAATTTGTTCAACTTCTGGCTCCATGCATTTGTAATAGATGCACATGTTGTGAAGTGCAGAACAAACATTTATAATTTTCGTTGTTTTTTGGGGATCGTAATGTATGCCTCGAGATACTATGATGCACCAGAATCTATCAACACAGCAAAGCAACGCTCAACCAAATTACGTGTGCTTGCGTGATTTTTTTTTATACCGTCTTTCTTCGGCGTTGCTGGGATTCCTGAATGGTGTCATCAGAAAGGGTTTTACTTTATATCCGGAATCAAAAAGGTAAACATGGTAAATTATTAGTATCATACCAAGAATCCACGTGTTTCTTTGGCCACTTTCAAAGCTTTCTTGCAATTTTTGATCCACAATGCTCTGCTCCCATACAAATGCATCATGGTTGGCACCAGGATGCCTTGCATCTACGTACATAATGTACATTCTGTGATCACAAATTTTGTATAGAGAATAACTGCTTTGTAAAACTTACCACCATTGCATTTACACTATAATAACCTTTTCTGTGGCAGTACAAATGTTTGACGTTGTTTCCTGGAGATTTTATACGGATGTGCGTTCCATCGACGCAACCAATAGTGACAGGAAAACCCGTAGACTGGAAAAAGGCTTCTTTGTTTATGTGTTCATTCTCAGGACGAACCATTTTTATCCATTTACAACAAATGTTCCTCGCAAAAATTAAGACATTCCGTAATAATTCTGCAAACTGAGGTTTTACATGTGGATGAAGGACCTCATTCCCCACTCCCGGTGGGGTTGCGAGCTTTATATCTGCCCGTATATGGGTACTTCAGTAAGCAGGATTACCCGTTGCTTGAAATTTTCGCAGAAACACAAGAAAAATGTCTTTTGACACCCGGAAATTTGCAACAAATCTAGCACAAAAGGAATACACCGTTAGTTCTTTTAACATGTTCATAAAAATTCATACTTACTGGCTTGTGGATAGCTCCAGGACATTGTACATTGTAATTTCCTACGAGTTAATTGTACACTTTCATCTACATGCTCGGTATCCTCCAAAAAATGTACAGCGATAGTTAAATCCATAACAACAATTTTCACAAATTTTCACACTTTCTCAAATAAAACTTAATTTTTTATTGTTATTTTTTATTTCCCTTGTCATATACAACTGATCACTGTTAAATATGGTTGTTTTTAGTAGTATTTTTGGTACTTGTAGTATTTTTGGTACTTTTGAAGAAAATTCTAGTAAATACTTAAAATATAGGATCTGGCATTGCTGTGATTTGTAAATGCGTAAGAAACAAAAACTGACACACGTAAGTAAAGACGAACGAAGTCTTTCGAAATAGAAAAACCCAAATTGACTCGAATTCGAGTGACTTGTTTTCGTTCGACTAGTTTTTCGTTCTAAATCGAGGAACAGGCTATAAATTTTTTGCGTAAAATCCCTTCATTTAAAATGTATTTTGAATATTACGCATAACAAACACATCCTTTTATACACAAACAACAAACACATACAAAGATTTGTCATTTAAAAACCAAACAAATCTCTTTAAAACGAAAACTGTTTATTTACTTCTATTCAATGGCTCAGTGGTCTAAGCGCTTTGTCACAAATAGTTTTTTTTTAGTCGCGCGATCGATCCCCCGTCTATTCAACTTTTTTTCTAAATTTTTTTTAATATTTCTTAAGACTTTTTTTTTTACTTGACGATGTCGGTCAGTTTTTCTGTATATTTGGAGAACGGAAAGAGGAAAAGTTTCCATTTAAGGTACACACATCTTGGTTATCAATACACAACATCTAACCAAATGTGGGCGGGATTAGTGAATTGGGCGTTGGACAAAATAGATTAATTATCTTAAAACCGGTAAGACCGTAATTAAATAATCCATAAATGGGCTAAAAACTTCAAAATTTTTATAAAAACCCTCTGATACAAACAAAATACAAACGGTTTTATTTATTTATAAAAAGATTTTTAGACCATTTTATTTCTCATATATTATGAAAATTTTATACATAATTTCTATTTGTGTGCAACTATTTTAGGTCATAACTTATAATAATTTATAAAACAAATTTTCATAAACTATTTTCCTTAAAATTTTTTAAAATAAAGCTAAAGAAATTAAAATTAAAAACATTTTTTAATAAAAAAGCGAAATAAAATCCCAAATGCAAATTTGCCAGCTAAATCAAACGTTTTTGTAAAATGAAATAAAATCTTAGTTTCTTATAAATGTAAATTAAAGTGATTTGTTTATTATTTAACACGAGTTATTACATTGGCGACGATTGGTAAACTATAAAATTTGATATCAAGCATTAAATTGCGATAAATTGGTTGATTTTTTTTAATTGGTAGAAAATCACAAACTGCATCAAATTGCGGCAGACTTTCACTAAAAGTTTTTGGATTAGTGAATGGTCTTAAATTGCGTGTATTGGATTACCAAAACGAATTTATAATATTGTTATGTTACCGATTACACCTGAGGTGTAGACACATGTTGCATTTGGAAGGTCAGCTTGACCAGATAATACTAATATTAACATTTATTGTTACAGTTGCTCGTTTGGTGAAATGGCGGAGGTAATAAGACCCTTCCTTTGTGATACAATTGACAAGTCGCTTCTTCGACATGAATGGGAAAAATGGTTGAGATCCTTTACACTTTATCTGGCTGCGGAAGAAATTACTGATGATGTCAAGAAGAAGAATAAACTTTTGCACTTAGGTGGCCCCCAGTTGCAAGAAGTAATATTCAACATTCCTGGGGCTCTTGTGGAAAGTGACGGGAAGGATAATGTTAAGATTTATGATGTTTTGGTAGTGAAATTAAATGAATATTTCTCTCCAAAAAGAAATACTACATTTGAGAGGCATTTGTTTAGAAATATAACTCCTATTGAGGGCGAGAATTTCAACAAATTTTTGCTGCGGTTGCGCCAGCAAGTGGCAAAATGTTCATTCGGCAACACTAAGGAAGAAATTGTGGAAATTTCAATAAAGGATAAAATAATAGATTCATGGGCACTTACCAAATTCTCCTGAATGTCCTGCCAGGAATGCAAAATGCAATAAGTGCTCGTTGCTAGGACATTTTGCAATAAGATTTAGAACTAAGAAAAGAAAAATTGATAACAACAGCAACGGAACCTACAAAAGGAATCGTCTTACTGCTAATGTCTGAAACATTGAAGACGAAGATAACTTTACCTCTGAAATTCGCGAATTCAGTTGTTTCAAGATTGGGGATGATGGGCATAATGACGAAAACATAAGCTGCGTTATTGGTGGAAAAAAATTGCAATGATTATTGACTCCGGGTGTCGTTTTAATCTTATAATCTTATTGAACAAATCAGAGGCTGTGATGTGGAATATACGGTCACATTCATCAAACAATTTTAAAGCATATGCTGCCATGTGTGGGCAACAGAAATGAAGTAATAACTTAATTTTATGTTATTTAAAAACGGGAACCAATCCCTACTAGGAAGAGAAACAGCGCTCCAACTAAATGTACTGAGACTGGGTGTGGGTGTTAATCACATTGAGGAGAAAGAAAAACAACAGCCCTTTCCGAAAATACATGGTATCAAGGTTTCATTATCTATAGATCATACTATAAAACCTGTCCAACAACCAGTACGCCGTGTTCCAGTTGCGCTGGAGGAAGTGGTTACCAAGAAAATAGATGAAGCATTGCGACTTGATATTATAGAACCAGTTTTCGGCCCCAGTAAATGGATTTCTCCAAAAGTTATTGCGTTTAAAGCTAACGACGACATTCGTCTTTGTGTTGACATGAGATGTGCTAATAGAGCTATTGTTCGCGAAAATTACCCCTTGCACACCTTTGATTAATTTATGAGCAGATTGAGGTCAGCGAAGATCTTCTCTAGACTGGATCTCAAGTCTGCTACCATCAATTGGAATTGGATGAGTCAAGTCGTGAAATCACAACCTTTGTTACGCATAAAGGTTTGTTTAGATATAAACGATTGATGTTTGGGGTCAACTCTGCTCCCGAAATTTTTCAGAAAATTATCGAAGGGATGCTTTCTACATGCATGATATTATTATATTTGGAAGCTGCGACGAAGATCATGACAAAGCGTTGAATTCTGTCTTAGATGTTTTGAAGAAAAACAATGTTACCCTTAACCAGCAAAAATGTGTATGGAAAGATAAAAAGCTCAAGTTTCTGGGACACGTACTTTCGGCAGACGGTTTTACTGCAGATCCTGAGAAGGTTAAGGTCATACAACAATTCCGAGCTCAAAAATCAAAAGAGGAAGTACGCAGTTTTTTGGGCTTAGTAACATGCATTGGAAAGTTCTTACCAGATTTAGCAGATATGACCGAACCTCTCAGGATACTGTTAACGAAGGATGCTAAATTTGTGTGGGATCGCAGACAAGAGGAAGCTTTTAGTAAATTGAAGACGATGCTATCCGAAATTCCGAATTTCTCATACTTCGATCCAAAATTAAAAACACGAGTAATAGCTGATGCAAGCCCTGTGGCGTTGGGTGCAGTCTTGTTGCAATTCAATGGTAATGGTGAACCCAGAATAATTTCTTTTGCAAGTAAGAGTTTATCTGACATTGAGAAGAGATATTCTCAAACCGAAAAAGAGAGCCTGGCTTTAGTTTGGTCGGTAGAAAGATTTTATTATTATCTAGCTGGGTTTCATTTTGAGCTAGTTACTGACCATAAGCCTCTGGAGGCTATCTTCAAACCGACTTCAAGACCTCCTGCTAGAATCGAGAGGTGGTTACTTAGATTGCAGGCTTTCAAGTTCAAGGTTATATATCGCTCCGGAAAAGATAATATAGCGGACTCAATATCCAACTCAGTAAAATTTCTGATTAGGACTCGTTTGATGGAACTTGCGAGGAGTCAATTTTCCATGTGGTGGAAAACTCAGTTCCTGCCACTTTAACCATTTCCCTGATTAGCAAGGAAAGTGGCAAGGACGTGGATATTTGCGATGCGATTTCCAGCATGGAGAATGAATGTTGAGATTCGAACATAACGAATCCATATTATGTTTTTCGGTTTGAATTATCAGCTATTGGCTCAATTTTGTTGCGGGGAAACCGTATCATAATACCAAAATCATTAAGACTAAAAGTGTTAGAGTTGGCTCATGAGGGCCATCCTGGGGAGTCGGCAATGAAGCGTCGTCTTCGTTCTAAGGTATGGTGGCCTTTAATTGGTAGGGAAGCTGAAAATTTCGTAAAGGCGTGTCGTGATTGTCTCCTGGTTTCAGAGTCTTCTAATCCAACCCCAATGTAAAGACACGAATTTCCCAATGGGCCTTGACAATTTTTGGCTACCGATCTGCTAGGACCGCTGCCTAATGGCGAATATGTTTTAGTGCTAATTGATTACTATTCTCGATACCAAGAAGTTGTGTCTTGAAACGCATTACTTCTGATGTTATAATCAAGGCGATGAAGAACATTTTCTCTAAACTTGGTTTACCCAAAACAATAAGAACCGACAATGGAAGACAGTACGTCAGCGATGAGTTCAAGTCTTTTTGTGCCGAGAATAACATATTATTGATCAGAACACCTCAGGCAAACGGCCTCAGGCAAACAGCGAAGTAGAAAATATGAACAGGTCTTTTGTAAAACGGTTGAAAATAGGTGCGGCAAATAAGCGCGATTACAAAGAGGAGATTTAAAAGTTTATACTAATGTATAATGTGACACCACATGGTACAACGGGCTCAGCTCCGAGTGAGCTTATGTTTAACAGACGTATTCGTGATAAGATTCCAGGAATCGAGGATATAACCGAAAATGTTATTGATTCGTTTGCTAGAGATAATGACTTGATAAACAAACAAAAAGGAAAGGAAAAGGCTGACTTGAAAAGAAATGCAAAAGAGTCTAATATTGAAGTAGGAGATAAGGTGTTGTTGAAAAACGTTATTTTTCCTATTAAACTCACTCCAAACTTTGATAAAACGACATATGAAGTTGTTGAGAGAAATGGAAGTGAAGTAAGAGTCGTTGGAGGAGGGAAAGCATATACAAGAAACATAAGCATGTTGAAAAAGATTCCAGGCGCTCAATTTCCAGAGGACACAACATCTAAACAGCATCTTTGCACAGAACCATCATTGCCTATCAACGACTTGGTATCATCACCCATCAACAATCAACCTTCATTATCCGCCAACGATCCAGGCAACGTTTCACCGCCGGAGTCGTCATCGTTTTTACAGCAAGGACCGTTGAAGCTAAAACTAAAAAAGGTGGAAGGGATGTGGCAACACTGATCTTTATCGATATCTATTAGCTCATCTCTATTATTGTATGGTAATCTCTAATCAAACAAGTGCAAGATAATAAAATGAAATAAAATCTAAGTTTCTCATAAATGTAAATTAAAGTGATTTGTTATTATTTTACACGAGTTATTACAAGAACTAAAAAGATTTTTGAAAAAAAATATGAAAACACTGATAGGCATTGTGTTCGTGATTGTTGTTGTTTTTTTTATTTTATCTGTTGAACTTCTTTTCTTTCACCTCTTCACCTTTTACACACAAACAACAAACACATACAAAGATTTGCCATTTAAAAACCAAAAAAATCTGTTTTGAACGAAAACTGTTTATTTACTTCTATTATGTCCTTCAATGACTCAGTGGTCTAAGCGCTTTCTCACAAATAATTTTTTTCTTTTAGTCCCGCGATCGATCCCCGTCTATTCAACTTTTTTTGTACAATTTTTTTATATATTCTAAAACTTCAGTTTTTTCCCAACCATGGTAGGTATTGATATTGAGATGTAAAAATAAAACCCAAAAAATTACAATTTAAATTAAAAAAAAGTCGAAATAAAAGAGCACAATTAGATTAAAAAAATTACAAATAAAACTCAAAAATTCGCAATGGATACTAAAAAAATCATTTAAAATTAAAAAATACTAAACGCAATTATAAAAATTATTGAAATTCAACAAATACTAATTAAATTAATAACATTTCAAGGATATTTGAAATAAAAACCCAAGAAAAGTATTGTAACATAATTTGTTTCTCCTAAGCAAAGTTATACCCCTAAAAACCAGCAATTAACAAAAACATTCTTGAAAAATGTCGAAGAGTACAAAAATTCTTCAGTTATATGTAACGTATAACATATTATTACAAAACATTCATTAGAGGTGTTCATCACTGTATGAAGAATTTTCAAAACTTAATTTAAGAGTTTCGATTGTGTAACTTTTCAAAGTATTGAATACACTCTAAAAAATATTTGTAAATTTAATACAATAAAATGGGTAAAGTTTTAAGTAATATTACAAAAATTCGGTAAATATAAACATAAAATGCGTACAAATATTTTGTACACACTTTCATATAATGCGTTTAACACTTTCTGCTTAAAATTAGTATTCTTTTGTTAAATTAAAAAATTTTCGCACAAATTTTGTAAATATACTAACTTAGAATGGTAATTAATATTTTGACATTTAAAAATTGGAAAATATTAAAAAAATAAAAAAGTTAAAAGCGAATAATAATTTTTCAAAATTATAAAAATGTTAATAAATATAATATTTGTGATAATTTATATTAAATGATTTGGTAAAATACCAAAAAGTAAAATAAAATTTAAAATACATGCAACCAAATTGTGTCAACATATTTTCAAGACAACAACATCTCATTGTGTGTAAAAACGGATAAATCTGTATATATGGAAACGTTGCTCTTTAAAACAATATTGCCGCACACTACAATTTAAACTAAAAATGACATTCCCTTTCGAAATATATTAAGTATTATATTTATTCATTATATAATTCATATTATGAAAACATATGTGTAGTAAAGAAAAACGCTATTTTCTATTATTTCTATCCATCAACCCATCGAAGATGATACTGGTACCATTTACAAACAGAAGGAAGGTTAATCTATCAAGGCCCGTTGTGGGGGGCATGGTGATAGATTACTCTGATAAGGTTAGGTATTTGGGGGTTACTCTTGACAAACCTCTAACCTGGAATGATCATATTGACTCGCTGTCCAAAAAGGCCACCAGAGCTCTTTATGCCTGCCAAAGGCTCTTTGGGAGGACATGGGGTCTGAGCACGCGACTTATATTCTTATCGTGTATTATTAATAAAAAAAAAATAATAAAAAAAACAAATAAAACACGCACTTTTATTTCTTGTCAAAATTCCTTTATATAACTTTACTCCAGAACGGAAGAACTAAAACTAAACTTACAAAAATTCTTTTATTCTTTCTTGACTTAAGCTTTAAAGTCTTTATTGTATTGGCAAGTATTCTTATTGGTTAATTTAGTTAAAATTTTTGTTACCCGAATATGTCGATCTTGCATTTCTGTATATTAAAAACATTGTTATTGGTCAACACATTAAACTTTCCTAGCTTCAATAAATTGCAATGTTGCAATTTATTGCAGACAAATTTCAACTGAATTTTCGTGAGAACGGAAATGAAATATCATATTTTTGTTGTGCAATTTTATAAAGTTCACTCACACTTGCCAACACAAAAAGATTACTTTGATACACTTTCCAAAAATAAATCAATTCTATCAGGTTCGGTAGAACTATATGTAACTACTCCCCCCTTTTGATTAGAATTCTCCTGAATTCTCTTATTTAATATAATTTTTACATGTTTATGTTTTATTATTATTATCAAAATTAAAATTAGTATTACAAATACAATGATAATATTACATCCATATGTTAGCTTAGTGTGGTATTTTAGTGTCTTGATATTCTTTACATTATTTTTGTGTTCAACTTCGTTTTCTTGAAATGATATTTTATGCGAGAAATTTTGATTTGTATTGATACTTTCTATAATTTGTTTTTCTTCTATATATTCAACAATATTTGAAAAGTAATAGTCTTTAATTCTAATTGAACAATTATTAAAATTTATTAAGTAATTTCCATTTAAAGTGATCTTTCCCAAGTTACAGTTTTGTATGATACTTATGTTTATTGCATTTTTTATTATAACTGCATATATATCTAATTGTATAATTTCCAAATCTTTATTTTTTG
This sequence comes from Eustalomyia histrio, assembly GCA_949748255.1. Taxonomy (NCBI): domain Eukaryota; kingdom Metazoa; phylum Arthropoda; class Insecta; order Diptera; family Anthomyiidae; genus Eustalomyia; species Eustalomyia histrio. Next base: position 186,968,636 of record OX456523.1, on the reverse strand, counting down.
TAATTGACAATTGTTTTTTATTATACAGTGATTACTCAATTTTAAATTCCTTAAATGCTTATTTTCTTCAAATTTATATGTTCTATTTTCGAACTCAACTGTTTGCTCTATTACAGAATCTATTTCATCATTGTGAACATACGGTAGTGGAACAATATATCTTAATTTAACTATTATAAATGTTTTAGGTATTTTAATACCAAAAACTAGACATGACTTATTGAAATATGTTGTTCCTATCTGAATATGTTTTAATTTATTATAATCAATTTCATATTTCATTGTTAGTCAAAATACTTGGATGCACCATGCCGTATTGTGCGGAAATAATATTGTCTTGTAAATGCTTTATTTTATTTTTAATAAGTTGTATATTTGATAATTGTTCCAAGTATATATTTTGTTCTTTTTCTGTTTCCATAAATTTGTTTATAGAATTAAACTCTGTTTCTATTATATTTCTGTCATTTTTTACAATAATTTTTAAGTTGTTTATAGTCTCATTAAAATAGTTATTAATTAAAACTTGTTGATCATTGTTAGTTTCAATTTCATCAATCTTAAAAAGATGTTTTTGGATATTCTGTCTGTCTTCATCGTCCATAGTCCTAAACAACCATTTCGACATACTACCAACACCGTTAATAAGTCCGCGTCGTTGTCTGTTTTGTTTTGGTATTAACGTTACAAGTTTATTTCTAGCATCTAGTAGTTCTAGTTGAAGTATTTGTTTTTTTTTTGTTTTCATTAAAATATTTTCCGTCATTTGATCTATAATGCTTTCTATTTCGTGTAAGTTTACTATGTGTAGTATTATGTCCGAGTCCTTCACTATTTCCTGATCCTTCATATAAATCTCTACGTATCCGTTTTGTTCTGTCAATGACCTAGTGGTTATTTCTCCTTCAATTATTGCCATCTGCGTCATTATTAGAAGCCAAATAGTCAGTATCTGTAAATTTATATGGTCTTTTAATGTTACTAGGATGTACTCTTTCCAGTTTTGATCTTTTATATTTTGGTTGTTCTTTATGTCTTACTGCCTTATAGTTCCTTATGAACCCTTCTTCCCTACTTTCTCTGTAATTCTCTCTAGACCGATTTAACTTTTCTAGTTATTTCTCCTTCAATTATTGCCATCTGCGTCATTACTAGAAGCCAAATAGTCAGTATCTGTAAATTTATATGGTCTTTTAATGTTACTAGGATGTACTCTTTCCAGTTTTGATCTTTTATATTTTGGTTGTTCTTTATGTCTTACTGCCTTATAGTTCCTTATGAACCCTTCTTCCCTACTTTCTCTGTAATTCTCTCTAGACCGATTTAACTTTTCTAGTTATTTCTCCTACAATTATTGCCATCTACGTCATTATTAGAAGCCAAATAGTCAGTATCTGTAAATTTATATGGTCTTTTAATGTTACTAGGATGTACTCTTTCCAGTTTTGATCTTTTATATTTTGGTTGTTCTTTATGTCTTACTGCCTTATAGTTCCTTATGAACCCTTCTTCCCTACTTTCTCTGTAATTCTCTCTAGACCGATTTAACTTTTCTATTACCTTTCTTTTGTTTTCTTTTAGATTCTGTCTAACTTTGTTTTCATCTGTTTTCCCTTGCTGAACCTCACTTGGGGTACCCTGGATAGTTGAATGATATCGTTCATTATAGTTCCTAACCGATCTCTGAATTAATTGTTTTATTCCTACTTCTTTATCATATTATACATAATTCTAAATTTTTCTGCGATCGTACTATGTACCCTTTCGATGTCTGAGTTACCTGTATGACTATTAGGTTTAGTAAGATGTAATTCTATATTTTCGTTATTCAAAAATTCTTTTATTCTAACAGCGTTAAATTCGTTGTCTGCAACGATCTTTTTCGGTTTACCGAACTTAGCGAAATGTTCCTCCAGTTGCTCGATAATTGTTATAGTGTTCCTATCATTTAATGAATATGCTGCAGCGAATTTAGAGAACTTGTCTATTGTTGTGAGAAAATGGAATCCCTTTATAACATACGTATCTATGTGTATTATTTCATTTTTCGTTATTGGTGTTTCTGTATCTGAAAATTTTGGTTTGATTGGATTTCGGTCATATTTTACCTCCTGACAGATTTCGCACTGATTAATTACTAACTGAATTATTTCCATGAGTTTTGGGTAATAAATTTTATTCTTAACCTGATTATAAGTTTCGTTTATACCCGAAAACATGGTATAGGGATATTTGCCTGATTGCCTCTACTTCCGTTTCTATATCTTGAGTCCTCATTGTACATTTAGTGAAATCTATTTTTCTATCGTTTGAGAACATCTCTATTAGTTTCTCCTGTACAACGTTGTAACGTCTTTCAGAAAGTTCTGAATATATGCCAATTTTTCCTTTCTTAATATATCTCCTAAATATATCACCCATCTGATTAAAATCGTGTTCTGCTATAAATATAATCCTTTTGCCGTGTAATAATTTCATTTCCTCAACTTTATTATTTGTTAATATTATTTGGGTTTTGTATTTGTTGACTATTTCTTCCCTAATGTAGAAATGATCCTGAAGATTTTCTTCTGCTGAATGAACTGTAGCTATAGACACATTTTCATCTTCCACATTATTTACAATATTAAATTTTGGTTCGTCATCTCTGTCCTGTTCAAAGTTAGTTTCATTAACATTTTCTAGTCTACTTAGAAAATCTGCCACTCTGTTCTCTTTGCCCTTTATGTACTCAATTCCAAAATCGTACTCGCCAATTTTAAGAGCCATCTTTGATGTCTTGGGGACATATCCTTTCCCTTATATTTGGAGTGTAAGAACTTAATGGGTTGATTATCAGTGAGGATCCTGAATCGTCGACCATATAAGTACGGTCGTAGGTAATTTACGCTCCATAAAATTGCTAAGAATTCCTTATCGGTTGCCGAATAATTACGTTCATGATTATTCAAAGTTCTAGAAGCATAGCAGACGGGATGACCTTCTTGTGATAGTACCGCTCCGATTGCATAATTTGAAGCATCGGTGGTTAGTACAAATGTTTTCTCAAAATTTGGATATTTCAGTATGGGATGAGAGCTTATTAGAAGTTTCAATTTTTCGAACGCTTCTATATACAGTGGATCTTCTGTGTTAACTTTTACTCCCTTTTTCAAATATTTAATTATTGGTTGTGCGACCTTGGCATAATCTTTAATAAATTTTCTATAATAGCCCGTTAAACCTAAAAAACTTTTTATCTGCTTTTCTGTTCTAGGTATTTCTAATTCCTGAATAACTTTTATTTTATTTGGATTAGGTTTTAATACTTCTTTAGACAAAATATACCCTAGGAATTCAGTTTCTTTTTTCATAAAATTACATTTATCGATCTGCATTTTCAGGTTGGCTCGTTCCAAAACTGAGAATATATCTCTTATAGCCTTAACATGTTCCCTAAGGGAAGTGCTAAAAATGAGTATATCATCCAGATACACAACACATGTTTTGTTTATAAAGTCCCTCAACGTCTCGTTCATAAGTCTTTGAAAGGTTGCCGGTGCGTTCTTTAAACCGAATGGTATTCTAACAAATTCGTACAGTCCATGTGGTGTCACAAAAGCTGTTTTTTCCCTGTCTTGTTCTCTAATCAAAATTTGGTGGTATCCTTTTGCTAAGTCAATTGTAGTGAAATATTGGGCTCGTCCTAATTTGTCTAGAATTGCGTCTATATTAGGTAAAGGATATTTGTCGTCAATTGTTACTTCGTTCAATTTTCGGTAGTCCACTACTAGTCGATATTTACGTTGTCCTGAATTGTCTATTTTTTTCGGACTACTATCAAGGGGCTCGAATATCTTGAACAACTTTTTCGGATAATGCCCTGTTCTTCCATTTCTTTAATTTGTCTTCGCACTTCATTTTCATGCTGTGGAGGGTACCTATATAGCTTGGAATTTATCTGTTCATCTGTTGTTGTCCTTATTTCATGTTTCACATTCATTGTACTTGTTAGTTGGTCACCTTCCTTAAAAAATATTTTATTAAATCTTCTTAGGATTGTTGTAATCTCCTTATGTTCCTCAGGATTTAAATGGTCTAACTGAATTCTATCAAACTCATATTCTTGGCCTTTTAATGTGTATATTTCCAAGTCCTTGTAAGGATTTATTAAAAATTTTGTGGTCTTATTATTAAGTATTATGTAACCGTCTATTAAATTGATCATTGTATTAAAATGGTTTAGCAAATCAATTCCTATTATAAAATTATAATTTCTGCCTTTCAACTCTTTCATTTTCCACCTAATTCTTGTATTATTTGGAACATTCAATTCCATTGGTGCCTCAGTAATAACTTCATATTCAATAATATCTTTTTTTGTTATGGTGCTAAATTCTATAGGTTGTTTAAGCAAAATTCGTCGGTAACCTGTTATGTTGCTATCAATTAAACTAATGTTTGCACCTGTGTCTATCAATGCTGTCTAATACAACTATCCTCGTATCTCCTTTTCATCATAATATCTATTACATTCCCCAAATCCCTTTCTTCATAGATCTTATCTAATAATATTCCTTGCGTCATTTCTTTTGCTATATTGGTCAATAAACTGTCCACGTTGGATAAATCTACGCATTGATCATCACTATAATATATTCTAAACTCGTCACTCTTATATTTAAGATTTTGTAATTCTATTGCTAACTCACTTACATTATTCACTTTGAGTTCATTAATTCGTCTATAGATTTGGTGAGGCTCTACATTCGGTCGGTACCTCAGCTTCAATGTCCTCTTTATCAGTTGCCAATTATCAGGTTGCTGTATGTTTATAACCACGTTTCTTGCTTCTCCTTGTATGTTTCTGTAAAAAATAGCTTTTGTCGCTTCCTTCTTTAGTTCTTCCTCTCTTATTGTAGACAGCAAGTACTCCACGCTGCTCAGGAATGAATTGATGGTGATATCGCCGACACCGGTAAACACTGGTAAATAAGCTACATTTTTGTACACTCTGTCCATCTGGTTTGGTTGCTGTTGTTGATGTTGTTGTAACTGCTGCACTTGTTGCTGTTGCTGCAATTGTTGCTGTTGCTGCTGTAGCTCTAAATATGCCACTCTCAACCGCTCTAATTGTTGATCTTTCCTGGCAAGTTCTTCTGCCAAATTGACTTGGGCTTGAGCCTGTTCCTCCATATTAGGTCTTGATTGGTCAAAGCGTCGAGCTTTGTTCTGCCTGGATGTTTTGTTCAGTCTAGAAATTTTTGTAATTTATATTTTCTGGTCCTGTTCACCACTTTTCTTTTCTTGGTGCAGGATACTCAGACTTTTTATCACTTTATTGCTTCTTAACGGTGGTGTCCACTTTTAATTAATTCAATCAATTTATTAAATGTTCACTACACCGAGCCGGCACTATTATATTTTTTTTCTTTTGTACGATCCGAATCACTAGATCCTTATTTTTTTAAGGATCCTACCGACTGCGCCACTTATATTCTTATCGTGTATTATTAATAAAAAAAAAATAATAAAAAAAACAAATAAAACACGCACTTTCATTTCTTGTCAAAATTCCTTTATTTAACTTTACTCCAGAACGGAAGAACTAAAACTAAACTTACAAAAATTCTTTTATTCTTTCTTGACTTAAACTTTAAAGTCTTTGTTGTATTGGCAAGTATTCTTATTGGTTAATTTAGTTAAAATTTTTGTTACCCGAATATGTCGATCTTGCATTTCTGTATATTAAAAACATTGTTATTGGTCAACACATTAAACTTTCCTAGTTTCAATAAATTGCAATGTTGCAATTTATTGCAGACAAATTTCAACTGAATTTTCGTGAGAACGGAAATGAAATATCATATTTTTGTTGTGCAATTTTATAAAGTTCACTCACACTTGCCAACACAAAAAGATTACTTTGATACACTTTCCAAAAATAAATCAATTCTATCAGGGAGAGGCTCAGGTTGTGGAGAGAGTCGAGATTTTACGATTATTGGCAAACATCTCGTGGCCAACGACAGGCTAAGAGATTTATATCTATGGCCAGTGGTGGGTCTGGACTACTGGCCCTTGGTCGAAGGGACCTAAGGACCTTAACTGGATACTTTACTGGGTATTGCGACCTTAGGTACCATAGGCACAAGAAGGGTCAATCGGACACTGAGCTGTGCAGGTTTTGCGGGTTGGAATCGGAGACGTCAGAGTATGTCCTCTGCGATTGTCCTGGGCTTTGTGTCAGGAGGATCAAGTTTTTGGGTGACCGTTTCTTGTCGCCTTCCGACATTTGGAACACTTCACCCGGCAAGGTTCTTGGCTTCATCAATAGCTTGAACCTTTAGGGTGATTCTGGGCAGCACAAAAGACCTATTGTGGTCGCGGTGCGTAGTGCCATTTGAAATAATAATATTATTTCGGTAACTTTATTTTAAGGATAACATTTTTTCAGTTATTTCGGTAACGGTATTGTAGGGATAACGATTTTTTCAGTTATTTCGGTATCTGTATTTTAGCGATAACGAAATTTTCTATTATTTTAGTTATTTCGGTAACGATATTTAGGGTAACATTATTTTTGTTATTGCGGTATCGGTATTTTAATGATAACCCTAGTTTTAATGCACACCGATATTTTTAATCCCATCATGATAGATATATGTAGGTACAGATAATATATTTTTGAATCTTGTTACTTTACAGCGGCCCCTTGCAGAAATATATATAACTAACACAAACATTTTTACATAATGAACCACAGATGGTTTGAAATTAATTCGCAAAAAGTAAGTACGCCTGAGTAAAAAAAAATAATCTGGTACAATATTTAATCATATCCAATTTTATATTTCTTAATATCTTATTTGATCCGAAAAATTGCAGATTAAATTAGACCCAGAAATATATTTGTGGTTTTGCAAGGATCTGAATTGATCCAATAAATGGCAGATCAAATTAGACCCAATAATATATTTAGGGATAAAGTAATATCCAAATTTATCCGAAAAAAGTCAGATCGAATTGTATCAGATTAGATCCAACAATATAATATACACGAAAACTACACCTTTTACAATTTTATTTCAGAAATAGTCAATTGTATTTCAGAAATTCTCAATTGTATTTCAGAATAGTAAATTGTGTTTCAGAAATAATTAATTGTATTTCAGAATAGTCAATTGTATTTCAGAAATAGTCAATTGTATTTCAGAAATTGTTAATTGTTTTTCATAAATAGTCAATTTTATTTCAGAAATATTCACTTGTATTTCAGAAATAAAAAAAACAGTACAACCTACGTTTTGGAGTTGTTATATTTAATTTCGTTATTGTCTTGTATTTTAATAGTTTTTGTATTTTCAAATGCTGAAACTTGGCATGCAGGTTCCTTTTCCAGTGTTGATAACAGCTTGGCGCGACTTTTGGAAAGAGGAGGGCCAAAAAAGCGGCCTGCCAAAACCGCTGGAGCTGCGAAGCTAAAATTTGGTACATGGATTCATCATCCAATGTGAATGTGCAATTATGCAAATGTGCAGATGTGCCAATGTGCAAATTTGTATATGTGCAAATGTAAAAATTTGATTGATTGTTTTATGGATTGATGGTTTGATAGATTGCTGGTTTGATGGATCGATGGTATGATGGTTTGATGGTAATGTAAATGTGCAAATGGGCAAATGTGAAAGTATGTAAATATTTATTTCTTTATTTCATTCAACATCGCCCAGCCAAACCGCAGGAGGTAGGACACAGAAATGTAGGTTTGTATGTAGGTTCCCCCTGAGGCGTAGATATTCACTAAGACGAGGTTCTTGGAAACTTCTTCGGGGAAGAGCAAAATGGGGAAAAACTCCCTTTCACGGCCTGCCCAAACACTATAGCTAGAAACTGAAAATTTAAAATATGCTTTTCTTGGAATTTGTGCTAACTCATCGATAGTCTCCACGGGGAGGGACAGAAAAGGGAAAAATTTTCACCCTCGACGTGGCAGGACCGCTGGAGCTGGGAAGTTGAAATTTGGTGCATTTTTGGTCGGATTTTTGTAAATGTCTACGAGGAGGGGCAAAAAGGTGAACAGTCTCCCCCTTAACGGACTGCCCACAACGATTTAGCTAGAAACCTGAAATATGAAGTATGTGTTACCTGGAGTATGGTCTAACTCATTATTGAGGTAGATCTTAGACTTTTGGTCTGGGATATGGTAAAATAATATATATATATATATAATTTTCACTACTTATATCCTATCAAAAATTTCTAGTTCTTTGTTATCCCAAAATGATTTAAAATTTGAAAGTTTTGTAAAAAAATTGATCTCCAAAAAATATTTATAAGGAAATAAAAACAAACTAAAAGAACAAAAAATTGGTCTCACTGGCTGGAATTCGAAACCATTGACATGGGGCCACATATAATTATATGAAATTATATCTTTTACATTATCAAAAATACTCTAGATATGGAACTATATATAACAACATCTCAAATTTGATAAAATATGTATCAAATCTTATCATATAATCATACATAATTTTATAAAGATCTATATATTAACAGATATGGTTGTATATAACAAAAAATAAGGTAATTTTCAAAAAAAAAAAAAAATATGTAGTATATAATTATATATGATAATGAACACTGAGATATGTATGTATATATGATAATATATTATTATATGATTTTATCTTAACTTTTTTACTCGGATGTATAGGATTTTAAAGCTCCTTGTTTTCATTAAAAAAAATGGTTTAAAAACTTAGAAGACATAGAATTTATTATTTTTTTTTTAACACGTAACTTTAAACTGTCATCTTTAAAATTCTACAAAGATTTTTTTTAAATAGTTACGAAATCTGGGGGTTTAAAGGTTAAATTTGGTTGTACAAGTATAGAGTATTTAGAATTTTACAATTATAGATCAAGGTGCTTTAAAACTCCGTACTTTTGTGTCTCAAAACTCTACATACGATTATAATTTTTTTTATTTATCGCTAAAATTAAAAAAAAATCTTTTTGGATCTTTTTCTATTTGAAATAATTTTTTTTTTTTAATATTTTTATAAGTATCCCAATAGAGATACTTTTTGGTGATAGGAATTTAGAAAGCTTTTAGACATTTCTGCGAAAATTTTAAAAAAAAGACTTATTCTCAAACTGGTTACGTAATTTTTTCAGCAATAGTATTTTACAGAAAACATACTAAAATGTTTAATAAGAGCAAAAAATATCCACATTTCGGTATGTTTTTGAACTGGTGGGTGAGATTTTCTGTAACATATAATTTTGCGGGAAAATTTTGGAATTTCTAAATAAAACAATTTCAAAACACTAAAAACTTCTTTTATATTCGAATGATTAAAATAAATTATGTAAACTAAATTCAAGTACATCCTTTTATGTTTTTCTTTAGTTTAACCAACCCCTTGTCTCCACATTCAGTATAATATGCTATGCAATTTGAAAATTACACACAAAAGAACAACGAAAAGAATGATATTGTTGTTTTTTGTGTAATTTTCAAATATAATGACAAATTTTATTGCATTTGAAGACACCTGGTAAACAAGATCATGTTGTAACTTGGGAAGACATAACTTGTGTAGACATTACATAATAATTAAATGTATCGGTATTTTAAGGGTAACGCTATTTTCTTTTATTTCGGTAACGTTACTTTAAGAGTGACGCTATTTTCTATTATTTCGGTAACGTTATTTTAAGGATAACGATTTTTTTAGTTATTTCGGTAACGGTTTTTTAGGGATAACGATTTTATCAGTTATTTCGGTATCGGTATTTAAGCGATAATGGTATTTTCTATTATTTCGGTAACGGTATTTTAAGGACAATGATTTTTCAGTTATTTTGGCCACGGTATTTTAGGGGTAACGATAGTGAGTTGAAAGGGTATTGAATAGACAACGGTATTTTAGCGGTATTGCCTGCGTATAGTTTAACCTTCAAATAGGTTTTTCAGTAAATTCGCGAACTATTTTTAAAATTTCATTAAATTTCTACACACTTTCAATGTAAAATTACCCATTATGTGTGTACTACAAGGGCGGATGAATAAGTCCGTAACTTTTTGAATGAAACACAGTTTTTTTTTGCAAAAAAAAATATATATATTTTTTTCAACATAATCTCCTTTTAGCTCAATACACTTAGTCCAACGTTTCACAAAATTTTGTATCCCTTCCAAAATAAATAGTAGGATTTTTCGAGGTTTATAAAATGGGCATTTGTTTGATCAATAATTTCATCATTGGAGCTAAATCTCTTTCCACCGAGCCATTTCTTTAGGTTTGGAAAAAGAAAATAGTCACTGGGGGCAAAATCCGGAGAATATGGCGGATGAGATACCAATTCGTAGCCCGATTCGTCGAATTTTGCCATTGAGACTACACACATCACACGATTATGTATATGGTCAATTGAGAACACACGCGGCACCCATCTTGCAGACAGCTTTCTTTAATCCAACTGATCATTTAAAATCGAAGACACTGCCATATGATATGCCTATGGCATCAACAATCTCACACACTTTTACTCTTCGATCGGCCAACACCATATCGTGTTTTTTTTCGACATTTTCGGGCGTATTGACCTTAATTGGCCGTCCAGAATCTTCAGCGTCATTTGTACTTGTGCGACAACAACGAAAATCAGTAAACCACTTTTTACCATTGAAATCGAAGTGCAGAGTCCCCATAGTGTTTATCAAGCTTTTCGTTGGTGTGATTGACTGTTTTTTCGCAAAAAATTATGTTTAATAAGCACTCGAAATTCACTTTTTTCCATTTTTAAAAAAATATACGAGGTTGTATGTTTTGAACAGCTGTTAGACGCAAAGTAAATGACGGAACTTGCTCAAAATTTGACAGTAGTCTATTAACAAGTAGTGCTTGATAGGAGCAGTGTTGCATTTCATATAACTACGAGGGAAGTTCAAAAAGTCACGGACTTATTGATCCGCCCTCGTAGTTAACGCATTATGTGTGTGCTTTTTTTCGTTTACCCACACAGAGTAAATTTAACCCATTTATAGTAGGAGTACAGTTTTCTACTATAAGCTTGGTAAAAATCAACAGAAATTTCTTAGAGTGTACTGTTCTGTAAATATTTTGTGTCAAAGAAATTCCAATACCCAGGTAAAAATCTACATTTATGGATACAAATATGTTTAATGTATGTTCATATATGCTCATAAACATAAATGTACACATAAATCTCCATTAACGAAATTTGAGATAACATTTGTTTATGTATGTCCAGATATGAGAATACATGTAATTATTACCTAAAATTTCAATCGATTTCCATGCCACACAATGAGTCGAGTCCATAAAAAAAATATATAGAGGATCCCTGAGTTCATATGACAAAACAAAAGATCACTTAGAAAATTTTGGAGGCCTGGGGATAATGAGAATTAAATAATTAAAAATGGAGAATCTCAAATGGCGATAGTTCATTTTAAAAGTTTATATTTTTTTTTATCTGGAAAGCACATTTATAAATGACTATGTTACTAATAATGATCTTAAACCAAAATGAAACCAGTAAATATTTTGCATAAAATTGTAAATTTTACCCGCAATATTGTATTTAAACTATTGGTTTTTGAATTAATTATCAGTGATCCAGTATTTTATAAATGTGTCTGTTAGATGCCAAATACAAACATTCGTGATAAGATGCCTCCAAAATTTCGTATGTGATATTTTTTGTGTTAGTCCCTCAGCTATTTTTGCTTTTGTCAAAGACCTGGTGAGCTGAAGTTTAATTTGAAATCACCAAAATCGGGTTTTTATAAAATTTTTTAATTTATTTTATTCCTAAACTAAGGCCCGCAGAGCGAAAAGGAGTTTAATTTGAAGTCACCTTTATTTTCGATCCAAAATCGATATTTATATGAAATCTTTTTTGAAATCTTTAAATCGATTTTATTTTTAAACAAAGACCCGTAAAGCTAAAATGACATATTACGAAATCACATTTATTTTCGATCCAAAATTGGTTTTTATATAAAATTATATTTTATTTGAAATTTTTAAACTAAGACGCCGGCCGGCTTTTCTTTGTACAGTTGCCACCAAAATTGATATCATTAATTTATGTATGCAACGAAAAAATTTGACCAATAAGAACTCTTTTAATTCATTTTCGTTTTTTGACGCCTCTAACTAAATAATTGATGACTTAATAAAAAATTGTAATGAAATAAATTTCATTATCATTGTTTTAATTAATGATAATGATTTAGGGATCTAATTTCATTGATAAATGTCAATGTTTTTGAATTACATTTCAATTATTAATGTACCAATGTACATTGGTGATGTACAAAATTTATGTTTGTGTTGTACAAAATTTAGGTTCTTTTTTTCTTTTAAGTTGTTTTGCTCAAGGCTTTTTTTGCAATTTTACTTATTTATTTTACTTTATCCCTCTTCTCTATGTATTTTATATCTTTTCAGGTCATCGTAGTATGCGTACTGCAACAAATTATTATCTAATGAATTTAAGTATTGCTGATTTGCTAATGTCGGCATTAAATTGTATTTTCAATTTTATATTTATGTTAAATTCTGACTGGCCATTTGGTACAATTTATTGTACCATTAATAATTTTATGGCAAACGTAACGGTATCAACATCCGTTTTTACCTTGGTGGCAATATCATTTGATAGGTATGTACAAAGATTTAATTTATGTATATTTTATAATTTATTTCTTTGTATTTTTCGTTAGTTTCTTCATAAGTTATCTATGGGTTTATTTTCTCTTGTCATTACAGATACATTGCCATAGTGCATCCTTTAAAACGTAAAGCTTCAAAAGGAAAAGCTCATATAATTTTGGCATTAATTTGGCTTTTGAGTTGTATATTATCTGCTCCATGTCTTCTCTATTCAAATATTACGACTAAAAGGTAATTTTAACTGTTAAAAAATTCTTAAAATTATATTAAAACGAGGTATATTGTGGGTATTATACAAAAAAGCTGTAACTAAAATTAGAAATAAAACATACTTATTGAAATTTTAAAAATAAACTTTGCGGAAAATTTTGTTTTATAATTTTATATCCACTTTTATATTGTTATTTTATGGCTGACTGTATTATAAATGAGTGTAAAAATAAAGAAAATTTTTCTCTAACAAGGAAAACCAAACACTGGGATTATAATGAATCTTGGATATGAGTTAGATTCCTATTGCATTTTGTTTGTTTGGTTTCAAAATATTAACATGTTTAAAGGTCAATACAACTAGTAAATTTCAAAAATGTCAAAAGGCACTCAATGTATGGTATAAAATTGGACATTAATCGTTTAGTTCAAAATAAATGTATTTCATTCATCAATAAGAACACAAAGAGCTGCTTTTTGCTGAAATATCAAGTTAATTCTACTGAGTTGCTTTCTGAAGTGTTTTTTTGTGACAAATCAACCTGAGATTTTTTAAAGATTCATACCTTATAATCTTGGGTTTTTTACCAGAGGAATCTGACGACTCTTTAAAAAGAAAATGTCAGACGTGTTCGGTGGTAGTAAACCCTTAAAAACGCAGTATAGAAAGTCGATAAAGTTGGTTTTTATTTCCTTCATATGCCACTGTCCAGAACAAAATATTCCTAAATAAGCAAAGCTGCCTTCAAAAAATTCAATAACAAATTCTTTAAAATATGGTATAAAAAGTTTGTGCGAAATTCACAAAAAAAGTTTGATAGAACTGCCACTGTTCCCTGCCTCTTTCACTACTTGGTTTAAGCTTTAGAGAAAAGATATTAAAATTTTTCTGTGTTTGTGCAATTAAGAATTCAAAAAAGCGAATTCTTAATTATTTTTGCCTAAATAACTTAATTCAAAATTTGTTGATAAATTAAATAAGAAACAAAATTCCATTTAATTTTTTATGGAACTGTTTCTTAAAAAAAACAGTTTTCGAATTTAAATCAATTTTATATTATAAGTTATTAAGTAACGTCATAGTGCTTGTTAGGAATATACCTAGTCACGTGTTTCATTGCTAAGGAGAAAAATATATATTTTAATAGGTTTTCATTAAAGCTCTGCTTAGAGGCTCTAGCTTTTCTAAAACTTCGCGTTCCGATGAGATCTTTTGACAGCTTGAAATACATGTATACATGTAAATTAATCTAAAATCTCCTTTAAAAAAGTTTAAAAATTTTCCTCAATTTAAGTAAAATTTTATTAAAACTTACAAAAATTTTCTTAAAAAGAATAAAAATTCCTAAGTTTGAGTAAAAACGAAATATTTTATATATTCAGAAATAGTTCATACCTTTCCTAAGTAATATTTTTTAAATTTCTAAATTTTAAGAAAACCATCTTTGCCTAACTTAAAATGAGGGAGTACTTAAACTTAATATGTGTTCATTTTTTCGCGAGTAGTAAAATTATTAAAATTTTTGAAAGCCATTTCTAAATTCAGTTTTTGTGTCTACCACTTTCAATTAAAAACAAAAAGTAGTAAATTTTTTGCTATGTAATAATAAAAATTTATTTGGTCTTAGAAACAGATGAACTATTTCTAGGAAAAATATTCATGCAACCTAGTTCAGATAAACTTTAAAATTTTAAATAAAATATTATTATTATTTTTTTTAACTAAATGTTTTCTAATTTTTGGGATATAATAAACTTAGGTAGAGAATTTTTTTCTATACAGTTTTCGTGAGAGCAAGACGTATTTTTAAGTTGATCAGTGATTTTTATAAAAACTATCGGCATAAAAGTGTTAAAATAATAAAAACAATGTAAGCGCCTGGACGCCAAAATCATACATTATATGTTATAAACAAATTTAAATCAAAACCCCCGTGTTACTTTTTTATTGTAAACACAAAACAATAAAAAAATAATAAACAAAACACTGCTCTAGCAGATGCGAAGAATGTGCCAAAAAGTGTAGCAACTGTAGTGGAAATCATACGGCTAACTACAGAGTTTGCGTATTTTATTATTCAGAGAAGCAAATGTTTGTTAACAAAGGAAGATCTGCCCCAGTCCGAAGTCATTATAGCCAAAAAGCTTCGGAATTTCCACAACAACCCCCAATAAAAAATTTCCCTTTAAATACTCAACATAATCTCAACGGTAGATCGTAAGTTGATGTAGTATCTTCTCAGTTCCATCCACCTCCTCCTAATGACAATTTTAGCAAATTAGAGAAAACGCTCGATACTCTAGTGCAGACTATTAACTATTTCACCAATTCAATGGGCAACATGATGCAAGAGATGATGAGGATGCAGTCTATGTTACTGCAGGCTATTCTAAATAAACCATGAACAGTTTGAAATTATGTTTCAGGAACGCAAACGGCATACATAAAGAAGAATTGGAATACTTTCTCAAGGATATTGATGTGTATTTTTAATACGCGGTTATACTGTTTATAACACGAAAGACCCAAGAGATAGGGCATGTGGAGGCTCAGCCATTCTAAAACGACTAAAACATTCTCCCATGTGTTGCCTTTGTAAAAACTATCTTCAAGCCAATACTATATGCTTTGAAGAATTTCATAATAACATAGTGATCTTGTCAGTTTATTCCCCCCCCCCCCCCCAGATTTTCCATTACGAAGACACTACACACGGATTTCTTTAAATCACGTTTTCTGGCAGTTGGCGACTATAATCCCAAGCATACATTCTGGGGGTAACGGCTGATTACCCCGAAGGGCAGTGTGTTGTTTAATGCAATTTATAAAATGGGTTTGGATGTGATCTCAAGTGGAGAAGCTACTTATTGGCCAACAGATCGGCAGAAAAGACCGGATCTTATTGGTTTTGAAGTAACAAAAGGTATCCCCAGTAACTTGATAAGGGTAGACCTCTCCTCAGATCACACACCCACTATTCTTACTATTATAAACCCCCAAGAAATTGTATCACTCACTGGTGATATAGCACTGACAAGCAGAAGAAAAAATTATCTAAAATATAAACAATTTCTCAGTACTCATTGCTCGGAAAACATACCGCTAAGAGCACCAGACGATATTAACCTCTCGATAAGAAATTTCGAAACAAATCTCAAACTTGCTGCTAAACTTGCTATTGAACCCCCCCCCCCCCCCCCGATACAACAAACAAAATGTAATTTTTTACGTAAATCAAACGGAGGTTGGGCACAAACTGATACCGTGAAAGGAGATATGTTTGTAGAACATATGAAAAAAGTATTCACGCCAAATATACCACATTCTATAAAAGACTTGCCACCATTTGAGATTCGGGAGTTCAAAAAGGCGATTTTTGAATTAAACTCCAAAAAAGCCCCTGGTATTGTAATATTAGTAACAGGATGCTTATAAAGCTACCCCGTGTAACTTTAAGAATAATTCTGTTTATTTTTAATGCTAGAATGCGCCTAGAATATTATCCCCCAGAATGGAAAGTTTCACTCGTCAAAATAATACCAAGTCAAGTATAGATGACACAAGTGTTGAATCATATAGACCAATCAGTCTTTTGTCAAATATGTCTAAGTTGTTTGAAAATTTACTAATTGAAAAGCTGACAGTACTGTTAGATCAAGGTAACTTAATCCCAGCACACCAATTAGGTTTCAGGCGGAAACACAGTACCATTGAGCAAGTTCATAGATTAGTATTCGGTATTAGAAAAGCCTTCTGGCCTTTTTATTGACGTATCTCAGGCATTTGATAAAGTCTGGCATGAATTACTAATATATAATATTAGACTTATGTTACCCCTAAAATACCCATAAGGTATTAGAAAGCTATATTACAAACAGAAAATTATTTACCCTCTTAGTTTTGGAGGGCTGGCTAGATAGATGGAGAATTAAGGTTAACGAGCAGAAATGACAACAGTCATAAAGATCTCAATGAACCCTTAGTTAGTAACGAAATCACTAAATATAGCAACAACTACTTGAAGAAACTGGAAACTCATCCCAATATTCTAGCACGGAATCTTTTGAATAATGATGGGCATAGGCGACTAAAACGGGGGGACACTGCAGACCTATCAAACATATGAAGGATAAATTTTAAGATGACATACATATGTATCTATGATATAAATTTATGAAAATTCCGTCTGGTACTGGCTTGACTTAATATTAAGATTTAGTTTTAAGATTTGCATAATTATTGTTATTTCACATAAATTAGACAAAGATTCAATAAATAAATAATGAAAAAAAAAAGATTTTTTTCCTAAAAATTTCTTCAAAAAAACTTCTGTAAATTTTTCTTGAATGTAGTAAAAATTTAGCTTTTGTGGAAAAAAGTTTAACTTATTTTCAATATTTTTGTTAAAAAAAAAACATAATAAATTAAAAAAAAACTAGTTAATTTTCCTAATTTTAAGAGTAAATATTATTTTAGGAAACAAATTAAAGTATACATTAAAAAAATGATCGTGCATGATAGTAATTTTTGGTAAGTGGGTCAATATTCGCTCACGTGCCCATTTATAATCTTAAAAGTCTTAAATATTTAACTTAAAGCAGCTTAAAATATATTTTTAAATTTTGTTAGCAAAAGGTAAAAAATTTCGAATTTGCGCTTTTATGTAATAAATTTGTTTGCCGACTACAATATAAAATATCGCAAGCATATTTTATACATTACGGCATAATGGCTTTCCTATAATTGATGTTGCGCGTTTTAAACTTAATATTTATTACATTTTATATATATACTTTCTTTCAGTTAGTAATAAAAAAAGTCAAGTTTAAGCTCAAAATAAACTTATTACATTTTTCCATTTTCCAATAATAACAAGAAATGTAACTGTGATATTTTGTATTTTTACAATAATTTCCTTAAATTCGTTAATTTAAGAAGACAAAGGACCCCCACTGTTCCTTAGCCACTGATGCCCTGTGTTACTTAGGAGAACTATTAATTAACTACGAAAAGGATTTGACTTTGTTACAAATTATTACGTTTCAGCATATTCTGCAGTACATTTTTTAATTTGTTTACCTTTTTGTTAATAAAATTTAATTTATATTTAAAGTACATGAGTTTAGTATAATTCAATTTAATTTAAATACAAAAATGTATAGCAAAAAGCTTGTCAAAAGCAGCGGAAGTCCTCCGAAACTTGGAAAATACTTACACAATGAGTGTCAAGTACTTTAAAATACAGGGTAAAATATATTACCTTTACCATAGAAACAGTTTCATATTTATTGGAAAATTTTTATCAAATTTAAGGATAGTTTTCAATTAAAAGAAGTGCTATTTAACTTGATGATATAAAATATTTTTAGTGAGTTATTTTGCTTAAAACCAAGGAAACATTTTCCAAGAATTTAGGATGATATATGATCTTATTGTGAGTAAGATTTACTGTTTTCTAATAAAAATTTGGTTCTCAATAGTAAAATTTTTCTAAAATTTAGAAATTTTGACGCCGTTTGGCCGTTATCAATTGAAAAAATATTTTGAATATAATGTCATCGATATACAATTATTTAATTCTTTAACATTTTCTTTTTATACTGATTTTATTTACGACGACAAAGTATTATTTTTTTTGTTTGTTTGTATGATTTGCAATTTTTCCTGTTTTACTTTTATTATATCAATTTTAAACACCAAATGCTTAAATTGTCATTACTGACAAAGCGTTTGATGTTGTATACTTCCACTGTCGTTGGTTATGTAATTTTCTTGCTATTTCATTACCGTTATTTATGATGTTGGCTGGTATGATGGTGATGAAAAACTTGAAAGTAAAGAGTGACATACTTGCTCGTCATTCTACTAGTGTTGAAAAAACTAACACACGACATTATGATTATTTTCAAAGCAAAAAGGAAACATTGTATTTTAAGAGCCAGTTAAATTGAACGTGACAGGATTAAGTGTCAAGTACTCAACTAAGAAACTGTAGATGTAAAGGGATTTGAAAAACTCTATAACAACATTAATGAAATTGTTAAATAATTATAATTCCAAAAATAAATTTAAAAGCATTAATTATTTTTAATAATCAAACATAATTAACTAATAATCATATGCCACATATGTTAATTCAAATATTAATACAGTGCTGTTCAAAAATAAATATGTCGTTGTGTTAGTGAGAAAATGAGAATTGCACTGCAAGAAATGTTCAATGGGTTAATAGCAGTGTTAGTATCTGTATGAATTTATTTTTTATTGAAAATATGAAACTGTTATGTTTTGTGTAAAACAGTTTTAAAGAAATATGAATTAAACAAAAAGTAAATTTTTGAAAGGAAAATAATAAATACATTGGCGTGCCTTTTTTTCATTTAAAAAAAAACAAAAAGTTGTAAATTTTTTTAATTAATATTAATGATTTCATTATATTTACATATTAATAAAATATCTGTAATATGTATGGATTTATTATGATATTCTATTAAAAAAATGCTATTTTTGGAAGGAAAAAAAATACAATACATTCGATCGGAATAAATGAATGAACGATCGGACTCCAATTTTTAAAAACATTTTTATAGATCTTGTATTATCATAAAATATTTTCTTACATTGCTATTAATTTTTCTCAGTGCATTAAAGAAAAATCAGCATACATCCGCCACGCGTGTTCATTTGTCGCTGTTTCAGTGACGACTAAAGGCAAGAGCGTAAGAATACATGTGAGTTGAGCAGGGGACAATTGTCCCATGCAATGAACATCACTGTATTAATAATACGCCACATATGCTAATTCAAATTAATAATAATCATACGCTTAGTTTAATACACACAAAAAAATAATATTCAATTGTACCAACCGATTTCAGTTGTAGAAACTGGATTTCAGTTAGATTTTAATCAAATTTTTCTCTGTGTGTAGTAATGACTAAATCATTATATTTGTTTTTTATTTTAGATACTACAATGGCAAGCAGCGTACTGTTTGTTATATGCTGTGGCCAGATGGCCGTTATCCCACATCAATATTAGATTATGGGTTAGTTTATTTAAATAGCAAATCTATTACCATCTTAATACCAATTTCCTTTTCCTTAGCTATAATATCATCATTCTGATTATAACCTATGGTATACCTATGGTAGTAATGTTGATTTGTTATTCACTTATGGGTCGTGTTTTATGGGGTAGCCGTTCAATAGGTGAAACTACCGAAAAACAGAAGGAATCCATGATGTCCAAACGAAAAGTTGTTAGAATGTTTATAGCCATAGTTTCAATATTTGCTATATGTTGGTTACCATATCATTTGTTCTTTATCTATGCGTATCATAATAATCAAGTAACATCGGCAAAATATGTACAGCATATGTACTTGGCTTTCTATTGGTTGGCCATGTCGAATGCTATGGTTAATCCAATAATTTACTATTGGATGAATAAAAGGTAAATTTTATTAATAGAAATATGTGAAATAAATTAAAAATATTAAATAATTAGACTTCTTTTGTTGTTCATTGCAGATTTCGTTTATATTTCCAAAAAGTTATATGCTGTTTGTGTTTAAGTAAAACTTCAAGTAAATTAAATTCACCGCGAAGTCGTATGACGATTAATAAACATACATCAAATAATCACGTGAAGAAAGGTAAGTTTTCAAAGAAACAAAAGTAAAAGATATAACTGTCAAGCATGTAAACTAAAACGGTAAACGTTTACGGTATTCATATATGTATTACGGGATTAGTTACGGTTACGGTTTTTGTTAAGTAACGGTTAACAGTTTTCAATTTAAAATGGTATTTAATCAGTTACTGGTTCATATTAATTACGTTTGCCATCCTTTGTATAACACCAAGCAACATCGGTTAAAGTATTATACGAACAACGGACTTTGTTACAGTAAGGGTTTTTGAAAAAATAATAATCACGTTATTTCATAGGGTAACGTACACTCAGAAAAAAAAGTTGGTAGAAGAATTTGTAAACGGTTTTCAATCCCACTTTACTATTTTTGTACTAATTTTTAGTAGAAAAGTTATTATTTATCAAATTTTTTATTTACATTTTACAAATTACAGAGTTTTTACGGAATATTTACAAATTTTTGATGGTTATTTCAGAAATCATTTTACGAATTTTTGAAAACTGATTTGCTAAAATTAACAAAAAAATTACTAATTTTAAAAAAGTGGATATTGAAGCAATTGTTATTTTTAATCAAAACTTATGCCTATAAACTTAAATTGCCTTTAAATGTTACATAAATAAAAAAAGGGATCGGAAGTGAAGATACTGACTCATGTCTTAAAATAGCACTAAAAAGTTTTTTTAGTTCTACAAATCAGCCCTAAAAACATTTAAAATTAGACCTTAAAAATAAAAAAAATTTACTAAAATATTTTTTAAAACAGTAATTACCAAATTAAAACAAAATGATAAATTCGTTTATGTTTCCACAATTTTTAAACCTTTAATTTTGTCTAAAATATTTTTTGAAAAATATAAATAAAATAAACAAATTTTGATGCTCAATAAAAAATAAAATTGAAATTTTGTACTAATATTAATAATATTTAGTAATTTTTTTTTGCTGATTTTAGCGAACAGATTTTAAATTCCACTTTACAAACAGTTTACTAATATTTAGTAGCGGCTATTAATTTTTCTACTAATTTCATTGTACTAGACGCCAGCAGACATGTGTTGCTTAGATTAGCAAAATATACCGCTGGGCTAAAATTACCAAAATTTTCCGTAATAACAACAAAATTTTCAGTTGCCATTACAGACTTTTTTTGGTGAGTGTATGCTTTACATTTCCAGTACATTTCGAAAATTATATTTAATTAAAACGCTAAAAGACTGTCTCACAAGCTATCGAAAAAGTAATGGCCAAGAGCTAAGTAAATCAAGTTAGAATAATGTATGCATAAATGTTATGCAAACAATTAAGTTAAGAACTTACCATAAACACATAACATCTGCACAAAACCTATTGCAATGGAAATTTTAACCGAGAACAGATAACCTATATAGTGAAAGCTAGAGGTGATCTTTTATGGTTAAATAGAAATCAATTAAGACAGGGAAGAGCAAGATTTTGCTCCTTGCGCAAAATAAAGTTCAACATTTCATTGGTATATGCCCGGTAATTAAGTTTATAAGATTAAGATGTTTACTGCGTACTACACTCACAGAATCTGAAATAAGACATTTATTAAATGTAGGTGAAGATACAACTGGCTAAGCCTACATAACTTCATTAAGAATGCTTTAAAATACAAAAACATGTTGATATCTAAATTAACGCAAAAATTTGTAAATACAAATAAAAAAATGTTTAAATTGGCACCAAAAAAAAACTTTTTGTTATTTTTTTGTAACTTTAAGTTTACAAACATTTCAAACAAAAAATTGTTAGAAACCGAATTCAAATTGTTAACAATTATTTTTAATTGCGTAAAATTTTGTGCTACTTTTTTCTGTCTAATTTTTAAACAGAAAAAGAAAAGTTAATAATACACATAATAAAATTACATAACTACACAAAATTTTAAGTAATTAAAAATATTTGTTAACATTTAACTTCGAATTCTAACAATTTTTTGTTTGAAATGTTTGCTTCTTATTTTTATATAAAAGTTCTTTAAAAATAAAATAGGAAGTTACAAAAAAAGTAACACAAAGTTTTTGTATTTACAAATTCCATTGTAGGTGCCTTTTTCAAAAAAAATTATTTGTATGTACAAAAATATTCTATGGAAAATGTTCAATATTACAAATATAATGTTAAGTAATTTAATTATCCAGTCGACGGTTTTAAACCATGCTGTATATTCTTTATTATACCCAGCAAAAATGAAGCTGTAAGCAATAAAAGCATCACTACTATGGCAAAGGCATCACTTCTTTTCTGATGGTTTCATCGATGAATTTAACATTACCGTGTCATAGGATGGAAGTATTCAAATAGAGCTACTAACATTACCCATACTTTACTCTAAGGAAGCAATGACAATGCAATGATTAAATGTTCTGTTGCATGAGTGTTCATATACTTTGTAGTATTTAAACTTTGATGAAAATTTAATTCATAAGAATGCAGAAAAATATGTTTAAAGAAGCGAAATGTTTGCATTGATATACAAATACTCTTTATTAAAACAAATAAATAATTATGCATTAGTGAAAAGCATTTTTGAAACATTTTTCAAAAAATTTAATAAATTTTTAGACAGATTTTAAAATATTTTTGGATAATTTAAAAATTGGTTGTACAATTTTGAAACATTTTTAGACAATTTTAAAATATTTTGAACAATTTTAAATAATTTTTGCACTATTTTAAAACTTTTTTAGGCAATTTGGAATAATTTTTACACAATTTTAAAATTATTTTGATAAATTCTGAATTAAAATTGGAAATGGTGTAGTGTTAAATAAAATACATAATGCAAACAAATAAAATACATAAGGCTAAAAAAATGCAAATGACAGGCCAGCTAGTTTCAATTAAAGGTCAAAAAAATCTGTTTTTCTTGATTTTTCAAAACTTTTATAAAAATTGCAAAACTGCATAAATTCTAACCCTCATGAAACTAAAATATAAAAAATGATTTAATAAAAAAACAAGTAAGAGCGGCTAAATTCGGCTATGCCGAATCTTATATACCCTTCACCATGGTTGGGAAAAAACTAAAGTTTATATATGGACATATATGGAATGGACATATTTATATAATTAACCATTTAGTTTGGTGATAAAACTTGGACTCGGGAAGATTTATGGTTCCAGAAAATAGGTATTTAAAAAAAATTTATGTTTTTGGCATAACTTTTTTGTATCTGAAGCGATATTTCCGAGTTTTTCAGCAAGTATGTTATACTAAAGATTCGATCTTTTGCTATATAAGACGTATCCATAGGTCATATTACAGCTCTAGAATAGTGTTTGTTGTTTGTGTATAAAAGGTGAAGAGGTGAAAGAAAAGAATTTCAACAAATCGTTAAAAGAAATCACTAGAACTGCATGTGTTTTATTTCTACAAAAACGTTTGATTTAGCTGGCAAATTTGCATTTGGGATTTTATTTCGCTTTTTTATTTAAAATATTTTTAATTTCTTTAGCTTAATATTAAAAATTTTAAGGAAAATAGTTTAAAATTTTTTTTTTATAAATTATTATAAGTTATGACCTAAAATAGTTGCACTCAAAGGGAAATTATGTATAATTTTCTTAATATGTGGTAAATAAAATGGTTTAAAAATCTTTTTATAAATTCTTTTAAAAATAGAAATAAAACCGTTTGTATTTTGTTTGTATCAGAGGGTTTTTATAAAAATTTTGATGTTTTTAACCTATTTATGGATTATTTAATTATTAATATAAAATTTTATTTAAATTAATTATTAAATGTTAAAAAAAAAAACAAAAAATAAACTAAAAAAAAGTATTAAGAAAATAAAAAAAAAATGTACAAAAAAAAGTGAATTGACCGGGATTCGAACCCGCGACCCTTCCACCTGTGGTGAAGGGTATAAAAACGTTTGTATTTTGTTTGTATCAGAGGGTTTTTATAAAAATGTTGATGTTTTAGCCTATTTATGGATTATTTAATTATTAATATAAAATTTTATATAAATTAATTAAAAAAAAAAAAAAAAAAAAAAAAAAAAAAAAAAAAAAAAAAAAAAAAAATCCTACTATACTATTCAATTAATTATAAAATGTTAAAAAAAAAACAAAAATTAACAAAAAAAAAAAGTCTTAAGAAAATAATAAAAAAAAATGTACAAAAAAAGTGAATTGACCGGGATTCGAACCCGCGGCCATAGAGAAAAAAAGTATTTGTGACATAGCGTCTAGACAACTGAGCTATTGAAGCTCACACAAAATCATCGTCAACAGAGGTTCATATATAAAAGACTTCGTTCATTAGAGATTTGTTTAGTTTTTATTTAAATGACAAATCTTTGTATGTGTGTTGTTTGTGTATAAAAGGTGGAGATGAAAAAAAAAGAATTTTAACACATGGATGTGTTTGTTATGCGTAAAATTCAACATACATATTAAACAAAGGGATTTTACCGAAAAAATTAGAGGTAGTCCTGATTTTTTTGCTAATATCTCAGCCATTTATTAACCGATCTGTCTGATTTTTAATAGCAAACACATGTAACAGAAATAAAAAACAATCAAGTCCTCATCATGTCAGGGTTCTTCGGAAAACCCATTTCAACACACAGACGGACATCGTTAAATCAACTTCGCTCTTCATAAGGACCCAGAATATATATACTTTATAGGGTCTAAGATCAATATTGTAGAAATTACAAACGGAATGACAAACTTATATATACCCTTCCACCTGTGGTGAAGGGTATAATTAAAAAAGTTCATCAGAACTATTTTCTCAATTTGAATAAATGCTTAAGATTAAAAAAAAAAATATATACGATATACTATAACTTATGCTTTAAAAGTAATGAAGAGTGATAATTTTAAGATATGCATCGGGTTTATATCCAGATCACTGCATTTGAAATATTAACACATGAATGCTTTTGGAAGTGCCTTAGAATAACACCAAAAAATAATAAAAGAGTGTCAACTGAAGTTTAGGAAGCATATAAACCCGATGCATATCTTAAAAAATCGGTCTGCATTACTTCTGAAGCATAAGTTATAGTATATTGTATATTTTTTTTGAACCTAAAGCATTTATTCAAATTGTGAAAATAGTTCTGATGAACTTTTTTAATTTTTTTACTAAATCATTTTTTATATTTTAGTTCAAAATTTCATGAGGGTTAGAATTTATGAAATTTTGAAGTTTTTATAAAAGTTTTGAAAAATCAAGAAAAACTGATTTTTTCACCTTTAATTAAAACTAGCTGGCCTGTCATTTGCATTTTTTCAGCTTTAAATATTTATGACGACGCAATCTGTGCATTTTTGCATTGTGTATATTATTTAACACTTCATCATTTCCAGTTTTAATTCAGAATTTATCAAAATAATTTTAAAATTGTGTAAAAATTATTTCAGATTCCCCAAAAATATTTTAAAATTGTGCAAAAATTATTTTAAATTGTTCAAAAATACTTTAAAATTATCTAAAAATGTTTCCAAACTGTACAACCAGTTTTTAAATTATTCAAAAATATTTTGAAATTTGTCTAAAAATTCATTAAAATTTTTGAAAAATGTTTCAAAAATGCTTTTCACTAATGCAGAATTATAAATTTCGTTTCGTTAAACTAATTTTTCTGCATTCTTATGAATTGAATTTTCATCAAAGCTTAAATACTACAAAGTATATGAACATTTTCCACTCATGCATCAGAATACCTAATCATTGTATTATCATTGCTTCCTTAGAGTCTAGTATGAGTAATGCTAGTAGCTACATTTGAATACTTCCATCCTATGACACGCTAATGTTAAATTCATCGATGAAACCATCAGAATAGAAGTGATGCCTTTGCCATAGTAGTGATGCTTTTTTTGCTTCTTAGGCAGCTTCGTTTTTGCTGGGTATATATATAGCTAATTAAATAAGAAATATTTTTTGTAAAAATTTTCAAAGAAAAAATAAATAAATGTTTCTATCTACCAATGAAAATAAAACGGTTTTATAAAAGCTACTCAAACACAAAAATAATTTTGAGCTTTTTAAAAAGATGTGCTTGTAGCTTTTATTCTGACTTCCTTCTTTTAATTAAAAAGATTTGGATTTTTAATGTCCTTGGGGATAAATTTTGATTTATCTTATTAAGGATTGATTTGTGGATTAACTGATAAATCGATAAATATAAATATAAAATAGATGAAATCCATAAAAAACGATGTTGCTAACACAATAAAAAATCACAAAAAAAAAAAACAAAACTTACAATGTAAAAATTAAAAAAAAAAAATGATAATGATTTAAACCTCGTAGACAAGGAACGGCCGGGTCAGCGCAAGAAGTTTGAAGACTAAGAATTGGAATCATTGCTCTATGTGGATGAATGCCAAACGGCAGTCAGCAAACGCCTACAATCCATCGGATTGATTTAAGACCAAGAAAACCGAGTTGAAGGTGCGCAACGTCGAAAGGCGATTTTTTTTTTAATATTTTTATAAGTATCCCAATAAGGATACTCTTTGGTGATAGGAATTTCGGAAGTTTATTAGACATTTTTGGAAAAAAATTTTTTTTTTTTTAAATTTTACATAAAACATACTAAAATGTTTAATAAGAGCAAAAACTATTCACATTTCTGTATGTTTTGGAACTGATCGGTAAGATTTTTTTATAACTATGTAAAAACTTCTTTTATTTTCAAGTGATTAAAATAAATTATTCAAATTAAAATCAAGTACATGCTTATATTTATTAAGCATGGATGGTAACCGAAACGAATGAGGTTATCGGTAAGGGTAACTCTATTTGTTATTATTTCTTTAACGGTATTTTAAGGGTAACGATATTTTAGTTATTTGGGTAACAGTATTTTTAGGGTAACGCTATTTTCTATTATATTTGGTAACGGTATTTTAACGTAACGATATTTCGGTTGATTCGGTATTGGTATTTTAGCGATAACGGTATTTTCTATTATTTCGGTAACGGTATTTAAGGATAGCGATTTTTTAATTATTTCGGTAGCAGTATTTTAGGGGTGGCGATAGTCAGTTGAAAGGGTATTGAATCGATAAGGGTATTTTAGCGGTATTGCCTATCAACCCTGCTCATATCTCATTTTCAATATCAAACTGTTGGGAGGATGTCTGTTAATCTAGGTAAAAATGAGCACACTCACTTGCGTCTCCGCGTCGTAATCGCCATTTCAACAGACAGACAGTTAAACGGACATCGCTAAATCGACTTAAATCGGATAAGGAGCACGAATATATATACCTTATGGGTATCAATATGTTACAAACGGAATGACAAACAGATATATACCCATTATATAGTGGAGGGTATAAAAATGCATAAAAATAAAATCCGCAAATTAAAAGCAAATCGGTAAAATATAATAAATCTATAGAAATACTCTAGAACTTCATACATTGACTTCATACATTTCTTAAATATCGCACCGACAGTTTTCAAGATAAATCAAACATGACGCTTGTTAGTTTTAGACCCCAAAATACGTTTGAAAATGAAGATACTCTGCAATAAACTGGACAGTTGAAAAGAATGCGTTATATGGCATAGTTCAAATATTTTATTTTAGATTGTCAATTTTGGGCGCTTAAATATGATAACCGACCAAGAGCCCTAGAAAAAACCGGAAAGATGACGGTTAAAGGTAAAGCATTATTTTGTGTCAGATATTATAGTTTTCTAACACATCGAAGCAACACTTATCGAGATTTAACAAAAAATTGCCATCCCATGTAAAAATCGAAATATATATGAGCATACATGATCATACATGGGCTGTATATGATCATACATGGGCATACATGGTCATATACGTCCATACATTGTTCAATATATGACCATACATGATCTCATATATGATCATATATCTTCGGATCTGAAATTTGAGGGTATATGGACGTATATGATCATATACGAGCATACATGAAAAATATATGAGCATGTATGATAATATATGCACATATATCATCATATACCCTCAAATTTCGGATCCGAAGATATATGGTCATATATGAGATAATGTATGGACGTATATGACCATGTATGCCCATGTATGATCATATACAAGCCCATGTATGATCATGTATGTTCATATATATTTCGATTTTTACATGGGATTAGGAATTTTTGGAGCCAAAATTAAATTGTGTTGCCCAAAAAAATTTGAAAATTAATAAAAGTCGGATTAATAAATAAAAAAAAAAATATATACTCTAAGGAGTGGTTTGTGTAAAATTAAATAATAAATCGATATAATGGCAGAAAATTTGGTAAACGAATTCTTTAAAAAAAAAGTACTTAAACCGATAGAATTTTAAAAAATTTGGTGAAAAATCGATAAGATCGATAAAACCTATAGAATAAGTAAAGGCTACCAAGGTTTACATGGTCAGACGGACGAACACTTACATTTCTGATGTTTTCAAGCTTAGTCAACAAATTCATATACATGACTTCGCTTAAATCGACTTACGAATACTATATATATATATATAGTAAGCGAAGGCATGTCTTGTCTCGGATTTTACAGACATTCGTAGTTTTTCGGATTTCAGGCGACTTTTTCCAAAGTACCTTTTTCACTTGCATATCAAATATTTTAAAAAAAGTGATAACTCTGCGACCATAATATTCGTAAAAGGCTATCAAAATATTTTCCTTTTACGAGCACTTTTAAGGCAGAAAATAAATTAATCTCGTTAAATTCAGACATGCTCTCAAAATCCTTTCGGTTTTCTAATCCAATAAGGCATTGTGCCAAATAAGAAATACGTATTTACTAATTTTTCCTCCACTATAATATATCCAAATTTCATAACAATCGAAGTGCAGACATTCCTTGTTAGTGTTACTACTTTTACTAAAATACTTAATATAAAAATTATTTAATAAAATTTTACTTTTTCTTTGCAGTTGAACGTAAGGCATCTTGGAAACATAGTACAATTGAAACACAAATACAAGTTGCGAATTCTTTATTGCGTGACAAACAGTCCAACCATTTAGGTACCACCTGTCATCTGATACGACACCATAATGCATTAGAAAAACCAGCATATGATAGTGAAGGTTCTCCCTTATGTATATCCATACATAATGGTATTAATAGGCAAAAGGTTCAAATAAAATATATATCATGCGATGAAGACAATAATCCCATAAAATCGTAAATATTTAAGTTTTTTCCTTAATAAATTTTTTAATATCCAGATATACTTAGTATAGAGTTGCATTCACAAAAATGTTTTGAATTTATTAAAGTTTAATAAAACAAATAGACATGCAAAACTACAACAACTTATCAGTCCAGGCATCGTGGGTTCGATTCCCACCAGAGGATCTGGTCTGTTTACGCTACAACGAGCTGATAGCCTTAGTGGCTAGTGCTCGGTTAGGGTATTACGACAAATTTTTTAAATAAATGATTAATACAAATAAAAAAACCTTCAATTAAAGCTTATTAAAACAGATGTTTTTTTTGTGAATTAGAATTTAAATAATATCGAATATGTATTTCTACAGTTAGGAATAATAAACATATACTGTAAAAATTGTATTAATTTGTAACATTTTTTGTTAAAAAAAACTAAGGTTTATATTTTTATTATTGTACTAATCTAGTTAAATTATTTTAATAAAAGTAGAAAACCACTCAAAGGGCTTCAACAAACACATTTAAGTAAATGAAAAAAAAAATATATTTTATAAATGTTTATTATAATTGAGTATACTACTAATAAAGTAAATTACAGTAATTTTATTTAAATTAATTTTGTAAACAAATATTTATGTAATTATATTGTTTAGTGGTTAATTAAATGTAATGATTATGTAAATATGTTTCTTGTGAAATTTTATTTTATGTTTATAAAACAAATTCATCGAAAAGGTAAATGTTATTTTAAATATTTACATGAACATATATGTATTTTACATATTAAAGAAGGTATATTAGGGTGGATCAGCAAAAACATTAGTTTTTTTGTTTTAGCAACTCTTAAAGCTGAATGTGACTTCTTATGGCTAAACAAATTTTTGATAATTTTTCCAGGACGGCACGTGGTCTTGCATAGCGATTTTATTCAACAAAAAAGGATGGCATTTTTAAATATAATTTTTTTCCAAAACCATATAAATCTCATATACTAAAAAAATTATCTGCGTTAAAAATTATAGGTATTTTCCAAGTTGAAATCTCAATAAATGGAGTGTGAACTTAAATCGTTAGATAGTCTTTGAAATACCTTTATTTCATTTTAGACTGATTTAATACTTGTCACCTTGGGAGAAATATAAAAAATAAAAAACAATATTTTTTATTTCACAAGAAATGAAAGTTTCATGTTAAAACATGTAGCCCATCATTGTCTATTTCTCGAGATATTTCATGTTTAAGGTCGTCGAAGTTCCCTTAAACAAATAATTTATAGCAAAGATAATTATTTTAGTAGACTGGCACCCTTTTAAAATAATTTCTCCATTCAGCTAATAACACTGTGATAGTTAAAAAAATCGACATGCGGGGCACCCGATGGGTTACACTAAATCAATTACCAAAACACAAAATTTTAGTTTTTATAATAACTAGACGGAACTTGGTATATAAGCTTGAATTGACAAACATAATTTGAAAAGGTTATTTAAGAAATTTTTATACAAAATATCTTAGCCAAAATAAATGCTAAGCTCGCACTGTACAATTTAGCCCTAAGTATATTTAAATACTTAGGTACTAAAGTTTCAGACCAACTTTATTTTAATTTATTTCATTTTATAATTCAAACGAATGAAATTTAAAAAAAATTAAATACATGTATTTTTGTTGTTAAAGTTAAAGTTTTTAATTAGAAATATATTCTTCTTACACCTGCAAGTTCCAACAAATATCCCCTTAAAGCGAATCAAGTTTTTTGCCACTATACCAGTGTTCGAGTCTGGCTGTCACTTGGAAAATTCCCTCGCCATGTTCATCATACTCGGCTGGTGATTGTTCATTAAATTTTTCTGCATGTCAATGAAAAATATGTATTTTACTTTCAATGATATTCTGACGTTTAATTTTTTAATGCGGTTAGCATATATTCAATAAAAATTCGCCAATTTTCAGACCGATGATTTCCTAAAACACTTTCAATAACTGATTTCACACAATTCCAGCCCAATAGCTTGATAACCTTCAATGCAACTTCAAATCGTTGGTTCTTCATTAGACGAATGCCCGGTCTATTTCTGTAAAATAAAAACATTGTGATATGAACTATAAATTTAATTATTTAAAGCACCTTAGAGTTCATACCTTCTTTTACTTTCATGCCGCTTAACCGTGTGAAAATTTGGCGCTATTTGGTAAAAGCATTCCCATCTGAGTTGAATGCTTTTATAATTTTTTTTACAATTCCCAGTTTGATGTGTAGTTAATCGTGATTTCTTCACGTTAAGGCCAATCCCGTGTATTGTACCGGTCGCCATTAAAACATGTATTCCATAAGCACATGAAAAACATATCTTTGATATAGCCCAATTGCATGCCCCTTAAAAGAGCCACAACTTGTAAACCTGTGCATATTTCCCACTTGTGTATGTCTCTTTAATATGTGTGCTTTGTGCTATCGGAATAGAACTTTTGAAATTAGTGACAGGAAGCTTTAAAGCTTCTTTTGGACTTATCATTGAAGAATCGACAATTGCCAGGATTATATTCATTTTGCATTGTTAAAACCACACATAACACCTAAAGAAAACTATTTTTTATACATGTTAATTATTTCAATAGTGATTTTACGCGACTGAACATGTAACAAAAGTACAACTTCATAGCCCGTTAGTACAATATTGAGATTCTAATTTTGCATCCCTGGTTTACATTTATTTTTTGTCTTCGTCTGGTTATTAAATGGTGTCTCAATAAGAATACACTTTTTTATTTTAAAATAAAAACACGTATTTTTTGAGATAGTTGTGATTTTTTATTGGATTGTAAAGAAGACATGTTCCGATTAAGTATGAAATAAAATATCCGTCAAATGGCCCCCTTTCCTGTAACGAATGCCGTTCACAGTCTCTGCAATTTCGGCTTCATCTTCAAAAAAGTAAGGTCCAATCACGTCGCCTGACCAAAATCCGCACCAGACAGTTGCTCGTTGTGGGTACTTTGTTTTCTTATGAACTTCATGAGGATTTTCTGAGCCCCAAATTCTCATCGGAGAAGATGACTTTTTTGCAAAATTGGCATTGACTTTACTATGCTCATTACCCATTGATCGAATTGCCGGCGAATTGTCTGCTGGTTTACGCTCCATTTTTAATAATCGGGATAAACATATGTGACAGCTTCTAAATTTCAGATTTGCCACTTGCACAAAAAAATGACACTAAATTTAAAAGTGCACTATTACTATACTAAAAACTAAAATTTTTCATCTTGCTTTTGGATTCAGCGCAGCCGATTTACTTTAACCCACCACGTACCCTGCTTGTCGGTTAAAAAAGCTTCTAGTTCTAGCACAGTGTAATTTATACCGCGGACATTTTTTTAGTAGACTGAGACTCTGCAGAATATTCTGTGAAAAATAAAACATCAGAAAAAAATGTAATGACGTAATTTTTTAGATACAAACGATTTAAGCGACTTTCAAAGAATCTTAATAAATTCTTAAAAATCATTTTGGTCATAAGAAATTAAATTCCGCTTAAAATTTGCAAAAATCTAAAAAATATTTTTAGTGAAGCCACCTAATGTACATAATAAAAAATAAAATAAATATTTTTTTAAAAAAATATGGTCCCAGTTGTTTTTTTTTTTCTAGAAATGTAATATGTATGTACTTTACAATGGAAAAATTGAGGGAAAGTTGAATTTTTACATGAAGCTTCCGTTTGTGGTTCCTAACAACATCTAAATTATCCCCACCGATGCATGCGCCACCAAAATGTTTCGCGGGGTCTAAGGTCAAGATAAACGGTTTTTCACAAAAATCTCGCTAAAGGTAACTTTTTGTCGAATATTTGAAATTAAACGCTTAATGTGACTTTAAGGCCGGGTTTTCGGGATGTGAGTTAAACTTTGTTTAGTTAAGCCGAAAACGAAATTTGTCTGCCATTTCCATGTTTATGTATTAGCATAAATTTGTCGGAACAACTTTTTTTCAATAAAATTATGGTCTTAATTGAAAAAAAAAAAATAAATTTCAAAATCAGTATTCAAGTTACAAACTGCGATAAACTGAGTTTAAAGATTATCTACAACCTAAAAACTCGGCCTAAGTATTGGAAAATTTATTTTCAAGAAAGTTTCAAAGTCCAGAATAATACAAACTATAAAATAGAGTCGACTTTACTCTGAATATGCTAGACGAAGAAGGAAGTACTGTGAAACGTTTTCGATTTTTATACGAGCTTGAGGGGCATATGTTCGCTTGTCGTTTGTCAGAGTATAAACTTGTTTAAACCTGCTGTATGTGTTGAGTGATTTTAAGTATACGAACGGCTTAACGTTAGTATTGAGTGATATTTCGTGCTCACTTACTGTTTTTATTTAATTATCACTTTATTTGCGAAAACTCATTGCTGGAAGGTAAACCTGTTGTTGTGGAACGTGGACTTAAGACGTTGAGATAGATAAGTGTTGACAGAGAGAACGGTAAAGATGAATGTTTACGAAATGCTAGTTTGTGGTAATTCATGCAGAGTACCGTAAAGATTATTCGCTGAAGTCGACCATATTGACATCAAAAAAACAGCGAGATGGAGCTAGCACACCGACATTTATAAGTCCACCAAATAGTTGAATGCGTTCCAGTCAAATTAAAAATCTTTGTATTTTTTGGGGTGAAGAAGTGAATGAAGAAAAAAAAAACTAATTAATATACGGCGTAAGATTCATCATGTGTCAACGCCTACTTTTAAACTTAAATTAGTAGTTTCATAGTGTAATAGTGTTGAAGTGTTTTCAAATTTCTTATCCTGTTACAGGGAATTATCAATTTGTTCATAACCCATTGCCCGTTATTCTACCTATGGCATCTTCAAAATTGCTGTTTCTGGCCTGAGAATACTTTAGTTCGAGAATATATTTATAAAGAAAAACCAATATCTAATAATATTGGCGTTCTTCCACAACGTGTAAGGATAAACGCAAAAAACTAAATATTTTACTTTTGACTCATTGTCTTTAGTTTATGATAATGTACTTTAAAAAGCCGGAGCACTATGCTGAATGTGTTATTTATTTTAAATATTATTAATGGTGATTCCTGTTCTGCATTTTGGATTAATGAAATTTCATTCAATATTCTCCATCCCGTAATTATACCGTTATCGGTAAACAATTGCTTAAGGCTAATTTATGATAATTTAACCAATTATCCGAGTGTAAAAAAAATGTAATTATTATTTTTCTGAACTCATAGTAAAGTTATTGTTATATAATTTTAAATTATTTTGTAGAATTTAAGATATAAAATTCCATATACAAATAAAATAAATTAATTTAAGAAATATTTTGCTTTTTTTTAATTGAAGATAATTCAAGATTTTTTGTAATATTGTTTATTTTTCAAATTTTTTAAAAATTTTCTTTTTAAAAAAAAGGTAATTTACAAATAAAATTGTATATATTTTTGAACTTGGGCTAAGTCGCCTCCGTTCTCTACAGGTGCATAACTCCATGGTGGCCCAAAATTACCGAAGGGGTAAATTTCATAATAACTTTTTATTTAAGATATAATTATAATTTTTTTTAATTTTTACAGTATATTAATGGAAAATATTTTAATTTAATTATATAAGTTATATCTCGCAATTGTGCTCTTTCCAAAACATTTTCCATAATCTTTCGCAAAGCTTCAGGTGTTATGTTGTTGATACCGTCGCGTATATTATTTTCAAATTGCTGGATGTTTCTAGGCTTATGAATATAGACTTTTCCTTTTCAAATAATTCCAAAGTAAAAAGTCTGGAGCGGATAAATCCGGTGAACGGTGAGGCCAATAAAAATCGCTTGTACGCTGGAAATAAATTGCATAATCAAGTCTTTGCTGGTAATCTGTCCATTTCAATTCTTGGACAAGCTGAATTTTGTATGGGAACATTCTTATTGCATGATTCCGTTAATGTTTTTCCTTCTTCCCAAATACCCCCCTGTACCCGTTCAATATTGTCATCCGTGTGCACCGTTTGTGGTCTGCTGCCACCAGGAAGGTTCCTTACTGCTCCTTGTTGTCGAAAGCTTGCAACCAGACAGTTTATTGTTGACTCTTAGGTTCCAACCCGCACATTAAAACGGCGATATGCACGCTAAATCAAAATAATGAACCGTTGATTTGAGAAATAAAGTTCAACGATTTGGGGACGTTGTTCAATCGTGTACCATTTCAAGTTCCTAAAGATGTTTTTACAATATACTAAAAAAATAAATAAAAAAAATATAATTAAAAACTTATAAGAAATTCAAACCCTTTCGGTAATTTTAGGCCACCCTGTAGTATGCACTCTGTAAAGACCAAACATAATTTGTAATTCTGTTGTTGATAAATGAAATAATTTATACCTCTGTTGTTGTCTTGGAGGATTTATAGATTTGTACTGCATTTTCCACTTCATAAACTTTGGTCCATATCCGGGTCGACATGTTTAATGGAGTCAAAGGTGTTGAAGTTATGAATCTTTGCAGTTGGGCTAGCAGTCGTCTGCTTTTTAGCAGGTATCCCCCCGTCTTTTTGGAGGCATAGCAATTGGTATCCGCGGGCATTCAAGAGTTGCCTTCTTGTTCTTCTGCCTTGTCCGGTGTTGATGTATAGTTAACGGTTCTGGCCCTGGCTTTAGGCTCTTCATAGCCACGCTCGTTCTGCCGTGTTGTTTATATTGTTGTTTGTTGTTGTACAAGGATGATTTTTTGATGAGTGGTGCTTTGGCTGCACCAGCGTCTTCCTTCTTGGGGAACTCGGCGTATAACCCCGTATAAATATAAATTTCCCTCTCTTGCCATTTAGTTGGCTTATCACCTTTGTAAAGTTATTTTTAAGTTTCCCGATGCTTCTTTCAAAAGCACGGCAGGATCTATATTTTTTTAGCTGATTATTAATTTCTAGCAGTCCAAAAGTCTGGCAAGATTGCCATGTATATATAATAAAACACTTTTAATTGTTGGTAAGCGCATTTTGATGCCTTGTATAAGTTGTATCTGTAACGGTTTACATTTATTTCTATTTTTATTTCATTTTATTATTTTATTCATTTATTTATTTTATTATTTACAATCACCTTTGCTTAGCGCAAAGCGTGCTAACTATCTGCAAACAATTAAATGACTAATATTTTTTTATTACATAATCAAGATAGATGGTTTGAAATCAATGATATCACATTATCTGCAATATAACCTGCATCCTTGTAACAGTATGTTCTACCCTTTTTTTGTGTTTTATATGGAAATAATTTAAAAGTTTTTCGTTGATTTTGCTGATTCTTAGTATAATGTAAGTGTTTCCAATTATTCGACCCTGCCGGTTAACCGGTTAGGACATTTTTCGAAAAAAAATTACGAAAATTTATTATTCGGGTCCATTAATCGGAAAAGTTGGCGATTAATCGTTTAATGCAAAATAAATGTATAACTTCCATCAAAAGAACACTGTTCACGCCAGTGAACAATGGTAACCCTAACACCTTCAACGCCCCCTATATGTCATAAATGGCAACTGTTGGCATGCGCAATTTCAGCCAATTTTGCTACGAGTATGATGCTAGTTGACATTGTTTATTGCGCGAACTGTTCAACTAACCCGAAGGTTTTTTCATCAAGATCACCGCTCACGAGACTCATAAAACTAACTTTTATATTCAAATTCAAACTGTGAACAAAAAGTACCAAGAGTGCCAACACTAACTCTTCTCACCCAATGACGTTTGGCACAAGAAACTGCAGCTAACTGCATCATCACTGCGTTGAAAAAATAATCACTTGAGTTGTCAAAATCATCACTTGAATTGTTTAAGCGTTGGTTTGAAATTTTTTCAAACAGACAATTTGTAATAAATTTCCAATAAATTTTATGTTTATTAAGCAGTTTTTGATTTTTTTTCTTAAAAATAAAAGGATATTCAAAAATTGCTGTATAAATTTTTTTGCGGGTTTAGATTTCAGGAGACCTAAATATTTAAATAAGGAAAAAATTATTTTCAATAAGCTGTTAACATTGGTGTTGCCAATAGCAAACAAGTAGGAATAAATATAACAAATTAACTCATATCATTTTTTTTTATTTTTTTAATTAAGATTCTGAACTATTTTTTTAATGCAATTAGATAGTTAGGGGTTAGCTTTAAATGTTAATATAAAAGCTCTTACCCACGTCACTCCCCTTTTATAATAAAGAAGAAGAAAACATTAATGTGTTTTAGCATAATTTAGCATACATTTTAAAAACTGAAAACTATGTACATATATATAAAAAATAAAAATGTAGTTCAATTAACAAACAATTAAACTTCCAACAACAGAAAACAAATTTGTACTGTTGTAATATGCCTTCAAAATACAGTGTTCGAGAAATGGAACACCATTTTTTTCAACAAGAAAAAGTCTGAAAAAATTTGACTTCAGATTCGTGTTTTTTAACCCTAAATTACCTATACTACCAAGTTTTATAAAGTTTTAAAAAAAAAATCTTTGGGACGATATGAGTTAAACATAAATTCCATATTTGCATAAATGCAGGTAAAACTGAAATTATTTTAATTTGATAATTAAAGTGTAACGTAAAAGTCTAACGCAATGACGTAGTGATTTATAAAATTCGATTTTTTACACTCGGGTTGGCGTTAGGAAGTATGGTGTAGGTAAGGCGTTGAACGCAGGGGATTTACAAAATTTGTGCATCAATTTTTTGTGTTACAAGTTAAAGTTCTATCGGGCTTTGTATGAATGCCTTAATTGTAAGTAAAAATTAATTTTAATTATAAACAAATATTAAAATTAATAAATAAACATATAAAAAAATAAATAAACTTAAATTTTTACAAATTATCCCGATTCAAACACATAAAAACAAGAGCGCGCAAATAAAAACTGACAGTTGTAAGCTGATTGGTTTATTTCCAAAAAGAAAACCTTTATTATGCATGTACAATGTACATATAAGTACTTCTACCACCCATTATCAGTAGGTCAATATATTTAAATAACTTAAAATAATGCAAAAGGTAACTACATATAATTACATGGACACCTACACGGTAATGATCTGTCATTACCATGTCTTTGCTGGGTTTATATAAAACAAAATGAAAAGCCAACGACGAATTCACTATGTCTACAATATAAACCGATACAAATACGAGATAACACGCTGACAAATGATGAAATTGCGATTATAATGATAGATCTAGTATGATGTGGTTAAAGATGATAATAAAAACTTCCGAGTTAATACTAAGCAGAGATAAGAAGCGCACGTTAAATATGTTTTTTTTTCAATTAAAAATATATTTTTGTTTGCCCTTCTAAATTATAATGACATTATTTTTCATTTGCTTAAAATTATCTTATATTTTCATCTTAAATAAAAAAAAAATACAATAACAATATATACCATTAATATATTTTTATTACCTTCAATTAATTTTGAAATGAGTTCAAAAATGGTTTTTGTTTAAATGGAAATTCATTTTAAATATAAATGTTATTTATTTTTAATTTGTCAGTCTATTCAAGTCTTTCGGACTGCTACGAGTATGTTACACTTCCAGACAATTAGAAACAAGAAACGGGAAAAGAAAAGAATAATA
The DNA here is from genome assembly GCA_949748255.1 of Eustalomyia histrio. Taxonomy (NCBI): domain Eukaryota; kingdom Metazoa; phylum Arthropoda; class Insecta; order Diptera; family Anthomyiidae; genus Eustalomyia; species Eustalomyia histrio. The sequence continues at coordinate 186,929,271 of OX456523.1, read as the reverse complement.
AAAAGTGATTATGAAAATCTTAAACAAATGAAACGTCATACAAAATTTAAATATTTTTTTTTATTTAAAAGTCTTATTGTTTTGTTTTATAGATCAAATTTATTAATAGAAAAGGGAAAATTTTCCATCAAGTCTTTGTAATAAAAATACAGAAAAAAACGAAACAAGTTAATTGATCAAGTTCAACAATTTAATTGAAGAATATTAGCGAAAATTACAAAACATATTGAAAGCAAAATTTGCAAACAAAATAAAAAGTTTCAATATTTTAATCTGTTATAATGGCTGTATCTGAAAGTAGTAATATAACATCAACGGAAAATAAATGTGATAAAAACAAAGGTAAACATAACATAAAACAAAAATAATTAAAAAAATTTGAAAATAATTTTTTAGTATTATGGACTTAAAACACTAAAATATAAATTAATAAATGAGAAGTAATCTAAAAGTGTGTTTAATTTTTGACCTTTGAAGTTGGCCTATAAAAATTTAAAGTTGGGTTAAGTGTTAATAAATCATTTGATCAAACTACATTTCTGCAGAACATTTTAACGTTATATGATCAAAACTATAAGTTTTATTAACCCAGCAAAAACATGGTATCAACTACTTACCAGCCTATTTACGCATTTGTTCGCGATGTCCAAAAAGTAGTTTTAAGCTGTTTGTAAGTGAGAGTGTAATGACCACCCATTACTTTGTGTTTTTCTAAGTGCGAAGATAATAAATACTCATTACTTTTGGGACATCGCGAACAAAAGTAATTAAGCGAGGTAGTTGAAACCCTGTTTTTGCTGGGAACGAATTTGGTGAATATCTATTGACGTTTTTAGCTTCTCCTGTAAAATGTACACATTACCAACTAATGTGTAAAGTAATGTGTAGCCATAGGGGTTCATGGATTACTTTACACCTTACTTCACTGATGAATTTTACAGGCGATGAGCCTCAAAGTAATGTATATACCCATTACTTTAGAGGTGATAATGTAAGGGGTTACGAGAATGGAAAAAGTAATGTGTTTAAAAATAGGTTTTTAAAAAAAGAGGAATTTTTATTAAAAAAAGTTATTACAAATATTTTAAGCGTTATTAAAAAGAATGTGGTCATGATGGGAATCTAACCAGGAACTCTGGTTGCCAGCCAAGAAATCTACCCATTGAGCTATCGACGCATAAAGTATTTGATTGCTTTAAACTTAAATGAATCGTTGCGCTTCGGTTTTTCGCTAGTGTTGTCAAAACAAACATACATTAGCCTTTTGCTTACAAAAAAAAACAAAAAGTAATGTATCTAAAAATGGATTTTCAAAAACATTTCAATTATTACTTTACATTTATAAATCATACATTACTTAATCAATAATCAGTAACTTATTACTTTATGCTTGCAAATAATAAAAAAGGTAACGAGCTATCATTACAAGGTAACGCATGAGAATATCGCATACATTACCAAAGTTTTGCTGGGATATTCAGTAGGGTAAAACAAAATTAAGAAATTAAAAAATACATTGGTAGACTAAAGTTACTTCAGCAACAAAAAAAATCCGCGCACCGCTTTAAAAAAATACCTGACTACAGAACATATGTAAACGTAACTCCTTATATTCTATATTTTTTCAATATTGCTACACTCACACTAGGATCATTCAAATAATCGAACAATTTTGTCAAATAATTCTTCGAATAATTTAAAATGCCAAAATTTTGAATAACAAATACACCAAATAATTTTATATGTTGAATAGATAAATCAAAATTGGTAAAAAATATACAAAAATGTTTCAAAATTATGCCTTTTTTTTATTTTTGAAAGATTGATATAACACAAAAGCATTCATTATATCCTTAAGAAAAGGATATTATTGAAAGTCATTACATTCGAAGTTTTTTAAAATGCAGTTTAAAAATAAAAACAACACAGTGCAACAAGAAAAAATTGCCTCAATGGTTTGAACGCAATATGAAAGTATACCATTAGAAGAACAAAATTCCCAAGGGGTTTGGTAAAGTTAGTTAGAAAAACAAAGTTATGGCTACTTGAAGTTTGTCATTTTTTTTATGAGTTATTTAAAATGAGTATATTAAAAATTTAGTTTTTTCTTTATTGATCACTTTTTTAATTTGCCTTTTGTGAATATATATATATTAGGGCGGGTCGATTTGTAGGGAGTGAAAAAATTCACCAATTTCCCTATGATTTCCGTATTCTATGGGTTATTCCATGAAAATTTGCCGAAGGAACCATACCTCTATCGTTAAAATCGAGTCCCCTACTTTTTGTTGGTAGATTTTTTCCCAAATTGACGTTCGTATGAAATATTACCTACACGTTAACATCCATAACTCAAAAACTATCAATCGGGTTTAATCGCCAGTAGGCGCGTTGGAAAGGTGAGCTCATTTTGATAAATTTACAAAAAAAAATCTCCAACATTGGTCCAACGGTTCAAAAGTTACGGGCATTTTTGTCCAAATTTTGGAGCCTTTTTCCATTTTTTTCATGATTTTGTCCAAGAATATTACTTTCATGGCCATTTTTTTGGCTCAATCCATTATTTAATTCAATTTACAATTCAAAACGAAGAGTTTAAGCCCAAATTTATCGAATTCGGTTGATTAATTCATGCGATATTGCTAAAACAAAATAACACATAAAACCAACTTTTTATTTTTTTTCCCTTTTTATTTTTTTTTCTACAAAAATTCAAATTAAGAGATAATAAAGTATCTATCAACCTATTATCAAAAAAAATATTCAATTTGAGAGTAGTAAAAGACAAAATGTGAAAAAAAACATTATTTTTTCTGAAAGTCTTGTTTGCTTTCAAGTCTGGGTGTTTTCGTACGGCTCTCTAATGTCGTCGCCATAGCGCCTTCTACATTCTTTCCTGCAACTCGTTTAGCAGTGGCAGCCAGCAATTGGACATGTCTTTCCGTTCCTTGAATGTGTAAAGGAATTTGTGGATCATCGAACGGTGGCACTTCGTAATTTAAATATCCCTCCAAATGTTCATACGAATAACTTTGCGTAAACGGTGGTTCGAATAAAATGGTATCGTCATTTAAATCAATCATATTTGTATATTCCGTACAATTAAAGTTTATAAGAGATTTTTTATAAACTCTAAGTTCCGTTGGGTCGACAATATCTCTTCGGTAATGTAAAATCTTCTTTATAGCAATGTTTCGTTTTTCCATTCTATCATCAAACAACATAGATAGCAAGATATTTTCTGAGTGTGCAAAATATGGATTATCTTGAATTACTGTATTTACAACTCCAAGTAAATTCCGTGGTAAAAATCGTGTCCAAGTAATAAATTTAAAAAGTAATGTACTACCGTATGCGGCAGAGCTATAATACTTAACATTGAAATACATTGGCGTGTATACTTTTATTATATAGTTAGCCAGAATTTTTAAATTTTCAGTTGGATTATTAGTTGTCACATACAACCGTAATAATCTATCGTCAGCCAACGAGAATGTGCAATTGGCCCTGGTTTTATGTGAGATAAATCCGCAGGAACCACACCATTAGAAATTGCATTGGCCATTAACATCAAGTACCTCGAATCAGTAGATAATTCTTCTGGATTTAAATCACCAGGAGGCATATTTTCCAAAGCGATTTCCTCAAAATCGGTTACCACCTGAAAAGAAAACATAAAAGCTAAAAAATAGAATAAAAAATGGTAAAGAATTAGCTATAAAAATTACATACCGGAAGATTTTCACAATCAGCAATTTTTGAGCTCAACTTTCCGGTAGTTGATCGTGGTCCAGTGGTGGTTGATTTGTCTAAAGTGTCAAACAAATGTCTAAACGGAAGCTCGTTAAAGTGCAGAAGACACACAAACCAGTGCAGTGGTCTCTTTAACTGTTTTTCGAATAGTCGCAAAATTCCACCGTGTACGCCAGTATTTGTTGGTTCACCATCAGCGCATATGGCAATTAATGAATCGAGAGACAATTGTTTTTCTTGGAAGAATTCGATCAATTTGTTGACTTTGCTTGCCGCAGTTTCACTTTCTAGTTTTGTGTAGCCTATCAATTGAGAATTTGGTTCCCTCAAAACAACTAGATGAGGTTCTTTAACCATCCTTGGATGCAACTTCTCATCAATTTTTTCTACAGTTAGAGCATCATTTTTCCTGCCGTCGAATGAAAATGATATCAAATTCGAGCCATCATACCGCTTACGAAGTGCGTCTTGTCTCCATTTTTCTCTTTCTCTACGAAGTTTACTTTTATCCATGATGACAAGATTGCCATGAGCATCTTTTACGCCCAGGTCTTCCATCAGAGCTGTTGCCAATGCTGATCCCATTCTATCATGCACACCAAATCTGTCACACATCATTGCATAGTTTTTAGTATTGTATCTGGGAGTGTATGTTTGTGGTGGTAGAACTAATTCTGAACCTCCTCTCACATCAACTTCCATTTCGTCATAATGTGGTTCGTATGTAGGATCGTTGCTCACTGGGATTGTTGGTATAGTCGTTGGTATCGTCTCTTCACTTCCACTATCGTGTTCCGGTATCGTTTGTATTCTGTCATTATATTGATCGCGCATGAAATCTTTTAAGTTTTCTGGGATAGATCCACATGAGCAGTCGTTTTCTTTCAAGTTGCATTTACATTTTCCAATGTTGAATAATTGGTTTGTTGATTCTACGAATTTTTTGAATTCTGTTGCGCGTTTTACTCGTTGTTTATCTGCATTACTATATGCGTCAAGCAAATTATTCAATTTTCTAATGATGCTACCTTTGAGTATAAGTTCAATATTAAGTTGATTCCAAATTTCTAACAATCTGTCTGCTACTTGGGGAGTAAATCTTTTATACGAAAACATTTTGCTTTGGGCTTTTGAACGTTCGGCCAAGAAAAAATAGTACTTCAATATATCTCGTTTAGTTGACAGATTAATATCAGGTAATTCACAGCCCACGCCAAAAGAAAAAACATCATGAGAGACCAAATGTTGCAAACTACTGCGTTGGGTATCTGTTGGATTTGCGATGAACCAGGCTCTGAATCCATTTTTTAAACCGTCACTAAAACAATTATATATGTTTTTCATAGAATAATAATATAACTATTAACTATAATAGTTAGCAATGTTTTTACACTTACCTTTAAATCTTTTCTAAATTTCAAAATAGTTTGATTATTTGTTAGTTATTTCAAGTAACACTTCACTGAAATGACGCTCAAACAAAACTAGCATACACTGGAATCCCCACCCCGCCAACTACAGCCGATTGTTTCGTCCAATTAGAATTGCTGTGTATTTGTTGTTGTCAAAATGACGTCAGCGAAGAATTATTCTTTATAAATCGTATGCAAACCCAAAAAAGAGAGCAAAAATAAAATGGGGAAAAAAATCAAAAAGTTGGTTTTATGTGTTATTTTGTTTTAGCAATATCGCATGAATTAATCAACCGAATTCGATAAATTTGGGCTTAAACTCTTCGTTTTGAATTGTAAATTGAATTAAATAATGGATTGAGCCAAAAAAATGGCCATGAAAGTAATATTCTTGGACAAAATCATGAAATAAATGGAAAAAGGCTCCAAAATTTGGACAAAAATGCCCGTAACTTTTGAACCGTTGGACCAATGTTGGAGATTTTTTTTCGTAAACTTATCAAAATGAGCTCACCTTTCCAACGCGCCTACTGGCGATTAAACCCGATCGATAGTTTTTGAGTTATGGATGTTAACGTGTAGGTAATATTTCATACGAACGTCAATTTGGGAAAAAATATACCAACAAAAAGTAGGGGACTCGATTTTAACGATAGAGGTATGGTTCCTTCGGCAAATTTTCATGGAATAACCCATAGAATACGGAAATCATAGGGAAATTGTCGAAAAATAAATCGACCCGCCCTAATATATATATATATATATATATATATATATATATATATATATATATATATATATATATATATATATATATATATATATATATATGCATGTTGAGGGACGGTTTTTCGTTTCACAAGTTTTATGAAGACATTTTGTTTCTTTGGGGACTGTCTTCAAACTTTTCTTTATTCTACTGTATATACTAAAGACATTTTACTGGACACAGAGCATTTTATAGGGACTTTTTTGGCTGTATATACAGATGACTTCAAAGTATGCGCAATGCATACATATATATATATATATATATACACTCACAATATATTTTTCGTTACCGACTGTAGTTTATTTAAAAAGTAATACGTAAAGTTTCTTTTTAAATGAAGAATCAATTGAAATTCATAGAAATATATTTTTTAACTATTTGAATCAGTCATTCGAAAAACAAACTATAAAAATTTAGAGACATTCAGTAGGAGTTGATATTTTCAGTTAAATGTAAAATTTTATGTTTTCTGCTTCAAAAAATAGAAATTCATATAATTCCTGTTTGTTTTTTTACCAAAATAGTTTGTATATATACAAAATTATTTCAATAAAAATTACAAGAAATGATTCAAATATACATACACACAAAGCCAATAAAAATATATACATCTGCATGTGTTGTGTTCTGTTTTGTAATTACATACAAATAAAAAAACTTTCAATTTAAAAAACAAACCGCAAATGTAGTTTTTTTTAACTTTTTGTCGGTAAAAATTTGATGGTTATTTTAAACGACTTTCTATTGTTTTTACCTTAGTCGATTATTAAACAATGATTAAAAATAAACAACAAAATGGATTGAATATAATGGAAAATCAGTAGTCCTCTATTTGATTGTATTTTCGATTAATTTAATATGTATTTTAAGTTGTTTTTAACGAAATAATATTGTGAGTGCATATATATATATATATATATATATATATATATGCATTGCCCATACTTTGAAGACATCTGTATATGCAGCCAAAAAAGTCCCTATAAAATTCGCTGTGTCCAGTAAAATGTCTTCAGAGTAAACACAAGAATAACGAAAAGTTTAAGGACAGTCCCCAAAGTAACAAAATGTCTTCATAGTAACTTGTGGAACGAAAACCCGTCCCCGTAACATGTGCTGTGCATATATATATATATATATATATATATATATATATATATGTGCATAGCGCATGTTGCGGGGACGGGTTTTCGTTCCACAAGTTACTATGAAGACATTTTGTTACTTTGAGGACTGTCCACAAACTTTTCATTATTCTACTGTTTACACTGAAGACATTTTACTGGATACAGCTCATATTACGGGGTCTTTTTTGGCTGTATATACAGATGTCTTCAAAGTATGTGAAATGCATATATATATATATATATATATATATATATATATATATATATATATATATATATATATATATATATATATATATATATATATATATGCATTACATATACTTTGAAGACATCTGTATATACAGCCAAGAAAGTCCCTATAAAATGCGCTGTGTCCAGTAAAATGTCTTCAGTGTAAACAGTAGAATAACGAAAAGTTTAAGGACAGTCCCCAAAGTAACAAATGTCTTCGTTCCACAAGTTACTATGAAGACATTTTGTTACTTTGGGGACTGTCCTTAAACTTTTCGTTATTCTAGTGTTTACTCTGAAGACATTTTACTGGACACAGCGCATTTTATAGGGACTTTTTTGGCTGTATATACAGATGTCTTCAAAGTATAGGCAATGAATATATATATATATATATATATATATATATATATATATTCATTGCCTATACTTTGAAGACATCTGTATATACAGCCAAAAAAGTCCCTATATATATATATATATATATTCATTGCCTATACTTTGAAGACATCTGTATATACAGCCAAAAAAGTCCCTATAAAATGCGCTGTGTCCAGTAAAATTCAGAGTAAACACTAGAATAACGAAAAGTTTAAGAACAGTCCCCAAAGTAACAAAAAAATGTCTTCATAGTAACTTGTGGAACGAAAACCCGTCCCCGCAATATGTGCTGTGCACATATATATATATATATATATATATATATATATATATATATATATATATATATATATATATATATATATATATGCATTACATATACTTTGAAGACATCTGTATATACAGCCAAGAAAGTCCCTATAAAATGCGCTGTGTCCAGTAAAATGTCTTCAGTGTAAACAGTAGAATAACGAAAAGTTTAAGGACAGTCCCCAAAGTAACAAATGTCTTCGTTCCACAAGTTACTATGAAGACATTTTGTTACTTTGGGGACTGTCCTTAAACTTTTCGTTATTCTAGTGTTTACTCTGAAGACATTTTACTGGACACAGCGCATTTTATAGGGACTTTTTTGGCTGTATATACAGATGTCTTCAAAGTATAGGCAATGAATATATATATATATATATATATATATATATATATATATATGTGCACAGCACATGTTGCGGGGACTGTTTTTCGTTCCACAAGTTACTATGAAGACATTTTGTTACTTTGGGGACTGTCCTTAAACTTTTCGTTATTCTATTGTTTACACTGAAGACATTTTACTGGATACAGCCCATATTATAGGGACTTTTTTGGCTGTATATACAGATGTCTTCAAAGTATGCGCAATGAATATATATATATATATATATATATATATATTCATTGCCCATACATTGAAGACATCTGTATATACAGCCAAAAAAGTCCCTATAATATGCGCTGTATCCAGTAAAATGTCTTCAGTCTAAACAGTAGAATAACGAAAAGTCTCCAAAGAGACTGTCCTCAAACTTTTTATTAATCTACTGTATAAACTAAAGACATTTTACTGGATACAGCTCATATTATAGGGACTTTTTTGCCTGCAAAAAAAAAATAATTTTTAATATTAACTCATGGTGAAAAATTGTTCAAAAATGCCCAAATTCAAGAAGCCATAATTTTTTTTCGAACCAACTTTGACAAACCCCTTGGCAATTTTGCCTTTCTTATGGTCTACTTTTATCCTGTGTTCAAATCATAGAGGCAATTTTCAATGACCCAGAATTTGTTGCACAGTGTAATTTGTTAACAAAATTGTATCAAGTCAAACTTAATATTTAATAGGAACCAAATAACTTTTCAAACATATGAGCGTTTCAGAAACCAATTGAGCCAAATGTCTTAAAAAAAATTTAAACAGAATTAATCACAAAGTTTTCTCAAAATCCCCTGCCAGATATTTTCTAAAATCAAATATAGGGACGAATGGACGTAAACATAGAGTAAGAATTGATTCTCAACAGAATTTCTTTTTTCATTTACGTTAAATGAAAAGATAAAAATTAAAATACAAGATTTTCTAATCTCATTAACTCATTTTCGAATTTTTGCTGCAATTTTCCTGAAAAAGGAAACAAGAGATGTCATACAAAATATATGTTTTTCAAATTAAAATTCTACCTGTTTATATCTTATATTTTTCACGATTTATTCTAGAGCATTTGCGCATATTTTTTAATATAAATGAAATTTTTTTAATTTGTTTTCTTATTGTCAAATTATATAAAGACATTTTTCAAATTATACACTTCGTGCCTACAAACTGTTTACTTTTCGGAATTTATGCACCAAATGTGTAATTTTATTAAAATAATGCGTATGTGCTTTTATCAACACACAACACACTATATTTTGTGTGCTGTTCAGGTAAAGTGTCTAAAAAAGTTTCTAAGGCATTATGTGCGTAAATTCAAGATCTCGAATGTCAAATAAAATTTATAAATTTCGTGGGCTGCACTCATATGAATTCCCATACAAAACTCCCAAAAACTTATTTTCTTCGTAGAAAAAAGGTCCGATGACTTCTCCAGCGAAAACAGCACACCATACAGTGACTTTGAGCGGGTGTAATGGCTCTTCGTGGGTTACACGCGGATTTTCAGTGCCCCAGAAGCGTAAATTTTGCTTATTTACGTACCCGCTAAGATGGAAATGGGCCTCATCACTCATGATTATTTTTTATGAAAAATCATCTTCATTATTGCTCAAATAAATAGTCACCAATATTCGGCGTTCTAGAGCAGTGTAGCGTAACATTGTTTATTAACGTGTATTTCGCATGTGTTTACTACACAAATGTCAAAACAGAACTGACATTAGGAGCCAATCGCAAAATTTATAGCATTTTCTGATAGGAGGATTACTTTTGCGCCACCTTGTAGAGAACCATAACGAATATATTCTTAAAATATTTATTGAAATAAAATTTAAGGCGAGAATATTTTTATTTTTTTATTTTTAAATCATTAAGGAATTTTATAAAAAAACGTATTAAAAAATCAGTACTTTTTGCCAATTTTGTAGGTTTCTGTAATCAATCTTTAGAAAAATTTTCAATATCCAACAAATTTTTGGCCACTATAGCAAATAAATTGTCAACTTTTATATACCTTATACAAATATATTTTATAACTTCTTATCATTTGTATCATTCAATAACAATAATTCCTCCATTGTAATATTATGTTTCGATAAATTTTCAACAGCCCATTTATCCAATTTGTCTACCATTTCTGGGGATAATTCTTCTTTATAAGCATTAACTTGGCCTTTGCGTATAAAACTGAATGTAAAAAATAAATTTTTTTAATTTTAAATTTAAGGGCTGATAATGTATTACGAAAATAGTCTAAATGATAAAAGCTGATAGTTACAAGCAGATAAATAACATGGTTACAATATGATCACTGCAACTATATTGTGCTTGCTGCAATCGGGTATGGTTGTCACAACTAAGTTATTGGTTTTCTAACCATAAACATAGTCGCTACCATCCTTATTTAGTAAATATTTTACTATTTTATGATTAGCACCTTTTATTTTATATCATGATTGGATGTAACCATACTGTGGTAACAAAAAATCTGACTATGAAAAAAACCAATAAATAATTATACAATCAAAAAAAAGAAAATTTCTTAAAGTCTATGATTTTTTCCTTAACAATTTTTCTTTAAAAAGTCCTAAATATTAATTAAAAAAAAAAACATTTCTAAAGGAAATATTCTTAAATTTAAAGAGTTTTTTCATAAAATTTTTATTTAGGACCATAATATGCTAATTTTGAATCATATAATATGATAACCATAATATAGAACGACTATGGTTGGCACAACCATGATCCAACTATGTTTTTTCTTTGCGTGTACTTTTGCTAAAAAAACATGAGAAACAAAAACAAATTATCTTTACTTTAACACATCGGCTGAAAAATCGGTAGGATGACACATAGCCCTCAGATGATACCTATCAAAATTCAATGGCAACTCGTTCATTAGTGAACAAGTTACAGCTGTTTTAATGACGCTACTTTTGCGATTTTAAAAACAATGGATTCAAAGCAATTTCGTGTGTTGATTTAGCATTGCTTTTTAATGTGAAAAAACACCGTTCACCCTTCGGACTCTGCTCCATAGAGATAAATGGTAGAAAAGTGGTTTGCTGACTTTAAACGTGGTCGTACAAGCACCGATGACGCCGAACGCTCTGGTCGCCCAAAAGAGGTGGTGATACCGGAAAACATCAAAAAAGTTCACAAAATCATTTAAGCAGACCATAAACCGGTTAAATTTGTATATGGTATTTTCTGTTATTTTTACTAAAATCCTCCTAATTTCTTTAACTTTGCGTAAAAATATAGCAAGAAAAGCTTAAAAAACATTCAACTAAAATCAATTGAAAGGAATTCTTAAGGATAAGATAACATTTTAACCACTTCAAGGCAAAAGCTGTGTAGGCTTTAGGAAATACAACAGAAAATTTTTATTTTTTGTTTTAATTCCTCAAAAAATTATAATTAATGTAATAGGGTCATTCCATGTCAAACCACACAGCATTCGGATTTGTCATTTCCGATTTTAATGTAAATGGGTAGTGTTTATCAAATCATTAACCTTTCGACCCTTTCAGTTTTCGAAATATGACGTCATGAAAATTGGCAAATACCTCAAATATCGAAAAAGTGTCCATACAAAGTCGCCCATAACTTCTAAGCTACATATATAACCTAAAATTTTTTTATTGGTACCATTTTAAAGGTGAAAAAATTACCTTCAAAATGGCATCCCAAAAGTTTTTTTGTATTAAAAGGTTAAAGGTAATTTTTTTAAGTTTAATCTTCAAAGACACATATCTCAAAAACCAATTTTTTTTTAAATTCTGAAAAAAATATATGTTAAAACTTGAGGCCTCTCTACATTTGGGGCAAAATTTTAAGGTGGAGACTCATTTGGTTCCTGAGTTATGAAGCAAAACGTGGTCGCAAGCAAATTTATCTTGACTGTTTCATACGAAAAATCTTTTACATGCTATGAGTGTGTATGTGTGTACAATGTTTAGTATACATATTGTTGTTGTGTGTAAGCTTTTGCATATAAACTCGTCGACGAACTCGAAGACCACGTTTTCCTTCATAACTTAGGAACCAAATGAGTCTCCACATGCTATGAGTGTGTATGTGTGTACAATGTTTAGTATACATATTAGGTCTGTTCGACGTACGTTACCGCGGGCACCCGCGGGAACCCAATCTTACCAGAAATCGTTTCTTGTAACAAAAATTGGGTAAATGAGAGCGTTCATGAGAGAGTAATTGTGTTTCTCTTTTTACCAGAGCTTACCCGTACTTTTTGTTTGGGTAAAATGGTAAAATTGTCAAATCATCAGCTGCTGCTAATAAATTAACTGTTTTGCATTTTTGAAAAAAATTAAAGTTAAATAAAAGTTTACTATAAATAACTTTTCCTTCTTAATTATGAAAAATACATTTGAAAATGTAAATAGATATTTGCCATTTCAAATATATTTATTAATTAAGCTATTTTTTAATATGAATAAATTTGACGTTTATTTTTGGGTATGAAATGTGGTTTTGTGCGTTCGCAGTATTTTGGGCATTTTTATGGTTTCGTGAGAGAATTTTTTGCTTACTCTCATTTTGCCAGACTTTACCCAAAATTACCTCGTTGTGTGTAAGCTTTTGCATATGAACTCGTCGACGAACTCGAAGACCACGTTTTCCTTCATAACTTAGGAACCAAATGAGTCTCCACATGCTATGAGTGTGTACAATGTTTAGTATACATATTGTTGTTGTGTGTAAGCTTTTGCATATGAACTCGTCGACGAACTCGAAGACCACGTTTTCCTTCATAACTTAGGAACCAAATGAGTCTCCACCTTGAAATTTTGCCACAAATGTAGAGAGGCCTTAGTTTTTAAAAAAATTGGATTTTGAGATATGGGTATTTGAAGATTAAACTTATAAAAATGCCATTTAACCATTTAATACAAAAAAACTTTTGGCACTCCATTTTGAAGGCATTGTTTTCACCTTTAAAATGGTACAAACAGAAACATTTTAGGTTGTATGGTTTAGAAGTTATGGGCGACTTTGTATAGACACTTTTCCGATATTTTGACATTTTTGCCAATTTTCATGACGTCATATTTCGAAAACCGAAAGAGTTTGGGACCGAAAGGTTAATGATTTAATAAACACTACCCATTTACAATATTTGTGGCGAATTTCATTAAAATCGGAGATGACAAATCCGAAAATGACAGTTTTCTGTGCGGTTTGACATGGAATGACCCAATATATATTTTGTATCGTATTTCAAGATTAGGTTGCATTTGTTTTCGATATCATAACAGACAATTGATATTTTGACTCTCCAGAAGTGGTTCTAGGAATACCTGCACTCACAATATATTTTCCGTTGCCGAACGTAGTTTATTTAAAAATACGTAGAGTTTGTTTTTAAATGAAAAATCAATTGAAATTCATTGAGATATATTTTTTAACTGTTTGAATAACTCGTTTAAAAAACAAACTATAAATTAATACGGACTTTCAGTAGGAGTTGATATTTTCAGTGTAAATAAAAAAAATCAAATAATTCCTTTTCGATTTTTTAATCAAAATATTTTATTTAAATTCATAATTATTTTAATAAAAATTACCAGAAATTGTTTAATTACACATACAAACATTAAAAATAATAATATGTAATTACATACTAATAAAAAAGCTTTTAATTTGAAAAACAAACTGCAAAAATCGGGTTTTTCTAACGTTTTTTCAGTTAAAAAGTTATTACTACTTTTTTTATTCAATATTACTCCTTTTTAATTGTAATTTCGATTATATTAATATTTATTTTAGATTGTTTTTAACGAAATAATATTGTGAGTGTGGTTACTTTTGGAATAACTTCAAACAAAAATTTCGATTATACAGGGCAAGAAGTTATTCAACAAGTAGTTCTTAGAAACAAAAAATTTGTCTGTTAAATTATTGATCCGGGTTCTGAGAAAAAATTCACTCTCAAAAGTTTTCATATTCTGAAGCTATTTTAAACTTAGAATATATTTTAAAAGCTAGATCCCGCAGAATAGGCAGAGATTAAACAAAAAACATATATATTTTGTTCCAATCAATCAAACATATGGCTAAATATTTTTTTATGACAGGCTACCACCTGTATTTATAACGAAAAGTTATTCCAAAAAGTATAGTTTTCTCAAGAGTATAGTTTCCTCTCACGAATTTTTTAGTATTCTTTTAGAACACGCACATAGTCTGGAGGCAACAAAGGTTAGTTTTGGCCGGCAACTGTAAGTAGTGTCTAGCAGTGCTGCCATATATCCAATTGATGATGCCGCTGAACTATGTAGCATGTAGAATTTCTCGAAGATTAGTTCTTATACTCTATACCTTTTTATGCTGTTTGGTTAGCCACAAGTTAGACATCGCAGCCAGCGATCTGCCTGCTAGCATTCCCATTATTTATTTATAATGATTTCTTATCTGTAAATTAATAGTTTGTAAATCATCTCTAAAAATTGTGATGCGATGGTGTTTTGCCAAACTGTTAAATGAATTGTCAACATCTGATAAAAATGTTGAAATTTGTATTTAAGTTTTTTCCCTAATCTGTAAAATGATTCGTGAAAAAAGTGGGGAAAAACAAGCAAAAAAAATGTTAAAAGTTCTGCAATCATCAAAATTTTCCATAGTTTTTAAAAAACAAATCTTTTTATCGCACACAAAACTTTTTTTTATATATTTTTCGCGTTTATTTACAAAATCACTTTGACACAAAACAGCTGTTTTAAACATTTGGTAATTGTTTGGTAGTTCGTTAAAATGAATTAAGCAGAGGGGATAACAAGTGCATTGTAAATAATGCGCATGTTAAATCTATGCTAATATTTTGTTATGAATACACCTGTAAATGTCGTTACTTATGTTATAAGTGGAGCCCAAAAAAAGAAATTGTTACAATTAACTAGGTAAGGACCTGACAGGATATGCGTATTTAAAAGTTTTATAGACTACAAAATTTTGCAAAATTTTGTTAAGTTGACTAAGGAGCTTTTGTCAAAAGTCTACAGATATTTATTATTTGATTTCGCATATTATGGAATTGCAATCACTGGCAGCTATTTTAATAGAGAACCTCTTTAACTCTAAAGCAGCCCTTGTTTTGCATGAAGGCAGCCCTTGTTCTGCATTAAACGATTAATCGATTAACCGCCAATTTTTCCGATTAATAAATTTTCATTATTTTTTTTATTAGTGCCCTACATTTAAGAACACGAAAATGTTCTTTTATACCTCATGTTTGGTATTACAATAAAATAATTTCAAATGTAAGCGTAGGTCTGATAGAATTGTTAATGTAAACAAATTGCACAAGTAAATAATTGCCAAATGTAATTGAGATCGTCCAGATCTGTTTCATAATACATAAACTTGGGCTTAATATTAAATTTCAACAACTTACTTATGGTGTTCATAGGGTGAACCAATACTTTTACGAATATGTTCAAATTCCCACAAATGATTAGTTTTTGTATTATTTTTCATTTCTTCAAATGATAAGTGCTTTAACATTTTTTCCATAATCTCGATTGTTATTGTTTTATTTAGAAAGTTGCACACCTCCCTAATAATTTGACGTAAATCAAGTTTCATACGTTCAAAACTAGTGTAATATAGCCAAGGTTCATTGCGTATTGAATAAAATTCAGTTAAATGTAGAAATGGATCAAATAAGCATTTTTCTTCAATATGTGAACTGACAAATTGATCAATAGTTTTATCCATGGAAACACCTAAACTGCGAGTATGAAAATATTCTGAAACATAGGCATCCTTAATGTTACGTGAAACATAAACAACCTGAAAATTATAGAATTCAAATAGAATTTAAAAAATAAATATCAATCTATCAATGTTACAAGATTTTCATTATTCAAGCGTACCTTTGGTTTTTTATCCCACACTTGTGCTGGTAACAGGGGCAATGGAAGATGAGTTTTTATAAGTCTGGGTCGTGGTAAATTTTCCAATGGCTTAAAAGCAGTTTCTAAGTTTTTATTTACCATATAATCGAATCTTAAATAAAATATTTAATTGAGTATTTGTACAGCAACATATTTTTAGTATTATAAAAATTTAATAATTTTCCATGCTTACTCCATGTATGGTGTTCTAATTTCTAAATGTTCTTTTTTAGCTGTCTCAAAATCAAAATTATTCATAACCAACCAAAGCAGTTCCTGCATCCATGTTGTACCACATTTGGGCAAAGTTACAAGCCAGACATCATCTTCAAACACCTCTAATTCATGTTCTTTTTTTAAATATTCCAAACGATCATCTCTATAGTTTATAATGCGTTTTGTCCAATCTTTGTTTATTAAATTTGTTGGATAACGTGCTGGTTGAACTTCTATTAGTTTAAACATTATTCTTCTCTATTCGCACTGACCACAATCAGTTGTTTTGAAAGTATCTTTAGCAACTAAATGAAAACAAGTTGGAACACTGTTATATAGCTGAACTAGAGTAAATAATGAATATTATCAGAAACTTCTCATATTTTATAATATTTGAATACTCGCTATTGTTGTTTACTCTTAGTTTTACTTAAAAAATAATGGAGCAACATGTACTGTATATTACTAAAAATATGCACACTGGGGCGATAGTTTAATATATAAGTATATACTAAGTCTAGAAAATTTAAATTTTGATATTTGTTAGTTTTAACCCATTTAAAAAAAATTCAGATATATAGAACAATACCAGTGTAGCAGAAGACAACAACTCGGGCTAACAGATTTCCCTTGAAAAGTAGAGAAGCCTCAAAAAAACCTACACCATTTTAAAAATATGCAAAACCGAATTAGCCAAAATTAAACCTGATTTTGTTTCGCAAAATTCAGAAAGAGGTTCCAAAAATGTGGCATAGACTTCAAACGCGATTTGCTCAAAACTTCAATTTCAACTATTTCAAAACTGATTACACACTGCTACAAAAAAAAAACACTTTTTGGCGACCTAGTAGGGGTTGTATGTCCAGGTGAGGACTTAGAAAAACCGTCTTCAAAGATTTTTAAACACCCTCAAAATTTTGAGTTATTTTAAAAAAACTGTTTTAGGGTAGATCGTAGTACTTTAGTACCTCTAAATCACACATTTTTAGACCAATTTCAAAATTTTAAACTGTTTTGGAAAGCCAAAGAATTAGAATTTCATAAAATGTATGCATATTCCAAGAATTTAGATATGTTTTTAACAAAGTTTTGCATTTTTTCGTAATTTTTTCAAATCCAACAATTTTATTTCTATGAAATTTTTTTTTTTTGCACAGCGTTTTAAACACAATTTTATGTTGAAAAAAACGAAAAAAACTCTTACAATTTTCATCCGATTTGAAAAATGAAAACCATATTATCGTAAGAACTACATTTTATTTAAATATTGGTATACATTTTTATAAGCTTCATATTAAAATAAGCAATGAAGAGCTACTAAAATCAAAAAAGTTGATATTTTTAATTTTTTTTCTTAGATATTTTTCACAAAATCAATACTTACAAATGTATCAAAAACTGCACGTCATCTTAAAGCGTAATCAGTATTCTTTCCAAAAACGTCAAAAAAATTAAAATCTGATAATCTAAAAACTGATTGAGTTGACGAACATCACTGAAACACTTCTGAATTTAAGGGTGTTTTTGCTAGTTTTTGACACGATTTGTAATGTACTCAACAAGACCTATAACCCACGTAAGATCGTTTTCCATGTTTTTTTCCACTGTAGCACCGTGTTATGTTTTTGCAACAGCGGTTAAGCTGGTTTTACACACTATGTATTTTACAGTGGCTTTGTCAGCTGTGCGATCCATCTGTAATTGCGCATGTTTGTCAAAATTGACAATTTACAGACGGTTTATAATTTTTGCTTTCACACTTGAGTTTTTAGTTTAATCTAACATAACCTTCAATAGCTGTTTTTGTTACGACATTTTTTATTTTTCGCGGGAGTTTTGTGTTCTTGAAAATAAAGTTTAAAAACTGGATTCAAAATATAGAATAATTGTAACTTGCAGCATTATTTCAGTAATAGCTGCCATAAAATTGAAGAAAAAATTTGCTTTAGGGACCCAAAAATGGTTGCTGTTAAGGGAAAGTGGACTTTTCCATGCTCCTTTTCCATTTAAATATATACACTAGTGACAAATTATATACTAATTTTTATATTTTATTATATTATTATTTATTTATTAATTTATTATATTTTATTATATTATTATTATTTTTTTATATTATAATTATATTTTATTATATTATATTATTATTATATTTTATTATATTATTATTTATTTATTAATATTATATTTAATGTTTTTAATGTTCTTGACGCCACAAACAATTGACTTGCAGGTAAATGCAGGCTGAAATTTACAAAAGCAAATTTTCTTTGCTTTTACACACTATAGGTGCGTTCGACGTACGTTACTGCGGGTGCCAGCGGGAACCCAATCTTACCAAAATGCGTTTCTTGTAATGAAAATTGGGTAAATGGGAGTGTTATGAGAGAGTAAACGTGTTTCTCTTTTTACCAGAACTTACCCGTACTTTTTGTTCGAGTAAAATGGTAAAACTGTCAAATCATCACCTGCTGCTAATCAATCAGCTGTTTTGTATTTGTAAAAAATATAAAGTTAAATAAAAAACTTACAATAAAGAATTTTTTCTTCTTAATAAAATACATTTAAAAATGTAGTTGTTTGCCATTTTAAATATATTGATTTAATACGCTGTTTTTTAATATGAATAAATTTGACGTTTATTTTTGGGTATGAAATGTGGTTTTGTGGGTTCGCAGTATTTTGGGCATTTGTATGGCTTTATGATAAATTTTTTAGCTTACACTCATTTTACCAGACTTTATCCAAAACTACCTCGTACATACCTAACGACAATCACACTGTAAAATATTATTTATTTATTTTATTTATTAATCATATAATTACAAATTATATGTTAATACCCTAACCGAGCACTAGCAACAAAGGCCTTCGGCTCGTTGTAGCGAAAACAGACCAGAGCCTCTGGTGGGAATTGAACCCACGACCCTCGCACTGATAAGCTAGCACGCTACCAACTAGCCTACCGGGGCGCTCGTAAAATAAATAGTGTGTAAAACCAGCTTTAAGGAAAATGTATGTAATTTTAATACAATCTTTTCAGTTGAAGTTGAGTGTACATTAGAGTGGGTCGCACTCCATACAAAAAAAAAGTTGTGCCGGTCACCCCTTAGAATTAAAGATAATGTGAAGACGATCACAAAAAATTTTTTTTGCCACGCCCCTTGACCCTGCGCTTTTGGTTTTTGGTAGAAGTGACTTCTGGATTCTCGGTTTCTATCCCCTAATTTCTATTTTTTTTCTAAACGATAAAAAAGTTTTATATTTTTATTCATAAACAAAAAAGTTACAGAAGGTTAAAAAAAATTGATTTCACTCTTTATGCCAACATTCGTTAACAATAAGCTTTGGTCTTCAGTGACACTGTTGTGTCCATTTTTCAAGTTCTTTTTTTTACTCATTTTTCTATCAAATATCCTATATTCTCTAATCTTAAAAGTATCAAAAATCTTTAATTTTAAATGATTTTTGGAATTTCTAATCTACACTTAATTAAAAAAGTTTGTTGAAAAATGTGTAAATCATCCCGATTTACAGTTTTTTTAATAATTTTTAGTACAAAATAATATATTAGTGAATATTTTTTTATTTTATTTTTACAAATTACCAATTTTTTATATATTTTTGTTGCTGAGTTTACGGATTTGTATATCCGAGTTACTATAATTAGCAAACATTTTGACTTATTTTGTTTTCTAAATTGTAAATTTTTTATTTAACTCACACAAAACGTTCGGTATTTTGCAAATGACATGGAAATCTAATCTTTGTATAACATTAACTGAAAAATACTTATTGATAATGCAAAATCGAGTGCAAGGAGAAAATAAAATTAATCAATCATCCATAGAAATTGAAAAAAGATAAAAGCAAGAGCAAAGGTTAAGGAAAGCTTTATAAATCATTGATTATGAATGTTGGCATAAAAAAGTCAAATTTGTACATAATCGTATTTTTTTGTTTTGTTTATGAATAAAAATATATACTGTAGAAGACAAAATATCATGGAATTAAAAAAAAACTTTTTTTGCGTTTAGAAAAAAATTGAAATTAGGAGGGGTAGAAACCTAGACTCCAGAAGTCACTTGACGTCGGAGTCAAAATGTAGCTGTTGTCATTCTAAGAACAATGATATATCACACGCTACGACCGGACTATTAATAGAGGCACAGGACACAAAAAACTAAAAGCGGGGGGTCAAGGGGCGTGGCAAAAAAAAAGTTTTTTTTTTAGATCGCCTTAGCATTATCTTTAATTCTATGGGGTGACCGGTGCATGTTGTTTTATTGACCCACCCTAGTGTACATATTTCCCTTGCATTCATTGGTCGAATAAAAACTCGAGTCACCCAAAAACGTAGATCCGATTGCCGTGATTGCCCCAAAATTATACTATGTCAATGTTTGGATATGCACCAGTATAATAAATAAACATTTTGAATAAACAATAATGTGACTGTCGTATAATAGTCGTTGAGTAGATATTAATAAGAAAATTATTCCTAGCAAAACGATGCGACAGAGAAAATACGATCAATAACACAGGAAAAATAATTGTCCGTTTCTTAAATTTTTTTTGTTCGCTAACAAGTCAAAGACTCAAAAAATTAATATTACAAATTTGCATTCGACAAAATTGTCTATTATGGAACTTGAAATTAATTATGGTATAATATAGATTTATTCATTCGGTGTTATAAGAACTAATAGGGGTACAATTTAGAATCAATCATGATTGCATAATAGACTACATTAAATATATAATCTCTTAATATGTGTCTTTACAATTTAGAAAAAGCAATGTGGAAGATACGATTCTGAACTTTAATAAAAATAGCTCTTTCGATGCATTAACTATATATGTTCAGACCAGTGTGTGCTGAAAACTATTGATATGGTGCAAATTCCATATCGATGTTTGTCGGGATTTATCGTGATTATTCCTTTTATTCTTTTTTTTACATGTATGTATTAAGTATGGTACCACTTCATTCAAGTAGTTCAAATGATAAAATAAATTCTTTTTTTTTTCGAATTCATTTATTTATTGAAGCTTCACTTGAAAATAGTGAACTAACAATAAGTATTACAAATCTTAAAAGCTAAAAACAAAGTAACTTAGTCCAGCCAGTGCCAGACGAAATATCATTTATTCATGTGTTATCTCAATTTGTCTCAAAGCATAGGTCCTTTGTACTAGTATGCCAAGTCGCCTGTGGCCCTCCTTCTCAGACGCTGGTGGCCGCGATTTCCAAGTAGATTACGCGCTAGTTCATTTGGATGAATCTCCAGTTTATTTAAATAGCTTTGGGTAGATTTCACGGCCTCATCTTTAACTAGAGAAATTTCTTACATATCAGGGAGCGCCTGTTATTAATCGTAAAATGTTGTTCTGATTTCATTGAATTCTTTGAACATTAGAATGGGAGGCCGTTGCCCAGAGTTGAACTACATAACACCATATGGGTTTTATTATTGAGTTGTTCAGCAATAGTTTACAATCGAGGCTGAGTCTGTAGTTTCTTCCGATTAACCAATTGATTTCAATGATTTTTTATTTCATCTGAGTTAATTTTGCATCTATATGATTCTTCCACGTGAGTCGACGATCAAGATGAATGCCTAAATATTTGACACTTGTATGTTGGGGTATGTTTTGATTATTTATTGGTGTGCTGGTATTAAATTGTTTTCAGCAACAGGTACATTTAATCGATTCACTAGTAGCTTTTCGAAAAGTTTGGATAGATTTGATAACAGACTGCTAGGCCTATATGATTCAACTTTCGTGTGATCTTTACCTGGCTTGGGTATCATTTTAACGAGTGAAACTTTCCATTCTGGGGATAATATTCAAGGCGTAATATAGCATTAAAAATAAACAAAATTATTTTTACAGCTATCCGGGGTAACTTTAAGAGCATTTTATTACTGATATTATCAATGCCAGATGCTTTTTTGGGGTTTAAATCAAAAATTGCCTTTTTGATCTCTCATCTCAAACCGAACGGGTACTGCTCTGCCCTGGGGTAAAATTGGTGGCAACTCAACTATAACACTTGAATCATTTGGCGTGAATACATTTCTTAAGTGTTTAACAAACAGATCTGCTTTTCAGTATCATTTCTCGCCCAGCCTCCGTTTTGTTTTCGCAAAGGAGGCTTACATAAGACAGGCCTTTTTAAATCCTTGGTTGCACGCCATAACGAGTAGTCTGATTTGGCTGTAGGCTCGAGATTTTCCAAGAATCTATTTAGTGAGTTTGTTCTCCGTGATTCAAGTAATTTACGTAAATTTCTTGTGCTTTCATTAAATCGAGCTTTGAGTTGTGGAGATCTGTGCGGTTGCCACTCTCTACGAGCTCTTCTTTTTTCGTTCAAGAGTCGTTCGACATCAACAGAAACAACAGGTTCTTGTCTGATTCGTCGGCGGGATTAGATTCGAAATTCTTAAGCGAAAGGTCGACTTTATCTGATGTTCTTAGGGATATGTTTTCCGAGCAATGAGTACTAATACATTTTTTAAATTTGAGCCAATTTATTCCTTTACCTGTTAGCTCTAAGTCACCAGATGGGGATATTATTTCACGGGTATTAAAAAGAGTAACAATAGTGGGTGTGTGATCGAAGGAGAGTTCCAGGGATGATTCTACACAAACTAAGTTTCTTGCGATATTTCTTGATATTCCAAAATCTATTATCTTATCTTATTACGATCTGATGGCCAGTATGTCGGTTCTCCACTTGAAATCACACCAACCAAACACGGCCTCTCGGGGTAATGAGGCGTGGCCCCCAGAATGTGTACTTAGCATTATAATCGCCAGCTGCCAGAAAGCGTGAAAAAAAGATGTAAACTGATTTCGGGGGAGCATAAACTGATGAGATAACTAGGTTCATATCAAACTCCTCTACACATATTGTAGTAGCTTAAAGATAATCTTCGCAAAAATCACACATAAGATAATGCTTTAATCGAGTTTTAATTAATATGCCTAAGCCACCACATGCTCTGATTCTGGGATCTTTAGTATCATACAACGTGTATCCCCGGATTGAGAAAGAGCTACGAGGGGTTAAATGAGTTTCAGAAACAAGCATTATATCTATTTGCTTGTTTCTGAGAAAATAATCGAGTTCGTCCTTATGCTGGCGAATGCCGTTCGCGTTCCAATAGCATATTTTTAGACAGTTCATGGTTTGCCTAACACAGCCTGCAACAAAGTAGATTGCATCCATATCATCTCCTGCATCATGTTGTTCATAGAGTTCGTAAAGTTGTTTATAGTTTGCACAAGAGAATCAATAGTAGCTTCGAGTCTACTAAAATTAACATTTTGAGCTTGTGGTATTGCTTTAGGGTTCACAACACTTGCGTAAGACTGATAATCTTTAACAGGGTTTGAGTTTGGCCGGGTGTATTGAGTAAAGGGTTGTTGACGGGGTCGTAGAACGTCTGCGAATGATACTGCCCCGACATTAGACTGTGTGAAGGGCGTATGTAAAGTCCGCGTCTTCATCTGTGCAACTTGTCTTCTATTAACGAAAAACTGTCTCTCTGAAGAGTATACAGGACAGCCCCTAAAATTAACTTTGTGGCCTCCGCCACAATTGCTACATTTTTTGGCGGTCGTATCGAATCTAGGCCATTTGCAATCACTAGTGCAATGCAATTCGCCGCAAACCACCCAGACCGATGGAAGCTTAAAATATGCCCTAGTATGACCAAATTCTTGGCAGTTATGACAATGAACGGGGCCTGAACGCTTGTGGGGTTCTTCAACAGAAACTCTTCTATACAGAAGGTACCCGATTGAATATATTGGGTGACTCTGGTCCTTTCTCAAGTTTACATCTAGGGGCTCTAGCCCAATACGAAATAAAGGCTGGGGTATTGTTTCCCTATTTTTTATATTTACAACAGACTTTATTTTAAAGCCGTCATTTTCCAGAGCCTCTTTTATCTCTGATGGGTCAAGACTAGAGTCAATACCTTCAATCACTACTTGCAGACCTTTACAGCTCTTCAATTGATAAGTGTAAAAGTTTTTTTACGGGTTTCAAAATATTTTTTCAATTTTCGGAAGTTATCTTCACTATATATTTGGTTTTTCGTTTCTGGGATATTACCTCTTTTAAGGGGGATAACGTGAAACGATTTTTCGCCGATAATATTAATCAGATTCCTTATTAAATCGTCTTAGGTATACCGGGGGTGGTCTAAAGCTCTTACCTGATGGTGCTGGATCATCTGAGCCATTACCTAGAAGGGCAAATCGATTACCCGATTTTTCAGTATTCTGCTCCCTGATATGTTTAGCTGATGGGGCCGTTTTCGAGGATCTAGTACTGCGTTTTCGCTTCATCACCTTAATATATCTATCCAAACCAATTTGGGTAGATTTTGGAGTTGTTTTGTCATTGCTACTTACAGGCTTCATTTTTATATCTGGGGTTCTAATTTTCTGGGTACCTACTGTAGTTTGAGTTAGCTTCATAGGAGATGGAACTTTTTGTAGCTAGTTGTAGGCGCGATCGAATTTTCACTACTAGTTTTAGGGTCACTGCTTGGAAAATAACTGCAAGTAGGTGATACAGCCTTAGATGTTTTATTTTGCACAAAAACTCTGTTAGAGTAAGGAAAACATTTATAAAGCGAGGGGGTAGGTTTAGCACTTAAATAGTTTTTATTGTATTGCGGATCATTTAAATGTTTTGCAATTTTATTTTCAACACTGCTCTCTACGCTCATTGTAAATAAGCCCACTAGCAAACGAATTCACTGCTGAAAAAAAAGAAATGAACTGGTAATAGCTGCGGGGTAAGGGAACATTTTAAACAAAATACTCTTGCTTTGTTTTTATGTTTTTTTTATTCTTAGCAATCTTTGTGTCTCTATTTACATACACATTCGTATGTATGTATGCACGTATGCAATCATGTGCCGTTTTATTGGTTTTTTTTTATTGTTTTTTGCTATTAGCATAGTGCGTTACTTGCAATTGAAGTGTAAAGTGGTTGGTATGCACAGTAAACGTCATCAACGGCGCTTGATTGCCGCTGAAAAAATAAGAATTTTAAATATAAACAGTGATAAAAAAAAAGAAAATAATACAACTTATTCAGAAAATGACAATGTCGGAAATAGTTTTAATAATGGAAAAAATATTAACAGTTACAATAACAACGATTCTTCAGATTATATTGAACATTTAGCAGCTGAAAGTGAAATTGAAGCAGAAAATAGTCTTAAAAATGATTTAAAATTATGGGCAGAAGAAAATAGTGTAACACGTGTAGCGTTTGACAATTTGTTGCAGGTTTTAAATAATTGGCACATAGATGTACCAAAAAGTGCCGAATCATTAATTGTTAGACAAAATTCAATTATAAGGGATGTTTTGCCTGGTACATATATTCACTTCGGAATCGAAAATAAATTGAAAAAAATAAGCAGTGTGGTTGAAAATATGCAAACAGTTGTGTTGGATATAGGAATTGATGGGCTTCCTTTATATAAAAGCTCAGGGCAAACATTGTGGCCTATTCTGGGAAAACTTTTTCCTCAGTTAAATACAGATGTTTTGTTGTTTGGTGTATATTTAGGTACAAAAAAACCATTGGATGTGGATTGCTATTTAAAAGACTTTGCAGACGAATTAACGCACTTGCTTCAACACGGTATCAGCATAAACGGAAAAATAGTGCATATAAAAATTAGGGCCTTCATATGCGATGCGCCAGCAAAGGCATTTTTATGTCAAACTGTTGGACACAATGCATTAGAAGGTTGTACTAGATGCTGCCAAAAAGGAAAAAGGATAATGAATCGAACCGTATATGATACTACCAAAGGTGTTCTTCGAACTGACGAAAGTTTTTATTTAAGGACGAGTGAAAATTATCACAAAAATAAGGAAAAATCCCTACTAGAAGAAATAGGAATCAAAATGGTGACACAATTTCCCATAGATGCAATGCATGCAGTAGATTTGGGTGTTGTTAAAAAAATGTTGCTTTGCATAATTAATGGCAAAACAAAGTACTCGAAGCTAACGAAACAAAATAGACAGCTTTTGGATGACAAATTGTTGTCATTGAGAAAGTATATCCCAGCAGAATTTGCACGAAAACCGAGACAACTGCATGAAATAAAAAGATGGAAGGCTATAGAGTTTAGACAATTTGTTCTATACACAGGCATTTTCGTATTAAAAGATATAGTTGATGACAATGTATATGAGCATTTTCTCCTCTTGCATGTTGCGTATAGAGTTTTATTAACTGAGTCCACTTATCAGATAGACATCAGCGTCGTACAGGAAATGCTTGAATATTTTGTACAATTGTTTCCAGCTGTATATAGCGAAGAAAAAGTGTCATTCAATGTGCATTCCATTCTTCATTTAACTGAATGTATAGAAGAAATGGGGTTTCTAAGTTCATATACTGCCTACAAATTTGAAAACTATATGCAGAAACTCAAAAAATTTGTTAAGAAACCAACAAAAATATTAGAACAAATCAACAACAATAGCCATCTCATTATAAACAGTAGCAATTCCAATAGTTTTAAGTACAATAGATTTGCAGAAATAATTTAAATTTCTTGTAATGGTTGCACATTGAAAGTAAAAGAACCAGACAATATATGTTTTGCAAATGGCAGCCCGGTAAAAATTTCAGCTTTTGAAAAACATGAAGAAGATGTCTTTTTAATATGTAGGAAATTTACAAATTGTCAAGCTTATTTCGAAAAGCCTGTAAATTCGCGAACTGGAATAGGAATTTTCACTGTTAACAAAACTATTTCCGATATTGAATATAAAATTGATATAAAATCTATCAATCACAAATTGTTTTATTTTCCAATTAATGAAAATGAATATTTGTTTATTCCAATATTACATAGTATGTAAGAAAATATGGCAGAAAGAAACATTTTAAAACCATTATTCAGCAATGAAAATATAAATAAAGGTATGTATTCTCTCATTATTTTTTTTTCATTGAATTTTTTAATTTTATTTGGTCTAATGGCAGATAAACATTTGATAAATGAAAATACCCAATTGAAGAGGCAGCTGGAAGAACTCCGAACAGAGATGCAGTGCATGAAAAAAGAAATTTCCGAGAAATTAGATTGTAAGCAATATTTTAAAAAATTAACTAACTAACTAATTTGTCAATACGTGTTTATCTAAAAAATTTTTTACAGCTATTATATCCGTCCAAGCTGAAAACAATTTAAAGATGAATGAAGTGCTGAAAAAGGTGCAGAGAAATGTGAACTTTCCAATTAAAACATTGATGCAATTCGAAAAAATTAATGAAGAAATTGGGAGAAATAAAGAAGCCCACGTAAGTTTTACAAACATCAATTATTTTTTATTATCATTATTAGTGATGAGCAAAGCAAGACCAAGACCAACCCCAGTCTTGGTCTTGGTCTTAAAACATGGTTTGGCATTCCAATGGTCGACTCTGTTTGGGTCCTGGACGGGTTCACACCCCCAAAATGTTAACCCCAAAGTCTGGACCAGATCCGGGAACTCTTGCTCCACTAATCATTATTATAAATTATTAAAATTTTTTTTTTTTAATAGATCGATGCAATAAGAAATATAATCACAGATCACAGACGATTTGCTAATCCAGTTCAATTACGATGGCGTACAGGAAAAGTTGTCGTTCAAAAAATATGAATTTTTCAAAGACGCCTTATTTGGTAATGGACAACTTCAGCTCATTCAATAACCATATTCTAATATTTTTTTTACTAAGCAGAAGCTGTAGAACGTGATGGGTACAGTCGAGACGATTTCATTGTCGACCTTAAAAAAGGACTTAAAATGGCGAAGAATCGTCAGCATAAGGCGGCTTCTTTAAAAAGAAAAAAATTAATTTAACAGTGGTTGGTTTTTTTTTTCTTTCTAAATTCATTAATTTTTTTCATTTAATTTTTTTTTTAATTTATGTTATTTTAATCATATGAATTGTTTTTTTTTTCCTTTTTTATCATAAAATTAAAAATAAATTAAATGTGTTAATATTTATTATGAGCAGGGCAGAAGAAAAGAGTTAGTATATAAATAGGTAAGAGCTGAAAACTCGATTTCAAAAAGTATATGAAAAGGTAAGAGCTGAAAACTCGATTTCGCAAAGTATATGCATAGGTAAGAGCTGAAAGCTACATTTCGCAAAGTATATGAATAGGTAAGAGCTGAAAGCTACATTTCACAAAATATATGAATAGGTAAGAGCTGAAAGCTACATTTCACAAAGTATATGAATAGGTAAGAGCTGAAAACTCGATTTCACAAAGTATATGAATAGGTAAGATCTGAATGACCCATATACAAGAGCAGCGATGTTGTCAGATCTGAATTTCCTAGGACATTTCTTAATAAAAGTTCATATGAGATGTTCAGAGCTGCAGCCCTCACTTTTGCTATTACCAGTTCTTATCCCAGGTATTACCTTTTGCTACTGGGAGCATTTCTACCATTTACACTGAGTCTCCTCTCATTTAATGGAGATGTGGGTAAACTCATATACTTGTTGAATTATGTTTGTACAACAACAATAATACAAGTAATAAACAAAGCTCTAAATCAATTTATTTTTTGAAACACTTTTTATTTTACTTTAATTTATTCTTTTTAAGTAAATCGGAAAATATAATATTTTTGTACGGGTTGGTTTATTTATTAAGCGTCCAGATCGCTATTTTATTTTTAGTTTAACAGTTTATCATGTTAAATTTTTTTAAAGCGTAAATATTGAGTGAGCGTAAGCACAAATTTAAATTACTCACGACATCGTGCGAGAGCGTAAGTAGAAAAAAATATTCGTGCGTGATTGTAATTTTTGGTGAGTCAAAAATCGCTCACGTGCAAATCTCTAATCTTTAGTGGAATTTCAGTATTTTTATTTGTAATTAAAATTATTTAATACTTTTTTCTTAGACTTAATTTCACAAACAGCAAAAACTTTTCTCAATGCATATGGATGATAAGTTTTTAACTCAAATTTGTAGGAAAAACATTTTAAATTTCGCGGTTTAGTTTTGGAATCGATGTTATATCTCAACTGATCCAATTCTAAAAAAAACTCTTTTACAAATTGTCCCAATTTGTCTTTCGTTACGGAGCTTACATTATTTAAAAAAATAAATAGCACACAAAATTGTTCCTTTTTTCTATTTCTAACTTTTTTAAAGGCTTTTCATCAATGTACAACTTTCATACATCTGTTGGGCGGTTCTAGAGATAAATTAAACAAGCAAAAAAAGGCTTAAATTCGGCTGTGCCAAATATAGTGTGTTTAATAGAAATTAATAAAAAAAAAACTTTTGAAGTAAAATTATGGAGGTGAAAAAAATTTTTTGAGGTTAAAAAGCTTTGGATCTAAAAACATATTTTTTTGTGAAAAAAATTTTTTGAGGTGAATACAAAAAAATATGAGAAATTATATTATGTACCAACCATTCGCTACAATGAAATTGTACTAAAATAAACCAATTTATATGGAAAATTAAGAGTTACCTTCACATTTTCACTCACAACTTTTTAACCGCTCATTTTCAATAGCAAACTGCTCGGGAGAATGTCCAATAATCTGGGTAAAAATTAAGACCCCCTCATGCGTCTTCGCGCCGTGATTACCATTTCAACAGACAGACGGACATCGCTAAATCGATGACAAACTCATATATACCCCAACTATATATGGTGAAGGGTATAATGTGAGGTAGTTTTTGACTTGAATTTATAGAAAAAAAGGAAAATTATGCTGGTTTTAATTGAAATCAATGTGTGGCATCAACAAAGATATTTTTATAATGAAGTATGTATTACATTTATAATATGTAATAGAACAATAGAATTTATTTTTGTTTTTTGTTTGTTTGTTTGTTTGTTTGTTTGTTTGTTTGTTTGTTTGTTAGTTGTATATTAATTCAGAAACAATTTGTCAAAAATTGATTTCCAAAAATAAAATCTTTAGATGTATACGACTGTAATTGTAATATGCCTTTGTTTTTATTATTCAATGGGGTAATAATTGGAACAGCGTTTACAGAATTTTTATTAATTTCACACTTTTTCATCTCGATTAAGTTTCTTGCCATACTTGGGACTATTGCATTAATTGGACTAATTTATTGATGATTTCATTACCATTACATTGATAACAATTGTAATGAAATAAATTTCATTACCATTGTTTTAATTAAGGAGGATGATTTAAGAATTTAATTTCATTGATTAATGACAATGTTTTAGAATTTCATTACTATTACTAATTAACTAATTAAAAGAAAACATTAGCATTATTAACTTTCATTTAATGTGTTAATATTTGTGTTAATATTTATTTATGCGGGTTAATATTTGTATATTTTATACTTTGTTTTATTATTTTCTGTATAAAGCTACTTTGATAATTTTTAAATCGTATACATATTTTTGTAAATAAATGATTTTTCAATCAATTATAATTAGTTTTTTATGCATTTGTGCTATTTCATTACCATTAGTAATGAAAATTTTAATTTAAAAAATTTCATTACCATTAAATGGTAATGAAATTTTTTCATTTGCATTAGTGTCAACTAATCGTAATGTAATTTTAATGGTAATGAAAAATTCCCAAGTATGGTTTTGATCACATTTTTTGATATCAGCTATATGTTAAATTTGATTTCAGTATTAGAGGAACTTGCGGATTTTGACACAGCCATACATAAAGCCGGTTTTGGTTTATTTAATTTACTACTGATCTGTGCAGCCATACCAGCAACATTGGCAAATGTTTTCTCCACAACAACCATGGCTTATATATTACCAATAGCTGAGTGCGATCTTAAGCTATCAATAATAAATAAGGGTACACTAAATGCGGCCACATATGCGGGTATGATTGCATCGGCTATATTCTGGGGATATTTAGCCGATACGCAGGGTAGAAAAAAGATTTTAGTGGTAGGCTATTTAACGGATGCTTTATGTGTATTTTGTTCGTCATTGTCACAAAATTTTGTTATGTTGGTGATATTTAAATTCTTTGGAGGTCTTATGTAAATATTTTAGATATAAGGATTTTAAATAAGCTCTTTATGAAATCCTTTATTTCTTAGTGTTAATGGTCCTGGTGCTGTATTGTTTACTTATCTAACGGAATTACATGGTCCCAGACACAGATCAAGAGTTTTAATGGTTTTAGGAATGATACAATCATTTGGAACCTTGTCATTGCCTATTTTAGCTTGGTTAATATTACCAAGAGATTGGGAATTTGTATTATTTGAAAATTTTAATGGTAGGTTATATTTAAATAATAAATATTATACACTTTATTCGTGACACTTTTATTTTTGCATTTTCTTTTAATTTCAGTTCATACTTGGCAAATATTTTTACTGTTTTGTGGTTTACCAAGTTTAATAAGTGGCCTAATTTTAATTGCCCTACCGGAAACTCCAAAATTCTTAATGTCTCAGGGTCGTAATATGGAAGCTTTAAAAGTATTTCAAAAAATCTATTACATCAATACTAGAAACCCTAAAGAAACATACCCGGCAAGTTAACAAAAAATTAAATGAATATTGTGAATATTACTATTATTTACAGATCCTACCCTTTTTTAGATCCACACTTTAGTCCTAGAGGTACCCACACGTGATGACAGTGCCAATGCAGGAATTTACGCTATTGAAAACAAACAAGATGTGTTACCAATCAAAAAAGAACATCGTAGTTTGATTCAATCGTTGCGGGATGGTTGGCAGCAAATGAAACCCATGTTTCGGAAACCTTTACTGTGCAGATCTTTACATGTTTACCTTATGCAGTTTTGCATATTATTGGGGTAAATTTTGAAAAATATTTATGAATAACACCCAATGTTATAAGGTGTTATTGCTTTTAGCTTGAACACTATACGTTTATGGTTGCCTCAATTATTTGCCTCCATTGCTGAGTATGAGAGTAAACATGCTAATGATGATGAATCGTCAAATCTTTGTACCATTTTGGAATATAGTGTTAATAAGACGGCAACAGATGTAGCAAGTTATACATCTGACTGTAGTGTGGTAAGTTCAAAAGAATCATAGAGATTTTAGAAAATTTATTAATTGATTTACTACAAATTATTTGTAAACTCTTTTAGTACCCAGAAAAAACAAAATCGAGTATCAATTAAAAAACTAAAAGTTTAATTAAATTTGAAGTATCAATTTTAAAAAATTTTAAATATTTAATTGATTCCATTGCAATTAAAATTTTAGTCATTTTAATTAAAAATTTGTATTAAAAATCATCCAAATTTTTAATTATAATTTTAATCATATCAATTCCAAATTTAAGAAAATATCTTTAAAAGTTTTAGTCAAAAACTGTTGAAAAGTTTATTTTGCTTGCGACAACCAATAAATTCGTTGTTCGAACCAAAATGTAGTTGTGTCAACCGAATTTAGGTTTAAAAACCAAATTTTAGTTGGATATTGATATTGTACAATATTTAAAGCAAATCAACGTTCAATCGATTAAAGTTACATATATATTAAACAGTTAATATTCATAATATTTGTGGTTTAAACGAACATGTGCATGTCAGCAAACCTTTTCCAAATGTAATAATAAAATTTACAATTTTAAAATATGTGAAGCATTGGGTACGTTCGTAAATGCAGTATTTGCGCATCACTGCAGCATAATAAAAGTTGAAAATTTAAAAAAGTATCACTTGTCAGCACTAATTTACGTCAAAAGTTTTTTTAGTCAAACAATGTGCAGTGCTGCTGCAAATTTTTGCAACTATGGCATCATTGAAGTTCTTGATGCCATAGTGCGAAATCAGACTTTTTTAATAAAATTTGTTATGTTTATTGTAGTGAACATATTTTTATCTTTTGCAATTGGTTCTAGAAAGCAAACTGTGCAGTTGTTTAGTAGTAGAAAAGCATCTGCAACAGATGAGCACGCATCAGCAACAAAAATTGGCATAACTGCGGCAGTTGATGCAAAAAAAAATTTTAATTAATTTAATTAAGTAACTATATCTATAACTAGTAGCCAAGTCTATATATACTTAAATTTGTATGGAATATTTATATAAAATTCGAAAAAAACAAACTTAATATATTCCAACCATGAAATCCCTGTTGGCCATGTCTACAAGATAACCTTGACGACGGGTGCACAACACATAGTAAATCTCTGACTAGACTTTGGCGACAGTCCATGAAAAACCTCGACAACTTTTTCATACAAATGCCCGCGAAATCGTGCACGACAATGTGGGTGACGTTGCACAGTGGCGCCATTTGAGTTTTTTCGTTGCAAAACTCATAATTTTTGAATCAAATGGGATAATGAAAAAAATTTATTAATAACACTGTCCAACAGCATTTTTGGAAAAGAATAGCGACCCTATAATTCGGAAAGGGTATGTTGAGTAGATCATTTTTGTAGAACAAACTTATGGTCCAGCACGTCTGAGTATTTTTTTACAGTGGGTCAAAGTTTTCATTTTTCGGTCGAAGGGAGCATTATACTATATGAAAAAAATGCTGTAAGTTAATGGGGGTGTGTTTAGTTCCCAGAAATAGTATATTCGAATCGGTTACATGGGATATTAATTTCAAGGTAGCATTCTAACGGTTACAAAATAAAACAAAGCGATAAATATGAACAGGGAAAATAAAATTATTATTGATGTTGATGATCGACGTGTAGCTAAAGATGGAAGCAACGGGGTTGCCATAAATATGTTATGTGATACCTTTGCATGATTATAAATTTTTTTTTTATTTGCATAAATTCAATTTATTCATTAAAATATTTGTATATTAGCCAAATTCAGTTAATGCATTATGCAATAAATTTTTGTTTGTTTTTTTTTTTTGTTTCATGACAATTCATTATATTAACTTATACAATTATTTTTTTAGCCATTATTTGAGTTTTTATTTCATCAAAAGATTTACTGATACGTTTACATTAAATTTTAATGGTAGTTTGCAAGTTAGTTTTTTTTTCTTTTGATTCATTACACTGTTTACTATTTATCGTCAATTTAAAATTTTGTTTTTGCTTTTACGGTACTTGAACAATTGTTGATAAATTCAATCAAATTTTTTTTACAATTTTAAGAAATATTTAATTAAATTTTATTTAAATTAAAATCCTTCAAAAGGGTGACCAACTTTAGTTCAAATTTTGTTTTATATAATGAATTATGCTGTTTATAAATAAATTGTTTTGGTGTTATTACTAATATGGAATGTTGAATTGAATTGTTTTCATTACAAAAGGTGAAGTCCTAGGTATATGAGTATGTAGGCATTTAGTGTTTTATTTTTTTTTTTTGGGGCTGACAACAAAATCTATATTTGTCAGCAAGGAGGGTGGGTAATGAAGGTGTGGCAACTTCCATCTTTAGCTACACGTCGATCATCAACATCAATAATAATTTTATTTTCCCTGTTAATATTTATCGCTTTGTTTTATTTTGTAACCGTTAGAATGCTACCTTGAAATTAATATTAATGTCTGAGAGAATTCTTATGGTCAGAGTTGTATTGTGGAATTATGGGGGTCACCAAAGACACCATTGTTGTAAATAAAGCTCTTTACGATTAATTAGTAAAATTATACACCAACATATACAAAACAGGTAAAAACGGCGTCAAGTTCGGCCGGGCCAAACACTGAGTTCTCGCGTCTAGTCAGCTGTGACTTACAAATCGGGTGTGATATTTATTAAAATTAATAATAAAAAATAAAAGAAAAAAATAGCAATGTACGAAAAAATTTTGTTATACTACAAGATCTATAAAAATCTTTAATAGACTTAATAAAAAACCCATTTTTTTCATATAAAAGTTGAAATGTTTTGAAAAATTCGAGTTCGATCGTTAATTCATTTATTCCGATCGAATGTATTTGTTTTTCCTTTCAAAAATTGCATTTTTTTAACAGGATAACATAAGAAATCACATATTAAAGATATTTTATTAATATGTAATCTTCAACTTTTTGTTTTTTATACAATGAAAAAAGACACCCTAATGTATATATGTATTTTTTTTCCTTTTAAAAAATTTAATTTTTATTTCTTTAAAACAGTTTTACACAAAACATTAACAGTTTCATATTTTCATTAAAAAAATAAATTCATTCAGATACTAGCTCTGCTATTAACCCATTGAACATTTCTTACAGTGCAATTCTCATTTTCTCACGAACACAACCACATTTTTTTTTGAACAGCACTGATTTAAAATTATTCCAGAAAAGATTCAATTTTTTTTTTAAATTTTTTTTTTCAATTTTTTGTAAAATATTGTTCCAAATCCGTAAAAGAAGGTATATCTATTTCTAAACTACGAGTATAATTATTTTCGAACTCTTTTCGTGTCTTCACATGCCGTAGTGATGAAATTAGTGGATCGGAAGATGCTGCTAACATGTTGAAGAGGTCCTCATTTTGTCTCACCCATGATAATTTTTATAAAATTTGTTAAGGGACTCCTGTGCTTCTTCAGAAAGCTTTCCAATTGGCAAAGTCTGATATTGAATTATATATTTGCCATGTTACAATATTTTATGAACTGTCGGAGTCAACTTTTTCTGTCGATATAATTCTGCTAAAAGTGATGCAGTTTTTGAAGCATATTCTCCATATTTTTCAGAATCAACTTTTTCCTTGCAGTTTAAAACATTCAAGATCGTTCTCTTAACGATTTAATTGTTTACTCCAGTGATTCCAGTTATAGCCTCATCATTTGACTTCTTAAACAGGTCAAATAATTTAAAGTTGTTAAACGTCATGTTTATCTCGCCAACTTTCAGTCGTTGAATAATCCCGGGTTTATGATTGTTTTCAAATATATAGTCTAATCTTCCTATTACCTGTATACATATGGGGTTGAGTCAAGTTATGTAATTTTGATATCATACACGTGTCCGGATAAGATTTGTGTCTACCTGCATTGGATATTTGTACGCCAACGCTGGGTTAGGGTATTAATATATAATTTGTAATTATATGATTAATATAAATATAGATAAATAAATAAATAAATAAATAAATAAATAAATAAATAAATAAAAAAATAAATAAATAAAAACTAAAAATATTAAAACTTTAAAACTAAAAATATAGATGAATGAAAAATGAATAGAGATTAAAATTAATGGTAATAATAAAAATTTAATTGTTATTTATTATTTTTATAATTTTTCTAATTTGGTAAACTTTGCTAGCTTTTCTTAATTAATTCAGCACACAAAAACAGTAGCACTCACCCGCACTATTAAGATTCAACTGAATATTGCCCCGTTATTTTGATTTTTTTTCTAACACAGCATAGACGAAAACTTAAAAAAATAGTTAACATAAACCTGAAAGGCATTGTGACTTATCTAGTCGTCAATATTGGATGAAACACGATAAAATAGATGCTAATTTTATCCGCTTTGCCCTTAACAAAGTGTTGTTAAAGACTTTATCGCTCTTTTAGTCGTCAATGTTGCTTAAAACACGACAAAGTACATGATATAGTCGCTGATTTTGTACTCAATATAGTTTTATTGACGACAAGTTTATAAATTTCTCGCTCTTCTAGTCATTAAAAGGGTTAAATAATACACGATCTTGTTGCTAAACTTGTCGTCAACAGTAAAGACGACACATCATTTCATGTAAGTCTATCTGGACAACTTGGATATTTCTCCGTTTAAAACAGATATTACTTTATAATTGTTTAGGTTAGGTTTTTTACAATATCTGTTTCTGAATTCTATAAAAACTGTACGTTTCCCTGTAAAGTGATACAAGATTTCATCTTCATCGATGTTACACAGAGTGCATTTTCTATTTACTCCAATTCCAAAAAGATTACCTCTTAATTATAAAACATCACTATGTGCCTTGAAAATTACTGTTATTTTGTTCTGACCGAGATCATTCTGTATATAGTTTATACATTTGTTGTAGTTTAGATGCTTATAAAAACTGGTGCACTATTCAATACATTTGTCTTTGAAGTTAGTTTGAATTTAAGATTTTGTAATAATCCAGCTGTTCTTTTGAGTCATTCTGAATTCTGCCCATCTTCAAATCACATATTAAATTCAATACCAAATTTATTAATTTGTTCGGCCCAAAAAATATTTTTTTCAAGTGTTAATTTAACAAGTTTGTGTGGTAGCTTTTCATTACTGAATTCAAATAACACTTTTAAAATGTACTCCATTTGTAAATTACGTCTGTAGAAATGAAGATAGCTCAATGTCTCCAATGTTAAAGCGTAGTTTAGTATGAATTCTGGCAGCTTTAGAATTCGTTTTATAAAATATATTTGTAGTTTGTATACCTCCTCAAATAAACCAAATACCTATACTTGAGCTCCATACACCTTAATTGAGCTGCATACACACAAAAAACAGATTCATTGTAACAACCGAATTTCTTGCCAACCGATATATTTGTCTGTCGCAGCCGAAATTTGGTTAATGCCACAGAATTTTGGTTGAAACCAAGTATTTCAATTATATCAGGAAAACATTTGGTTGGGACAACTAAATAATTCAGTTGCTGCAACCAAAACAAGCAGTTGGCAAGAAATTCGGTTTTCTCTGTGTACTGCTTGAAAAAGTTTCCATTTGGAAGACAGTGATATTAAGTTATTACATAGAAAATCTATCCAGGTCTCGTTGGTACTGGATTTTGCAGAGTTATTACGTTTTTGAACATGTTTCACAAACGACATTTTGGGCGTTAATATAACCAAGGACTGTTAAATTAAAGTATGTACAAAATGAATAAAATACATAGAGAAAGATTTTCTAGAGTTAAAAAGTTCCAACTCACATTAATGTAAGAATATAAAATGTACCGATATCTATTCAATGACTGTTGGTACGAAGAAATGTTACTGTTAGATAAAAAATGCATAGACATTTCTCAACTGCAAATATTTTCAAGGAAAAAGATTATTTCGGGTTAAGAATGCTCATTATGACGTTCGTTGCGATAGGTAACAAACAATTTTTTTTAAATATTTATATGTAAAGTGTGTTTAATTCCTAATTTTGTTATACAAAATCCTTATTATACATTTTGTGTAATTTTAATGTGCCGATGAGGTCTCTGAACTTTATGCATTCACTTTGTTGAATTGTCTATGCAAAAAGTGCAGACTTTTATACACTGTATTTATTCGTTGTTTTAGTTGTATTCGTTGTTTTCGTTGTATTCGTTGTTTTCGTTGTATTCGTTGTTTTCGTTGGAACTCGCTAAAATAATAGTATTATTTATTATACCCTCCACCATATATGGTGAGGGTATATATCAATTTGTCATTCCGTTTGTAACATGTCGAAATATAGGTTGAGGACCCCATAAAGTACATATATTCGTAATTTTTATGCAATTTTAAGTCGATTTAGCGATGTCCGTCTGTCTGTTGAAATGGCGAAGACGCAAGCCTATTTTTACACAGATTATTGAACATCCTCCCGAGCAGTTAGATATTGAAAATGAGCAAAATCGGTTAATCGGTTCAAAAGTTATGACTGAAAATGTGAAGGTACCTCTAAATTTTCCGTACAATTTTTCTGTATCTATTTTTTTTCTGTTAAGTAAGTAAAAATGTTATTAAGTTTTCTTCTTGTTCGATTACATTTATTGTCTGACATACTATGAGAATAATAACATTCTTAGAGCTATATGTGTGTTAAAGCTAGATTAGCGAGACGTAAACGTAACTCATTCGTAAACGTAACGTGCTTGGAGGTTTTTGTGTAGTTATAGATACGTAAACTATGTGTTATATGTTTTGACATTCGTAAACAAACATTCAAATATTTTGTTTGTGGTTTTACAGCATTTTTTCAAAGGTTAAAAAATAAATTAACAAATATGAAAGAAAGTATGAACATAAATAATTTGTTTATATATTAGATTCAGTTTTTTGCAGTTATGCTTATTGTATAAAAAAGTAAAAGCAAAAAGAGAAAATTAAAGATTTGGACGACGATCATTTCTTTAATATACTAGAATGTCTTAAACGTTATTTGAATTGCTGTTGGCGAATATTTATAGAGGCACGCATTCTAAAATTAAAAAATATATATCTTTTTATTATTCCTTGCCATTTTTTACATTATTCTTACGGACGTCGGACCACATTGGGACCTAAAAACTCCAACGCGCTCACGAGTTTCCAACGGTACCTATAATTGGAGCCGCTTCCAGAAGGTTTATTATCCAGCTAATTTTCCCTGGCGTAACGATTGCGAAGGTCCATCCACCTCTTGTTGCACATTTACTCTAAGTAAATAAAGTTTTGTTTTCATTTATTCTTTTAATGTCACATTTTTACCTACCTGGATATCCCATACTAGTAGCTATTTGTCTCCAAGCATTTCTTTTTGCTTCTACCATTTTGTATGCCGGATTTCGCTTATTTTAAAGCAAATTCTTGCTTTGCACTAGTGTAATAAGCTTTTTGTCATCCATTTGTTTTTTCTTTTGTTGATTTATTTATAATTTTTATTTATTTAATTTTTATTTTGTGCAATGGTTTTTTTTCGTGTTTTATTTTTGCAAAAAATCAAACGGCTGTTTCCGGCTGTCACGTAAACGTACAAAAAAATCTATTTTCAACAGAATGTTCCGCAACGTACATTTACGTTTACGTATGAATAATCATTTCTATATACCATTGCTTGTGTTTTCGGAACAGCTGATCCGCAACGTTTACTTTTACGTATCGCTAATCCAGCCTTTACTCTAATAACTAAGTTAACGTAAAAAGCAACATTTTTAAAGTCGCTTATAGAGCAGACGTCTGTAAATAACATTACTAAAACTAAATAAATAACATTACTAAAACTAAATAACAAAAGTTCTGTTACATAAATTGACAAAATATATTCATATTACAGTTCATGCAAAATTTAGTATATACGTATATCATCTGGATCGTCGTTAATACGTCCACTAATGATACCGACAGGAGAAATATATGTAGATCCAGCCCAGATGGTGTTTTTCTCGCTTTCGTATATTTGGCTGACAAGCATATTATCGTGTAGCGCAAGTTTCTCAACAAATCTGGCTTGCAACGAAATGGCGTACCTACAGAAGGGTAGAACATCGGCATTTTCATAGACGTAACTATTTGAAAATCGTTTTATGAAATTTTCATAATTTTTTTCGATGCATTTTCTTAGGATTTTCCGTTCAAATATCTCCAATTCTTTGGCTACTATAAGAGATATAGTAAACCAGATTGGGTTTTTCTGTTAAGCTTTGTTGGTTTTTCGTTTCATTCCATAAAATGTATTTTTTGTTTTTGTAACCAAAGACATTTATATCTAAAGAAAGTGCAAAATACATAATTGCTTTAGTGCCGCTACTTTTGAATAGGTGGCGCTGAATTAACTAAAATAATACCCTGCCCCATGGTCCAAAGAAATTTATAATAAAGAAAGAGCAAAATGCATAATTGCTTTAGTGCCGCTACTTTTGAATAGGTGGCGCAGAATCACATTAAAACTATATCCTGGCCCATAGCGATATAGCCTTGGATTAGGCTTTCATTTAATTTATTACCAAAAATATTAAATTAACTACATACTTTAAATTATAATACATTCAGATGTTAATAGTAGACATATTACATAATTTTAAAGTCAATTTTTCAAATGTTTGACGTAATAAAAGCATTTGTTTCACATTTTTATGTCAAAAAAGAAATTTTTTTTATTCCATTTGTATTTTTGAGAATTGAGGGATTGGCAAATGTATATTTATGTTAATTTTTTCTTTTATAAAAAAATACACATGAATAAAGTTCAATATTGTGCTCTTAAACATCTAAATGAATATTGATTTAAAAAATTAAGATATAATATGCACATAAAATATATATTTTTCATAGTTTTTGACAAATATTCATTTATGTTACGAAGAAAATAGAAAATCAATAATACTCTTCTGCATATTGTAGCACAATATGGCTAATGGAGACTAGCTCTGCAGCAAAATATGCCTAATGCAGAGAATGCACCTTCTGATGGGACATCTATTGACAAATAGTTAAAACTCATGTTCCTTTTTTAATAAATTAATTTATTTGCTATATTCTCTCCATTGGACAAACACACTTCAATTTTTAAAAGAAAAAATATTCGTTGCAACTATTTATCAATACGTGGCGCATCAGAAAGTGCATTCTCTCCATTAGGCATATTCAGCTGCAGAGCTAGTCCCCATTAGCCGGAACAAAATTGAGTATTTGACAAAAACTATGCTTTAAAATGTGTTTTTTGTGCAGTCCATGGTTAAAAAAACTAGTGAAAATGTAAAGGTGCCTCTAAATTGCCCATACAAATTTAGTACAATTTCATAGTAGCGACTGGTACATAACATATTTTCTCATATTTTTTCACCAGTCGCTTAGCAGTAAATATTTTGTATTCACCTCAAACATTTTTTCACCACTAAAATTTTTTTTCACCTTAAAAATTTTTTTTTCACCTCTAAATTTTTTTCCACCAAAAAAGTTCTTTTCACATCTAAAAAAGTTTTTCACCTACATAATTTTACTTCAAAAGCTTTTTTATATTATTTGTATCAAAAACAGAAGATAACATCTTTTTAGGATATTGGTGGAGGGTATTCAAAGATTCGGCACAGCCGAATTAAGACCTTTTTACTTGTTGTTAATTCTTTTAGTTTAAGGGTGGTATGTTATATGCTATATTCAAGTATAACACAGCTTCACAGTTGTTAAAGTTTCTTGGGTTTAAAAGTTTTTTTCATAAATTATTTTAAAAAACACAGATATTTGTTGATAAATTGTAAAATTTTAGAAAATTCAAAGGAATTGCGAAGTCTCTTATTTTCATTTGCAAACAAAATTCAATTTTCATTTGCAAACGAATATTTATTGTGTAAAAAATTTTTTCAAAATATCTTAATTTACAACATTTCAACAGAAAAAGAATCAGAAAAAGTTGGAAAAATTAAATTTGTGATACAATTTTTTAAAAGATGATATGAAAATTAGCTAGTGTTTCTAAATTATTTATCATTCTGTACATGACATTTATGTATATTATCTGAAAAACACAATATTATCTGTATATTTGTTTCACCAATAATCTTTCCTTCTTCAGTGAACTCAAGTAAATTATTAATATAAAGCGTGAAAAGTAGTGGTGATAATAGGCAAACCTGCGTTACTTCTGAGAATGTTTCAAAACTCTCGGATATCTCATTACCAGACCAGAC
Organism: Eustalomyia histrio; assembly: GCA_949748255.1. Lineage (NCBI taxonomy): Eukaryota > Metazoa > Arthropoda > Insecta > Diptera > Anthomyiidae > Eustalomyia > Eustalomyia histrio. Next base: position 186,886,458 of record OX456523.1, on the reverse strand, counting down.
AGCTGACATTTCTATAAGGTTAAATATTTGCGTAGAAATTCCAAGCTATGAAACTTGTAAATTAAGTTACCAATAGACGATTATGCATGCTATTCATCATCATTCTAAACAAACATAAAAAATTTTTTGACAAATACCATCAAGCATGTTTAATGATTTTCATAAATTATATACAAAAAGATTTATGTGTTTGAAAAACACTCCATTCTACGATGCATAGTGCACGACAACAAGCAAAAAACTCTTGTCCATGTCGAGAATCATGCTTGATTGTCTATGGGCCGCCTTAAACGTCGCTTTGGAACTTTTCAAATGCTGCTATCTATTTATTTTTAAATAAAATATAGATGATAGATTAAAACTGTTATAGATCGTCGAGTAGATTCTTCTAAGCCCTGCTTAAAATTCATTTAGAATATTATGTTCTTCAATCCACCTTGTCAGTCTTCCATATCTTCGCTACACTGTTCATTAATTTCGTTTTAAAAATAGGGAAAATGATTCTTTGTACAAAGGTTTCATCCATCCTGAATGAAACCTTTGTACGTTACGTTTTCGTAAAAAGTTAACGTACATAGGAAAGTAAGTTTTTGTTAAAAAACATTTCTTATAATTTATCAAATATACAGCTGGCTAAATAAAATCTAAACTAAATTCTGGTATCCAAATTTCTATACAACTTTAAAAATTGTTCAAATATATTTCAAAGAAATTTTAAAATCTTTTGTCAATTTGTATTTAGTTAAGAATTTATTTAGCTACATGTCACATGTACTAAGTGGAATTATCTAATTTAAATATTTTTTCTTTTAAAACCAAAAAATTCGTGTTTCAAATTGTATTACTTTTTGTAATTAAAAATCTGAGATTCAAATCACATTAAGTCCTAAGTGGAGTCCCCAAAATTTCAGAGTTTTTATATGTATTTGAAATTGAAAATATTTTATTAACAATTTAACTTATATAGACGTTCAAAGTACTTATAGTTATAGTAGTTAAAAAGTAAGAACTTATAAAAATGCTACCAAGTTTTGGCAATTCTTGAATTTTCTCTTTTGAATGTAAGCAAAAATATTTGTCACAAAAATTTTTTAAATTTTTCTTTTTGTAATTCAATAAAATATGAAAAACAACAAAAGCTAACAAATAAATTATGTGTTTTTTATAATAAATATAGAGTAGGGCATACAATATAATAGTTATATTTCGTGTTCCATCCATATATGAAGACAAGTAGTTATAGATATAGATATACAAAAATAATCCTTTTTTATAAAACAATAGACAAAATTTTCCAAAAATGACAATTGAAATTAAAAAAAAATCCGAAATAAGAGAAAACAATTTAAATTCAAAAATTCGCAATCGATATTTGAAAAGAACAATTAAAAAATACCAATAACAATATAATTCTTTTTGAAATGATCTTTGGAGTTGAGTAAAAATTTGCACGTGGCTATTTCACGTTCCCATGATATGTAAAATGTATTTAAGTCCCATTTTTTTGGGACAAAATTTTATAATCAAAATTTACACTAAATATTTAATGAAAAATTACCCCAACCAAATGAAAATTAGCCCCAAAATTAAGTTTTGGACATATTTTCATTTATTAGACTGAGGCTTTTATTCATTATGTAAAATAACACCAATGTGAAGAAAATAAAAAAGACCCCAAATATGATGAAATAAAAAAAATTCTCCAAAATATGCAAAGCAAAGAAATGTTGCTTATGAACATCATTATATGAATTTATATTGCATGGAATCAATAACATCGGAATGTACTCCTTATTAACATTGAAGTTACTTGAGCCAACCTAAATTGAAATATTTTAAAGAATTGGAATAAAAATCATTTTATATAAATCAAATATTTAAGTGATGAGCAACCACTGCCTTTCAAAATAGTTCAAAAATTAGGCAAATTTCTGCTCTCCGTCAATGAGTGTGTCCTCCCAGCCATTTTTATTAAATTTGCTGATAACAATGGAAGAGTCATCAATTTCTGATAAGCGGTTTTTGGAGCATCCGACGATCTTATACAAATTTAGACCGTATGGTTTTCTATGACATTGCGTCTTAGAGCTTTGCAATTTTTAAACCTGTTAAGAATTATATTTATTTTCGCCTGCGGCGCCAACTTCTACAACTATTAATATACAAAAAACAAAATGAAAATTTTTTAACAAAATTTTCGACTGACAAATAGATTTTCCGGTCACGATAATGTGGGAAAGAATTTATTATATATTGCACCAAGCCGAGTCTTTGACTTTTCGTCAAAAGAATTTTGTAGCACAAAATACTTCTTCAAAATGATCTAAAAACGGAGAGAAGCTTTACAAGACAAAAGCAATCAAAACGTACTTAATATTAAATGTATACATTAGATCTCAGTCAATGTAATAAATAAGTTTTAAATAAAATTGGTTTAAGAATTTAAAAGCTGTACATTTTGTTTTAAATGCTTTAAAAAGGTTAGGTTTTGAAATTGCCAGCTTTTAAAAAAAATTTACAAAATCCTGGGCACGCCACTGTAGAAAAAGGTTTCCAGGGCTAACGCCCGGGCTAACGCCATTTTTACCTTGTACCTGGCTAAATTCTAAAATGTAGCTGATTAATGACTTAGCCCATAATCCAGTTAACACATATTTCAAATTTCGGTTTCTAGCTAAATTGGTGTGGGCATCTCGTTAAGAGGAGACTGCACCTTTTTCACCTCCCCTTAGACGTTTCCAAAAATGCGACTTAGGTGAATGTCTACGCTGGAGGAGGAACCCAAATTTCAACTTTCCAGCTGCAGCGGCTTTGGCAGGACGTCAAGGGTAAAAAAATTTTCCCTTTTTTGCCCCATCCAAAAATAACATCTTTAGGTTTCTAGGTAAAGGGGGTTTGAGCAGGCTGTCAATGGGGAGTTCTTCCTACTTTTTGCTTCTGCCCGAAGAAATTTCTAAAAGCCTCGTCTTTGCGATTGTCTACGCCGGAGGGGAACCTACATCCAAATTTCAGCGTTCTACCTCCTACGGTTTGCGCTATTCGATGTTGAATGAAATAAATAATTATTTACACATCTACTCATTTACATATTTACACATTTTCACATTTACACTTTTGCACATTTGCTCACTTGCATATGTGCCATTTACCCATTTGTATATTTACGTCAATCAATCAATCCCTCAGTCTATCAAACCATCGATCCATCAAACAATCCAATTTGCATATTTGAACATTTGCACATGTGCAGATTTGCACATTTGCCCATTTACACATATACACATTTGCATTTACATTTACATTTCCATTTACACTTACATTCACATATACATTGGAGGAGGAACTTATGTACCAAATTTCAACTTCCCTGGTTTTGGCAGGCAGTCTGGGGGGATAATTTTCCCCTTTTTTGCCCCTCCGCATTGGATTTTTCAAAAATCCCGTCTTAGCTGTTGGCTACACCGGATAAGGAACCTTCATACCAAATTTCAACATCCTTGGTTTAGTATTGTGGGCATATCGTTTAGGGGAGATTTTTAACCCCTTTCAAATCCCAGTTTTACCACGTCCCTGGTCAGAACTCTGAAATATACCTTATCAAGGAGTAAGCCCATTCTCTATGTAACACATATATCAAATATTAGGCATGTTTTCTTTGTACACTTAAGCTAGCAAGTTATTTCATTTATATGGAGAATTAGGCGAGTACTAAGCGACTAGTTCTTAACTCGCTTAATTATCCATATAAATGAAATAACTTGCTAGCTTAAGTGTACAAAGAAAACATGCCTATTAGCTTTCTAGCTAAATAAGTGTTAACAGTCCGAGAAGGGGGAGACTTTTTGCCCCTCCCCGCAGGAATTTCCAAAAATTCCACCTGGGTGGAGGCCAGAGGAGGAACCTATGTACCAAATTTTAACATCCCAGCTAAAGCGATTTTGGCAGGCCGTCAAGGGGGAGAATTCCAAAATTCACGTCTTATCTTTTATCTACACTGGAGAAGGAACCTGCATACCAAATTTCAAGTTCTTAGGTCCTTCAGCTTGTGCAGGCCGTTAAACCCCATTTTTACCACGTCCCTGACCAAAATTCTAAAACGTAGCTTATTATTGAGTTAGCCCATACTCCAGTTAACATATATTTCAAATTTCAAGGTTTCTAGCTATTTCGGTGTTGGCAGTCCGTTAATGGGGAGATTTTCCTCCTTTCTGCCCTTCCCCGTAGGAATTTATAAAAATTCTACCTGGGTAGATGTCTACACCTTAGATGGTACCAATATACCAAATATCAACCACCCCGCTCTAGGGGTTTTTGACAGGCCGTCAAGGGCCTTACACTAAAGAAGGAGCCTGCATACCAAATTTCAACTTCCTAGGTCCAACGGTTTGGGCAGGCCGTAAAGGGAGAGACTTTTCGCTCTTTTAACCTCCATTTTTACAACGTCACTCTCTAAAATGTACATCATCAAGGAGTTAGCACATACTCCCAAAGGAGTTAGCACATACTCCCAAATTTCGGGTTTCTAGCTAAAGGGGTTTGAGCAGGCCGTGAAAGGGGAGCTTTTCCCACTTTTTACCTCTCCCCGATGGAATTTCCAAAAACCCCGTCTTAGCATACCAAATTTCAGCCTCCTACCTATTGCGGTTTGGGCTGGGCGATGTTAAATGAGTGAGTGAGTCAGTCAGTAACGTTATTCCTTTATACGAGTATAACCGGTGTACCGTTTGTATTGCTTAATTAAATACACATTTTTTTGTAGTCGAAAGAAAAATTATTATTTTTCTTATTTAAAATATGTTTTTAAGATTTTACCTTTTGAAACTGTGGATTTATTTCCTTGTTAAATAAATTGAGTTCTTTTTATATTGCAAATAATTAATAATTCGCGGGTAAATTGAAATTCATCAATCGAATTTCCGTTACGATATGTTAAAAACGCCAGAAAATTTTAACTATTTAACTGTGTCATCGAGTACCAGTATTTATATGAGTAGTCAGGTATTCTAGTTATTTCTAGTTTATTACTACACTAGAATTTTCCAGCTGTTAAAATTAGTGTAAAGAAATTTCTAGGTGTAGAAATTTCGTGTCACACTGCCGCCCACTTAAGCCTGTTCGTCCCGAACAGACATAGCTATTTCTTTTCCATAGTTGGCTAGTCGTTGCAGATGAACAGGTGTAGAAATTTCGTGAAACACTGCCGCCCACTTAAGCCTGTTCGTCCCGAACAGATATAGCTATTTCTTTTCCATAATTGGCTAGTCGTTCCAGATGAACAACCTTCATTTTTGACATTGGGCTCTGATCTTTCTGTATTCTGTCCCAATGCGTTTGTAGTTTGGGAGGTAATCCTTTCTTTCCTTGCGGGTTAAAAGGTAGAACCAGCTGACCCTCATTAAATCCATCAGAATTTGCTGCCCTATCATACCTCGCCTTCATCTTATCGCTGACTATTTTAATTCGATTGCGTACAAACTCATGAAGCTCGTTAAGGTCTTCTTGTTCCTGGGAAGCATTGTCTTTATCCATAGCGGCGGGCTTAACACCAAATTCCAAATCGCCAGGCAATTTAAGTTCCGTTCCGAAAATTATTTTTGCAGTTGTCCGGGAGGTGGAATCGTGAACAGCCGATCTGTATGCCAACAGAAATTTAGGGATGTGTTCGTCCCAGTATTCCTCTAAGGTGTGATTGAATCTTTCGACCATACCATCAGATTGTGGATGCAGCGGGGTGGTTATTGTCTTTCTTATTCCATACAACTCACACATTTCCTTGAAGATAGCAGATTCAAAATTCCTTCCCTGGTCAGAGTGTAATTCTAATGGAACACCGTAGCGGCACACCCAGTTGTTCACAAATGCGCTTATTATCGTTCTGGCTTCCTGGTTCGGTATAGCGTATACCTCAGGCCATTTACTAAAATAGTCGATCACCACAAGAACGGTTTCCGGAATCACTGACACTTCGTCTATTTTGCTTGACGGCACCACAATTAGCTTTGTCTCAGTTTTGCTGTCCGCACTTTCCCATATACGGTATAAGCAGTGATTAATTACCCGTAGACTGTTCCACTGGGCCCAATACGCCTTCATTAGCGGACTTTCAGCTGATATTTGTTCACGGGTAGGCCTCCTGTCTTCTGCTTTGGCTGACATAATTTTTGACAATATGGGGTCATTTTGTTGCGCCGCTGACCAGGCTACACTTGACTCAATGTGCGTTAGTCTTATATCAACGATGCACTCTTTTCCTTCAGCCCTCGAACAATGTTTGCACTCTAAATTACAGGGGCGTCTTGAAAGGGCGTCCGCATTGCAATGTTTTATGCCTTTCCTGTGCTCGATGCTAAAATCATAGCTTTGAAGTCGTTCAATCCAACCAGCTAGCTGCCCTTCTGGTTGTTTAAATTGCAGCAGCCACCATAGTGCAGAATGGTCGGTTCTTAGTTGAAAGTGCTGACCGTAAAGATACTTGTGGTAGTGCTTTACACACTCTACCGCCGCCAAGAGTTCTCGCCGTATTACGCAGTAGTTTCTTTCGGGTTTCGAAAGTACTCGACTGTAATAGCCTATGACTTTTTTGGTGCCATTTATCACCTGCGAAAGCACACCTCCTATTCCGTGTCCGCTTGCATCGCTATCCAGCACAAATTTTTTCCCGGCCACAGAATATTCAAGAAGCGGTGCCGTGCATAATAACTTCTTGAGCCTTAGGAATGCTTGTTCTTGGGCTTCACCCCAATGAAATGTCGCGCCTTCTTAATCAGCTCATGTAGACTCGCAGCCACACTGGAAAAATTTGGTACAAATCGTCGGTAGTATGTGCAGAGACCTAGAAAGCTGCGCAACTCGTGCAGATTTTTCGGGCGAGGCCAATCTTTTACAGCCCGAATCTTATCTTCATCGGATGATATACCCTCTGCAGTTACGCGGTGCCCCAAATACTTGACTTCCCTCTGGAACAGTGTACATTTCTTTGCGCTAAGCTTGAGTCCAGATATTCGCCTTAAAACTTCTGCTAAGTTCTTCAGGTGTTCATCGAAAGTTTTCCCCATGACAATTATGTCATCAAGGTACACCAGGCAAGTTTTCCAGTGGAGTCCTTTTACACATTTTCCATTAATCGCTCGAATGTTGCTGGAGCATTGCAGAGTCCAAAGGGCATCACAATAAACTGCCATAATCCGTCACCTGTGCTAAAGGCAGTTTTCTCCTTGTCTTGCTCACAAATTTCTACTTGCAATAGCCACTTTGCAAGTCCAATGTGGAGAACCATTCGGTTCCTGCTAGCGTGTCTAGAGTGTCGTCAATTCTCGGTAGTGGATAGCTGTCCTTCTTGGTGATATCGTTTAGTTTTCTGTAATCAACACAGAATCGGGTGCTGCCATCTTTTTTTTAACTAAAACTATAGGCGAGCTCCTGGGGCTAGAAGATGGTTCGATTACTCCACTACGCTCCATTTCGTTGACTAACTCCTTTACTTCATTTCGTTTTGCTAGAGGAATACTTCTGGGCGCCTGCTTTATTGGCCTCACTTCACCTGTATTTATTCGGTGTTTTACAATTGCCGTTCTTCCTTGACTTTGGGTTTTTATGGCGAAGACAGAGCCGTATTTTCTGATTAGCTGTTTGGCTTTATTTCTCTCAGGCGGCGCCAGTTCTTTTACCCATTTTTCCACATATTCTGCCAGCATCTCTCGATCTTTATCGGACGCACTGGATGGTTCCAAGTTCTTTTTGCAACTGATTATTGCTTCTGGCGTAGTACATTTGGCTATTTCAGAGTTCGCTCGGACAACTTTTTCAGAATTTGATAGGTTCAGTATTCTTACGGGAACTCTTTTGTCTTTGCTGGTTTTTACGAGGGCTTTTGCTGTTATAAGGTCACTTTTTATTTCTGATGGTTCTACCACCCACAAGCTGCTGTCCTCACAATCTCCCTCCATACGCACCCATACTAAAGTTTCTGCCCGTGCAGGTAGTTTTTGGTCGCTGATGGTAACTAGCTTTCTTACCTGATCCTCGCGTTCATATCCAACACAAAGGGATATTTCAACATTCTGCCAAACCATAACTTTTTGCCCCATGTGCAGGTTAATGCCGTGACAAATCATAAAATCTGCACCAATAATTACTTCGTCCACAATATCGGCAACAATAAATACGTCACTGACGCTTATGTTGGCAATTGCTAGTTTCACATTAACCTTACCATAGACAAAAGCCTGCTCTCCAGTAGCTGTTCGCAAACTTACCCCGTGCAATGGTTCAACTGGCTTTCTAACTATATCGGGCCTGATGATGGACTGTGATGCTGCTGTATCTATAGTTAAAATGTGCTTTTGTCTGTTGATGCACCCATAAGCAGTAAGATTGCTTTTCCCCTGCTGTGCTATTGATATAGAGATTGTGGGGCCATAGGTTGTGGGAGCTAGCTCATGCCCCGTAGTGCTAGCTCTTTTTAGTTTAACGGTGACTCTTGAGGTGATTGCTGATGGGCTCGAAGGCTTTTTCTGGGTGCTTTGCAGTTTCGCTGAAAGTGTCCCGCTTTACCGCAGTTGTAGCATTTATCCTTCGGCTTGCTTCGCTTTTCACCTAATGCCTTCATAACTGCATCTGTTAACTCTGTTAACTTTGTGCTTATATCCTTTTCAGCAGTTACTTCGAGGTTACGCACCTTGAATTTTTGTGGCTTGGAAATCACCTTCGCAGTCTCTTGGGCCAGCGCGAATGAGACAGTTTCAGCGAAAGTCGATTTCTGCGTAGCACACACCGCATTTCTCACATCAGAATCCCGAATTCCATTCACAAATGCTTCAATTTTTAACTGATCTAAGAATGGATGATTTTCGCCCGGATAAATCAACTGCATCAGCCGTTCAATTTCTGTTGCAAAATCTTGCAACGACTCATTTGCTTTCTGAAGTCTACCTCTAAGTAAATTTCCTTTTTGTGTTCGCCACCATACTTTCGCTGCAGTGCCACCATTATGTCGTCATAATTATTTCTGCAGGTGATTGGCACACTTTCTAGAATTTCTGCGGCGTTTCCTTTTAAGGCCACTTATTTCTGGCGGCAACTGTCTCGAACTGGAACTTAAAAACATTAAAAGGTATGCTGCCATCAAAAGTAGGGGACTTTGCTCTACCAGAACTTTCCTGAATAATTCGTACTGAACCCTCTTGACATTGGAGATTTTTTACCTTATTTTCTAGATCTTCTATTTTTTTCTCAACGTCATGCTCTAAGTCAGAAACTCGTTTTTCAGCTACAGAAATTTTTTCGTTAGTAGCTTTAGAAGTTTCCTGAAGTTTTTCTTCCATCTTAGCAAACATTTTCTCGTTATCTGCCCTCGAAGTCTCTATCTTAGCTAACAGTTTCTCGTTGTCGGCTCTAGAAGTTTCCTGAAGTTTTGCTAACAATTTTTCGTTGTCTGCTCTGGAAGTTTCTAACATTTTCATGTTGTCTGCTCTAGACGTTTCGAACAGTTTCTCATTTTCTGCTCTAGAAATTGCTTGAAGCTTAGCTAACAATTTATCGTTGTCTGCTCTAGACGTTTCCATCTTTTCCATCATAGCAGCAAACATTGCGCTTAACTCCATGTTACCTTCCGTTTTACGGGTACTAACCTCCATTGCTTCTTTTTCGTCAAATTCGTAAGCCGCAATGTCGATGTTACGCCGCTCGAATTCCTCTATCAGCCGCTTTTGTAATTCTGTTTTATTACCTGCTGTCGGTAGCTCCAATTTACTCAATTCCTTCTTGAGTTGCTCCACTTTAAGCTCCTCCAATTTCATGACTGCTTATTATTTTGCAACCCCACACCTGACACCAATTGTTACGATTTTACCCTTTACAAAATCGTTGATTTATTTACCTTCTAAATAAATCGAGTTCTTTCTATATTGCAAATAATAAACACCGTTTGAAATTATTTATAGCTCTATTTATTTATAACCGTCACTAAAAATTACAGAAATACACTTTAATAGCACCCTTTATTTACACGATTTAGATAAACTAAACGTTAGCCACACTTTAGTTCTTCACACTTTGCGTTTTACTCATGAACTGAACTACTGTGTCATCGAGTACCAGTATTTATATGAGTTGTCAGGTATTCTAGTTATTTCTAGTTTATTACTACACTAGAATTTTCCAGCTGTTAAAATTAGTGTAAAGAAATTTCTAGGTGTAGAAATTTCGTGTAACACTGCCGCCCACTTAAGCCTGTTCGTCCCGAACAGACATAGCTATTTCTTTTCCATAGTTGGCTAGTCGTTCCAGATGAACAGGTGTAGAAATTTCGTGTAACAATATTTAGTATTTGTTAGTTGTTTTCAAAAGTTTAAAATAACTACATTTTTAGTTATTCTATAGGTAAATAGCTATGTCGCCTTTTTAACTGCATATACCTTTGTTTTGAATGTTTTTTTTTTAAGTAGATTATATTGACAAACTTTTTTTAGTGTAGATATTTTCTTATTTATCATTTCAGAGTAAAAATGTCTCTGTCGATATGTATCTGAACAACATTATTGTTGCATTGGTGGGTCTAATTGGTTATTGCCTTGCCGGTTTTGTAATCAAGGCCCTTACACCCAAAAGAATATTGGGTAAGTCTAAATGGGAATAAGTCTTAATTATTTTATTTTACAATAATACTTCTAACTATTTATTTAAAATTTTTTTTTTTTAGCTTATGGTCTGTTTTTATCAGGAGTCTTAGGCTTTGGGTTATATTGGTCTAATAATGGTTTAACGACTCTAATTATATCCTCACTGTTTATAACAGTATCAAGTATATCAACATCATCCCTATTGGGTTTAGTAGTGGCATTATTTCCCACATCCTTAAGGTAAATTCAAAAATACTATGTAATTTAAGGCGACCAGATTTTAGAAAAGAAAAAAGATGACATTAAGAAAAATAGTAAAACAATTATTTGGATTCGATTTATTCGATATCTAAAGCCCAAATATCAATAATTAATGAAAACATTCTCTCCACAGCTGCATTAATTCCTGTCAGACTAAAAGCAATTTGAGCAAGCTTTACACTTTCTGTAAAGAATATTGATTCTTTTTCAAAGTGAGAAAATATCTCCACCTATCTTTGGTCGAGTTTGATGGCCTTGTCTCTGCAAATTTCAAGCTTCTCTTCATTAAAATTTGGTTTAGTTTTCTGACTTCTAGAACTTTTTATTTTATTTTCGACAATTAATATGAACACTAGAGGTGTCCAATAAAATGAAAATTCGATTTTAAAGAGTGTCGGTATACAATTTGTTTCCTTTGTAATAAAACTAATAAATAAGAAGTTTGGGGGCAATCGGATAAAGGAAAGTCGAGGCGGAAATCTACTCCAAATTTCACGAGTTTTCATATGAGAAAAATATGACTTTTTCAGTTCTTAGGAAAATTTCGTTCTATATATAATTTATTTTCAGCCACTTGTGTTATGAATCGATTTCAGTATAAAATTAAAATTATCTTTTTAAAAAGCTACATAACTTCAAGATCGGTTAAGAACTCACCAAGAAATAGCAAATGCCCCAGAAAAATATTGTGCCAAAAAACATTAGGTCATGAAAATTGATGGCACATTTTTAAACTTTCAGAAATTGATTAAAGTCATAATTATTTTTTGCTTATAAATACTCAGATATGAAATATTGTTTTATTACCTGTTTGTTTACCTGTTGTGCAATAAGTCATAATACTCATAAATTTTTTGGCATAATTCTCAAAATTCCATTTTTGATTTTTAAAAAGTATTCTTAAACAAATTTTAAGAAAATGGATTTTGCACTTTTTTTAAATAAAAAACTAACACGCAGAAACAACAAAACATAAAAAGGAAAAAATCGCAACCAAATGTTTGGAATTTCACAACCCTTTAACATAATGCTTACGAAATGAAAATAAGTGTTACCCAGTAAGTTTAATAAAAACAAAGAGCACTCATTAAGAAAAAGATTACACAAATTTGATGACAGCAAGTTAAAATACATAGATGATTTCCCTCCAAAAAAGATGACGCATGGTCGCCTTATGTAATTAAAACAAGGTTTGAATAAATTTTAACTTTATTATTTTATTTTTAGAACTATTATAATAGCCGTAGCCATGATGTTTGGTCGCTTGGGAGCCTTATCGGGCAATATGCTGTTCCCTGTATTTGTCGAAATAGGTTGTTTACCGCCATTTATAATGGTTGGCATAGTTATGGTTTGTAAGTTAATAAATCTGATATTAGAAATGTTTAGTTTTAAAATAAAATATTTTTTAATTTTCTTTCATAGTTGCCAGTGCTTTATCATGTATTTTACCAAGTGAGAAAAAGGCAGTATTTACTTAATTAGTTGTTAAGTGCATTTATAATGGTTGGCATAGTTATGGTTTGTAAGTTAATAAATCTGATATTAGAAATGTTTAGTTTTAAAATAAAATATTTTTTAATTTTCTTTTATAGTTGCCAGTGGGCCATTCCATGACAAACCGCACAAAAAACTGTCATTTTCGGATTTGTCATCTCCGATTTTAATGAAATTCGCCAGAAATATTATAAATGGGTAGGGTTTATCAAATCATTAACCTTTGGACCTCAAACCCTTTCGGTTTTCAAAATATGACGTTATGAAAATTGGCAAAAAGTGTCCATACAAAGTCGCCCATAACTTCTAAACTATACAACCTTAAATTGTTCTGTTGGTATCAATTTAAAGGTGAAAACATTGAGCCTGCATTGTGTTCAAAAGAATATCCATTTGTTTTTTGTTTGTTGTTTTGACCTGAAAATAATATAATATGTAAAAAATATTAATGCTGATATACACTATTTGTTCATAAAAATTTTAAAATACTTATATTTTTTCGCAGCGTTCTATTGATCTTGTGATCACATTCTCCCTTTTATTGACATTCGTAATACCTAATTTTTTCCCGGGGAAGAGTTTTCCATTTTCGAAGTTCATTTAGAATAAGGGAAAAGAGAAAAAATCCCCGCGGATATTTTATTAAGAATAGGGCCCAGGGAATTGTTAATAAGAATTATGCTGATTGTTTTTGTATGTAAGCTTTTGTATATGAACTTGTCGACGAAAATATGCTTACGACCACGTTTTCCTTCATAACTCAGTAACCAAATGAGTCTCGAAAACCGAAAGGGTTTGGGGTCGAGAATTTAGTGATTTGATAAACACTACCCATTTGCAATATTTGTGGCGAATTTCATTAAAATCGGAGATGACAAATCCGAATGATGTGCGGTTTGAGCTGGAATAGCCGCAGCGCTTTATCATGTATTTTACCAAGTGAGAAAAAGGCAGTATTTACCTAATTAGCTGTTAAGAGCACAACCTGAATTAAAGCCTTCAAAAAAATTATTTTTTGCATAAATCAATGTGTAGTACTTTTCCACAAAATTATCATATTTAAATTTCAGAACAAAATTTCATGTAATGGCAAAATTATAAACATTCGAACTCAAAAAGGTCAGTCAGATTGTATGTTGAGTCATTCTTTATGAAATCATCGAAAAATGGAAAAATTGTTGCTGGACCATTTTGGATTTTGTTAAAATATTTTTGGAATATTCCTAAAGGTTCAAAAAACGAAAATCCAATAGGATTTAACTTTTGCATGCGCCATAATTCAGAAACTGTTTACCAAATTGGCATTTGGGAAATTGAACTGGTCTGAGAGTATGCCTTTATATGACATCCGACGTAAATATTTAGGATTCCAACCTTTAAGTGATAGTAGATCTTCATTTTCATTATTTTTTTATATATTACACATGATTTTGGGACTCAATTCTGAGTATTGCATGTGAAAGTAGCCCCCCCAAAAAAAAAACTTCTGCATCATTCGCCTTGTCAAGTTGGCTGCATTAATAATTTAATGGCCATACCAATTTTTTTGCTCAAGGTGGATTTTCATCACTTTTTCTACATATTAACACGGTTATATCTCGGTATACCATACGAAATATCTCTTTTGTGGCTGAAGCAAAGTTGTAGATATTGAATAGGAGAAAAAAGCGGAACTAACCTACCCGAAAAAAGTCACCCAGTGCCTTAAAAATCGCAAAAATGCCAATTTTTCTTCACTTTCACCTTTTTTGCTCAATAACTGGATTACAAATCCACAAATATGCTCTTTTTTATTAATAAATTGGTTTAGCTATTTTGTGTTTTGTTTTACTTATTAACTTGTTTTTACATACATACATACAGGTTGGTTGAAAAGTTCCTGCGCTCAAAATAAAAGAATACTGTTTTGTTATTCAATATAATCTCCTAGAAGCTCAATACACTTGTTCCAATGATCTTCCAATAATTTTATCCCATCCTTATAATGGTTTTCCGGAAGCTCTGCAAAATAACCGTCTACGGCTGCTATGGCCTCTTCATTCGACGAAAAATGCTTTCCACGAAGGAATTGTTTGAGATTTTTGAATAGATAGTAGTCACTGGGAGCCAAATCTGGTGAATACGGTAGATGTTCAAGCAATTCGTACTTTAATTCTTTGAATTTAGCCATCGTCAAAACACTTTTGTGGGCAGGTGCATTGTCTTGATGAAAAATGATTTTTTTTCTTCTTTAAACCAGGTTTTTTCTCACGAATTTGTTCATCCAGCTGATCCAAAAGGCTGCAATAATATTCAGAGTTGATTGTTTTACCTTTCTGAAGATAATCAATCAACAAAATTCTTTTTGCATCCCAAAAAACTGATGCCATAACCTTCTTTGCTGATCGTTGTGACTTCACCTGCTTTGGAGCTGAACAACCAGTCCACTGTAAACGTTCTTTTTTCAATTAAGGATCATCGTGGTAGATCCAAGTCTCATCCATAGTTACAAAACGATGCAAAACCGACTTTATTCGGCTTAAAACGCTCCAAATTACGCTGAGAAATTTGTTTCCGATCCAATTTTTGTTGAATTGTTAATGTGTGCGGCACTATCTTTCCAAACAAATATGGAGTACTCGTTCGTCTGAGATGCCTATGGCATTAGCAATTTCACGCTTAGTCAAACTTGGATCTTCACTTACCATATTATGTACCTGCTCAATGATTTATGCTGTGGTTGCAGTTTTTGGTCGTCCTTCGCGTAGATCGTCTTTAACGCTGGTACGACCACGATTAAATTCACCAGCCCAAAATTCAACGGTGCGTTTTGAAGGTGAGGACTCCTTATACACTTCTAACAATTGTTCATAAATTTCCTTTGCTTTAAAACCCTTCAAAACAAAGAATCTAATGACTGCACGATATTAAATTTTTTCCATATTAAAAAAATCAATGACACGTCAACTTCAAATGGCTTGTAAACAAAGAAAGAATTGACAGAATGCCTTGCAACTTTGCATGTGTTCTCAGGACAGTTATACCAACTTGAGAAAAAAAAGTTTGGAGCTAGCAGTGACATCTCTTGGTGAGCGCAGGAACTTTTCAACCAACCTGTATATACTTCGCCTGACTCTCACGTGCTACTGTCTCCTTTACATACATACGTATTTTGTTTTTTTGTTCATTTGGTTTTTGAAAGCTGTGGTTGGTTCAGAGTGAATTACATTTTAAAACCAGAAGAAAATTGAATATTTCAATATGAATTTTATGTCCTCAATAAATAAGTGCTTTTCTTTTAATTATTTTAATATATTATTCATTTATTAACTTTTACAATGATAAATTGCAGTTTCGGTACAGAAAAAGAAGAAGTAAAACAGTGTTGTCAATTTGCACACGAAAGCTGACGACTAACAAAAAGCTAATAAGATTTGCCAGATTCATCGGACACAACATTTTTTCCTCCTTCTCCATGGCTGTTTAGGGAGAATATTGCTACGATTTTACCCTTTATAAAATCGTTGATTTATTTACCTTTTAAATAAATCGAGTTCTTTCTATATTGCAAAAAATAAACACTGTTTGAAACTATTTATAGCTCTATTTATTTATAACAGTCTCTAAAAATTACAGAAAAACACTTTAATAGCACACTTTATTTACACGATGTAGAAAAACTAAACGTTAACCACACTTTAGCTCTTCACATTCTGCGTTTTACTTATCAACTGAACTACTGCGTCACCGAGTACCAGTATTTATATGAGTAGTCAATTATTCTAGTTATTTCTAGTTTATTACGACACTAGATTTTTCCAGCTGTCAAAATTCGTGTGAAGAAATTTCTACAACTAGAAATTTCTTGTAACACTGCGGCCCACTTAAGCCTGTTCGTCCCGAACAGACATAGCTATTCCTTTTCCATAGTAGGCTAGTCGATCTAGATGAACAGCCTTTATTTTGTACCTTGGGCTCTGATCTTTCTGTATACCACATCATTCAACCTTTTAATTACTCTATATGGTCCGTCCCAATGCGTTTGTAGTTTGGGAGATAATCCTTTCTTTCGTTGCGGGTTAAATAACAGAACCAGCTGACCCTCATCAAATCCTTCAGAATTTGGTGCCCGTTTCGATTGCGAACAAGCTCATGAAGCTCGTTAAGGTCTTCTTGTTCCCGGGAAACGTTGTCGTTGTCTTTATCAATAGCGGCGGGCTTAACACCAAATTCTAAATCGCCAGGCAATTTAAGTTCCGTTCCGAAAACAATTTTTGCAGGTGTCCGGGAGGTGGAATCGAGAACAGCCGATCGATATGCCAGCAGAAATTTGGGAATGTGTTCGTCCCAATCCTTCTGATGAGTACTGACCACTTTTCTTAAGTATTTCTCTAAAGTGCGATTGAATCTTTCGACCATACCATCAGATTGTGGATGCAGCGGGGTGGTTCTTGTTTTTCTTATTCCATACAACTCACACATTTCCTTGAAGATAGCAGATTCAAAATTCCTTTCCCGGTCAGAGTGTAATTCTATCGGAACACCGTACCGGCACACCCAGTTGTTCACAAATGCGTATACCTCATTTACTGAAATAGTCTATCACCACAAGATCGTACCGGTTTCCGGAATCACTGACAGGTAAAGGGCCTGCTACATCCATTGCTATCAGCTCAAATGGGGAACCTGAGTTGTATTGTTGAAATTAGCAACGACTTCTCCTTACTAGTCCTTTAGCTGCGATGCATTGCGCGCAATTTGCTATCCAGTCGCTTACAGCTTGCTGGCAGCCGACCCAGTAGAATCGTTGTTTTAACTTCTCTAAGGTTTTCGTGACACCGACATGTCCTCCACTGGGACCGTCATGGAACTCTTTTAATACTTCGTCTATTTTGCTTGACGGCACCACAATTAGCTTTGTCTCAGTTTTGCCGTCCGCACTTTCCCATATACGGTATAAGCAGTGATTAATTATCCGTAGACTGTTCCACTGGGCCCAATACGCCTTCATTAGCGGACTTTCAGCTTTTTTTTTTGACAGTATGAGGTCATTTTGTTGCGCGGCTGACCAGGCTTCACTTGACTCAATAAGCGTTAGTCTTATATCAACGATGCACTCTTTTCCTTCAGCTCTCGAACAATGTTTGCATTCTAAATTGCAGGGGCGTCTTGAAAGGAGTCCGCATTGCAATGCTTTATTCCTTTCCTGTGCTCGATGCTAAAATCATAGCTTTGAAGTCGTTCAATCCAACGAGCCAGCTGCCCTTCTGGTTGTTTAAATTGCAGCAGCCACCTGAGTGCAGGCAGAATGGTCGGTTCTTAGTTGAAAGTGCTGACCATACAGATACTTGTGGTAGTGCTTTACACATTCTACCGCCGCCAAGAGCTACCATAGCGTTACGCAGTAGTTTCTTTCAGGCCTCGAAAGTACTCGGCTGTAATAGCCTATGACTTTTTCGGTTCCATTAATCATCTGTGAAAGCACACCTATTCCGTATCCGCTTGCATCGCTATCCAGCACGAATTTTTCCCCGGCCACAGGATATCCAAGAATCGGTGCCGTACATAATAACTCCTTGAGCCTTAGGAATGCTTGTTCTTGGGCTTCACCCCAATGAAATGGTCGCGACTTCTTAGTCAGCTCATGTAGACTTGCAGCCACACTGGCAAAATTTGGTACAAATCGTCGGTAGTATGTGCAAAGGCCTAGAAAGCTACGCATCTCGTGAAGATTTTTCGGGCAAGGCCAATCTATTACAGCCCGAATTTTATCTTCATCGGTTGATATACCCTCTGCAGTCACGCGGTGCCCCAAATACTTGACTTCCCTCTAAAACAGTGTACATTTCTTTGCGCTAAGCTTGAGTTCAGCCGCAGATATTCGCCTTAAGACTTCTGCTAAGTTCTTCAGGTGCTCATCGCAAGTTTTTCCCATGACAATTATGTCGTCAAGGTACACTAGGCAAGTTTTCCAGTGGAGTCCTTTCAGCACATTTTCCATCAAACGCTAAAATGTTGCTGGAGCATTGCAGAGTCCAAAGGGCATCACATTAAACTGCCATAATCCGTCACCTGTGCTAAAGACAGTTTTCTCCTTGTCTTGGTCACAAATTTTTACTTGCCAATAACCACTTTGCAAGTCCAATGTAGAAAAGCATTTGGAGTGTCGTCAATTCTCCGTAGTGGATAGCTTTCCTTCTTATTGATATCGTTTAGTTTTCTGTAATGAACACTGAATCGGGTGCTGCTATCTTTTTTCTTAGCTAAAACTAAAGGCAAGCTCCATGGGCTAGAAGATGGTTCGATTACTCCACTACGCTCGATTTCGTTGACTAACTCCTTTACTTCATTTCGTTTTGCTAGAGGAATACTTCTGGGCGCCTGCTTTATTGGACTCGCTTCACCAGTATTTATTCGGTGTTTTACAATTGCCGTTCTTCCTTGACTTTGGGTTTTCATGGCGAAGACAGAGTCGTATTTCCTGATTAGCTGTTTGACTTTATTTCTATCAGGCGGCACCAGTTCTTTTACCCATTTTTCCACATATTCTGCCAGCATCTCTCGGTCTTCAACGGACGCATTGGAAGGTTCCAAGTTCTTTTCGCAACTGATTATTGCTTCTGGCGCAGTACATTTGGCCATTTCAGAGTTCGCTCTTACAACTTTTTTACAATTTGATAGGTTCAGTACTCTTACAGGAACTCTTTTGTCTTTGCTGTTACCAGGTTACTTTTTATTTATGTTGGTTCTACCACCCACAAGCTGTTGTCCTCACAATCTCCCTCCATGCGCAACCCATACTAAGGTTTCTGACCGTGCCGGTATTTTCTGATGACTGATGGTTACTAGCTTTCTTACTCGATCCTCTTGCTCATATCCAACATCAAGGGGTATTTCAACATTACGCCAAATCATAACTTTTTGCCCCATATGCAGATTAATGCCGTGACCAATCATGAAATCTGCACCAATGATTACTTCGTCCACAATATCGGCAACAATAAACACGTGATTGACGCTTATGTTGGCAATCGTTAGTTTTACATTTATTTTACCATAGACATAGGCAGACTCCCCAGTAGCTGTGCGCAGACTTACCCTGTATAATGGTTCAACTGCCTTTTTCACTGAATCGGGCCTGATGATTGACTGTGGTGCTCCTCTGTCTATCATAAAAATGTGCTTTCGCCCGTTGATGTACCCATAAGCAATAAGATTGCTTTCTCCTGCTGTATTACTGATATGGAGATTGTGGGGCCATCGGTTGTGGGAGCTAGCTCATGCCCCGTAGTGCTAGCTCTTTTTAGTTTAACGGTGACTCTTTAGGTGATTTCTGATCGGCCCGGAGGCTCTTCCTTGGTGCTTTGCAATTTTGCTGGAAATGTCCCACTCTAAAGCAGTTGTAGCATTTATCCTTGGCCTTGACTTGCTGATGCCTGCTTAAATGCACTTCTCTGAATCCTTCTGTTAGTTTTGTGCTTATATCTTGCTCTCTTTCAGAAGTCACTTCGAGGTTACTCTCCCCTACATTCCTATATATACATGTCCATGCATCGGGACTGCACTTTTTGAGCTACAGCAATTTTTCTGACCCAAGGTAAGATATTCGGTACAAATGCACGTCATATTTTTTGAGAAGTTATTTGTATGTGAAAGTGGCTATTATGCATATATTTTGATGAAATTTTGTACAAGAGTTCTTATTGACCCAAAATTATCAAAATTTTGACGAAAATGACAATAGACCTCTCAAATTATGTGGTATCTGGCAATTCATTTGGAAAAGGTAAAAAATTATTTTATTGCCATCTAATATTACATAACTTAAATACCTGAAAATTGCAAATAAATTTAAAACCAATGTAAATAACTGGTAAAACCAAGTACCTGTTATATTATTACCAGTACATGTTAACTCTCAAATTATGTGGTATCTAGCAATTCATTTGGAAAAGGTAAAAAAGATTTTATTGCGATCTAATATTACACAACTTAAATACCTGAAAATTGTAAATAAATTTAAAACCAATGTAAATAACTGGTAAAACCAAGTACCGTTTATATTATGTTTCAAAGAGGTAAAAAAGATCATGTTGAAACTTCGAGCAATAGTATATTAATCCATGCATTCATTTTTTTCTTCATTATTGTTTAAACAATGGCTAAATTCAGTTATAGTGTTCTATCTGATATATATTTTGAAAGGAAAGATGAAAACGACATTATTTTACATATAATGAATAATCCATTCTTCAAAATATGCGACAAACAAGAAATTAAAATTCATAACTTAAAAATAAAAAATTTTTTAAATACTTTAAGAAAACGGTACAATCAATGTTCCAGAAACAAGAAATTGTTTTACTCACGCAACCAAGAATAGCTAAGAAATAAACTTATTTTTAAAAAGCCATCAGTAACTACCACGGAAACTGGAAAAGGTGGTCGACCAGCAAAGCCAATTGATAATTGTAGTGAAAGATCACGAAGACGCAAGCTTAAACATATCAATGAAGAAGTTTCTTGTAGCATCATAAAGGATTCATTTCTGCACCAAATTCAACCATCGAAAACTAAAAAGAGTAAAATTGCTATCATTGAAAAAATAGTGGAAGCAAGCCCCAGACGCACAAAAAGGATTTTAGAAAGTAAGCCGAGACCAACTGAAGAAAATAAATTTACTGCAGAAGAAGCATTTGCACTATTTTTGGATTTGAAAAGGACTAAAAACCAATATACAGAATTGCGGAAGCGAACCAATGAAAATAATTGTGGAATTTTTCCATCATATCGAGATATAGTTTCTGCCAAAAAAGATTGTTTACCTTCACCAACTGCTATTAGTGTAACTTCAAGTTCAGCAGAAATAAAATTGCAGGATCTTCTTGAATACACTGCAGAACGATTATTAAAAACATTTGATGCTGACTATTTAAAGAAATTTAAAAATTGCAGCATGACTTTAATTTCTAAATGGGGATGTGATGGGTCCTCTGGCTAGAAACAATACAAACAATGTAATGCGGAAAATTCATCAGATGCTAATTTATTCATGATTTCTTTCGTTCCATTACGTTTAACAAAAACTTATATTGGTTCAGAGCCGTCAACTAGTAGAGCTGCAGAGATAGATGTATGGAAAAATTAAATTCCCTCGTCAACAAAATTTTGTAGACCAATAAAGTTTGCTTACAAAAAAGAAACTAAAGATGTCATAACTGAATAAGTTGGCAAAATAAGAGATGAAATTAAAGAACTTCAACCAGTGATATTTGAATTTAATGACCAATGCATCGAAGTTAACTTTAAAATGTCACTTACAATGATCGATGGAAAAGTTGCACAAGCTTTAACCGAAACAAAGTCTTCGTCAAGCTGCACCATATGTCAAAAAACATCAAGTCAATTGAGCCAACCACCAACACAAGACGATAGTTTTAATGAAGCATATGAATTTGGAATGTCACCTCTTCATGCTAGAATTCGTTTTATGGAGCATATTCTTAAATTGGGATACGATTTGGAATTTGGCCCGTTAGGCGAAACAGTGAGAAACAACAAAGAAAATTTGGAAAAAAGAAAGCAAAAAAAAAAAGATATTCAAGAAAAATACCGTGAGATAGGCCTTATAATTGACCAGCCAAAGCAAGGAGAAGGAAATTCTAATGATGGAAACACAGCAAGGAGATTTTTTTCCGATCCAGAAACTGCAGCTTCTATAACTGGAGTAGATTATGATTTAATACGACGATTCCAAATCATATTAGAAGTTATAGCATGTAGCAAAAAGATAGATGCAAAAAAATCAGTATGCTAATGAGACAGCAACCCTTTATAACCACAAAATTTTGTTCCATGGGGAACAAATAATTCAGCACAATATGCTTCCAATTGGAGATCTCTCAGAAGAAGCGCAAGACAAAAGGAACAAAGACTACAGATTCTTTCGCGAGCACAATACAAGAAAAATTTCCAGATATTGTACTAATGAAGATCTTATTAATATTTTGTTGTGCACATCAGACCCATATATGTCCAGTATTCGACAGAAATGGAAATCAACCTCATTAGAGTTAGATGAAGAAGCTAAACAACTACTGCAAAATGAAAATCAAAGCTATTTGGAAGAAATTTTTACTAATATTGTTTAATTAATACTAGTTTAAAGATTATAATTTGTTTCTAATTTTAGTATAAATTTTTATTAATACATTTAAATAAAATATATGTTCACTTTAAATCAAAAATAAAAGTTTACTTAAAATTTTATCGATGTTGTGTTCTGTATATAATATATCCAAATGGTATTGATATTGTTGGGAATTTCAGTGTTATTTTTCAGTTTAATCCTCACAAGAATTAGCTTTCTTCCAAAAAAAACCAACCTTTGGCCCCTGTGAATATTGAGACTAAATAAATGTCAGGGGCCAAATGTTGGCATTTTCTGACCAAAATTAAGTTTAGGAATAATAAATAAGTATTGGTTGTAAAATACGATTGAAGAAAATAAGAAATTATAAAAAAAATACCTATTTAAAATGTCAAAATATTCAACTTTTACATGGAAACTCAACAAAAAATTAAAATGCATTTTTAACTCCACATTACTTACGTTCCTATCAGTCGATTTTTACGTTTGAACACGCAAATTGAAGCTTAAAGTCCCTCCTATTGAACAAAATAAATTGCGTAAAAAAAATACCAATCCGATCAAAAGTTATAGAGTTTTGACCGCTATCTAGCGAAATTGACCACTGTGCGCCGCTGACCAGGCTTCACTTGACTCAATAAGCGTTAGTCTTATATTAACGATGCACTCTTTTCCTTCAGCTCTCGAACAATGTTTGCATTCTAAATTGCAGGGGCGTCTTGAAAGGAGTCCGCATTGCAATGCTTTATTCCTTTCCTGTGCTTTGAAGTCGTTCAATCCAACGAGCCAGCTGCCCTTCTGGTTGTTTAAATTGCAGCAGCCACCTGAGTGCAGGCAGAATGGTCGGTTCTTAGTTGAAAGTGCTGACCATACAGATACTTGTGGTAGTGCTTTACACATTCTACCGCCGCCAAGAGCTACCATAGCGTTACGCAGTAGTTTCTTTCAGGCCTCGAAAGTACTCGGCTGTAATAGCCTATGACTTTTTCGGTTCCATTGATCATCTGTGAAAGCACACCTATTCCGTATCCGCTTGCATCGCTATCCAGCACGAATTTTTCCCCGGCCACAGGATATCCAAGAATCGGTGCCGTACATAATAACTCCTTGAGCCTTAGGAATGCTTGTTCTTGGGCTTCACCCCAATGAAATGGTCGCGACTTCTTAGTCAGCTCATGTAGACTTGCAGCCACACTGGCAAAATTTGGTACAAATCGTCGGTAGTATGTGCAAAGGCCTAGAAAGCTACGCAACTCGTGAAGATTTTTCGGGCAAGGCCAATCTATTACAGCCCGAATTTTATCTTCATCGGTTGATATACCCTCTGCAGTCACTCTTCCCTCTAAAACAGTGTACATTTCTTTGCGCTAAGCTTGAGTCCAGCCGCAGATATTCGCCTTAAGACTTCTGCTAAATTCTTCAGGTGCTCATCGCAAGTTTTTCCCATGACAATTATGTCGTCAAGGTACACTAGGCAAGTTTTCCAGTGGAGTCCTTTCAGCACATTTTCCATCAAACGCTAAAATGTTGCTGGAGCATTGCAGAGTCCAAAGGGCATCACATTAAACTGCCATAATCCGTCACCTGTGCTAAAGGCAGTTTTCTCCTTGTCTTGGTCACAAATTTTTACTTGCCAATAACCACTTTGCAAGTCCAATGTAGAAAAGCATTTGGAGCGTCGTCAATTCTCGGTAGTGGATAGCTTTCCTTCTTATTGATATCGTTTAGTTTTCTGTAATGAACACTGAATCGGGTGCTGCTATCTTTTTTCTTAGCTAAAACTAAAGGCAAGCTCCATGGGCTAGAAGATGGTTCGATTACTCCACTACGCTCGATTTCGTTGACTAACTCCTTTACTTCGTTTCGTTTTGCTAGAGGAATACTTCTGGGCGCCTGCTTTATTGGACTCGCTTCACCAGTATTTATTCGGTATTTTACAATTGCCGTTCTTCCTTGACTTTGGGTTTTCATGGCGAAGACAGAGTCGTATTTCCTGATTAGCTGTTTGACTTTATTTCTATCAGGCGGCACCAGTTCTTTTACCCATTTTTCCACACATTCTGCCAGCATCTCTCGGTCTTCAACGGACGCATTGGAAGGTTCCAAGTTCTTTTCGCAACTGATTATTGCTTCTGGCGCAGTACATTTGGCCATTTCAGAGTTCGCTCTTACAACTTTTTTACAATTTGATAGGTTCAGTACTCTTACAGGAACTCTTTTGTCTTTGCTGTTACCAGGTTACTTTTTATTTCTGTTGGTTCTACCACCCACAAGCTGTTGTCCTCACAATCTCCCTCCATGCGCACCCAAACTAAGGTTTCTGACCGTGCCGGTATTTTCTGATGACTGATGGTTACTAGCTTTCTTACTCGATCCTCTTGCTCATATCCAACATCAAGGGGTATTTCAACATTACGACAAATCATAACTTTTTGCCCCATATGCAGATTAATGCCGTGACCAATCATGAAATCTGCACCAATGATTACTTCGTCCACAATATCGGCAACAATAAACACGTGATTGACGCTTATGTTGGCAATCGTTAGTTTTACATTTATTTTACCATAGACATAGGCAGGCTCCCCAGTAGCTGTGCGCAGACTTACGCTGTATAATGGTTCAACTGCCTTTTTCACTGAATCGGGCCTGATGATTGACTGTGATGCTCCTCTGTCTATCATAAAAATGTGCTTTCGCCCGTTGATGTACCCATAAGCAGTAAGATTGCTTTCTCCTGCTGCATTACTGATATGGAGATTGTGGGGCCATCGGTTGTGGGAGCTAGCTCATGCCCAGTAGTGCTAGCTCTTTTTAGTTTAACGGTGACTCTTTAGGTGATTTCTGATCGGCCCGGAGGCTCTTCCTTGGTGCTTTGCAATTTCGCTGGAAATGTCCCACTCTACAGCAGTTGTAGCATTTATCCTTGGCCTTGACTTGCTTCTCCCCTGATGCCTGCTTAAATGCATCTTTTAACTCCGTGAGCACTTCTCTGAATCCTTCTGTTAGTTTTGTGCTTATATCTTGCTCTCTTTCAGAAGTCACTTCGAGGTTACGCACCTTAAATATTTGTGGCTTGGAAATCACCTTCGCAGTTTCTTGGGCCAGCGCGAATGAGTCAGTTTCAGCAAAAGTCGATTTCTGCGTAGCACATATCGCATGTCTCATTTGCTTTCTGCAGTCTACCTCTTAGTTCCATTCTGTATATTTCTTTTTGTGTTCGCCACCATACTTCTGCTGCAGTGCCAATTATTTCTGCAGGTGATTGGCACACTTTCTAGAATTTCTGCAGCGTTTCCTTTTAAGGCCAAAATGAACTCCATAGCCTTTTCTTCGTTGTTTCACATATTACTGGCGGCAACTGTCTCAAACTGGAACTTAAAAACATTAAACGGTATGCTGCCATCAAAAGTAGGGGCCTTTGCTTTACCAGAACTTTCCTGAATAATTCGTACTGGACCCTCTTGACATTGAGAATTATTTATTTTACTTTCCAGATTTTGCAGTTTTTTCTCGACGTCATTCTCTAAGTCGGTCAGTCTTTTTGACACCTCGGAAACTTCTCTAGAATTTCCTTGAAGTTTTTCTTCAATTTTAGTTTACAGCTTCGTTTCCATCTTAGCTAACAGTTTCTCGTTGTCTGCCCTCGAAGCTTCTAAAAGTTTCGTGTTGTCTGCTCGAGAAATTTCTAACAGTCTTTTATAGTCTGCTCTAGAAGTTTTGTGTTGTCTGCCTTAGAAGTTTCCTGAAGTTTTGCTAACAATTTTTCGTTGTCTGCTCTAGAAGTTTCTATCTTTTCCATCATAGCAGCAAACATTGCGCTTAACTCCATATTACCTTCTTTATTACGAGTACTAACTTCCATTACTTCTTTTTCATCAAATTCGTAAGTCGCAATGTCAATGTTACGCCGCTCGAATTCCTCTATCAGCCGCTTTTGCAATTCTGTCTTATTACCTGCTGTCGGTAGCTCCAACTTACTCAATTCCTTCCAATTTCATGACTGCTTTTTATTTTGCAATCCCACTTTTGACACCAATTGTTACGATTTTACCCTTTATAAAATCGTTGATTTATTTACCTTTTAAATAAATCGAGTTCTTTCTATTTTGCAAATAATAAACACTTTTTGAAATTATTTATAGCTCTATTTATTTATAACAGTTACTAAAAATTACAGAAAAACACTTTAATAGCACACTTTATTTAGACGATGTAGATGTTGGATTCTCCGTAGTAGACTCCTTCACTGCGGGGTCCATTCGGCTGGATACTATTCCTTAATGTTGTATGAGAAGTTAAAAAATCAGCTACACGTTCATTGTCTAGTGTTTTTGAACTTGGTGTATGATTATGGCCAGTTTCTATTTAACGCTGGATCGGGCTTTGTGTAGAACTATCTAAATTTGTATTATAATTTTCCGAGTAGTAGTGGATGCCACCTCTATCCCTATTTTCTTCGTTGCACCTATATCGCTCCCCACTTTGGCCTAAGTTTTCTCGCTCAATTGCAGCACTTCCCTCTTATGCCCGTTTTTTTATTTGGTCGACATGTCGTTTGTAAATCTTTCCATTGTACGCAATGTGATAATGTTAATTACCTAAACATCGTACAATTGTACCCTGTATCCACTTATCCATACGAGGGTTGGCCGAGAGAAACCAAACATTCTGCTGCAGATTGGAGGTGCGAAAATTTGTGTCGAATTTCATGTATCGCTTTTCTGTAACCGCGGTAGGGACATCGTCTGTGTAAATAAAAATTAGACGAGAACGAATAGATCTTCCGAGGAACAATTGTTCTGGGGATTGGCCTGTGGTCGAATTTGGTGCGTTTCTGTACTGACGCAAAAATTCTTTTAGATCCCTTTTTATGCTAGATTTACTCGTGCCCATAGTTTTAAAAGCATTTTTGAACGTTTGCACCGACCGTTCAGCTTGGTCATTGGTCATTGGTAGACGGATGATATGGCGCAGTCAATTTTTGGTATTTGACTCCCATGTTTTGCAAATAGTTTTTAAATTCAATCGACGTAAAGTTAGTTCCATTATCGGATCACCATATGCCGAGAACAGATCGTCTAAAATTTCTATTGTGGCACCAGCAGTAATAGTATTTCTCATTTTCACTTCAGTCCACTTACTAAACGCATCTGTGACAATTAAAAAATGGTTCCCAAAAAAGGGCCAGCGTAGTCTATGTGAATACGCTCCCGTGGGCCCTTAGAATACTCCCAATGGTATTCCCTAAACTTGGGAGTATTGTTTGCATGCCAGGCACAGTCACCGCAACTGTTAGCAACCCGCTCAATGTCCGTATCCACCCCCGGCCAATACACAAAAGATTGAACGACTCCCTTCATCTTCACCATTCCTAAATGCGCTGAATGTAAGTCTTGTAGTATTCTCCCTCGCAGAGATGGAGGTATGACGACGCGGTGATCAAGTACCAAACAACCATCAGTCAGTTTGTAATTTACTTCGGGGGACTTGTAGCTCAGCTTCTTTAGACGCTTACCCGACTCAAGATGTCTGACAATCACAACCAACTTATCGTCTTTTCTGCACTCACGGGCTATTTGATAAGCTCTTATCGGCATTTGTTGAATTTGTTAAATAACGAAGTTGTCAAAGCCGCCCCCTTCACACAACTCTACTTCACCAACCGAATCAATTGTAATCATTCGGGAACAAAAATCTGGTTTATATTGGATTTTGTTGGCTTGAAAACAAAGTCAAAATCAAAATTTCCGAGATAATCTGCATAGTTGGCCATTCGGGTTATACATAGTACTGGTAATGATTTATTAGGCTGCAGAATTTGCGACAATGGTTTGCGGTCCGTAATCAGAGTCCAATGACGTGCATATAGGTAAAGGAAAAACTTTTGTACTGCCCAAATTATTGCCAAAGCCTCTATATCCATTTATGGGTACTTTCTCTCCGTAGGTGTCAAAGTACGGCTTGCATAGGCAATTCACGCCCATTCTCCAACCGGTTCGACAAAACTGCTCAAAGGCCTACTTTGCTAGCATCGGTAGCCAGAAGCAACGGCAAAGCTGGGTCATACGGCATTAAAATTTCCGGTGATATTAATGCATTTTTGCTATCATCATAGGCCACCTCAGCTTCTGGAGTCCATTGCAATTTTTCTTGTAACAGTATATCATGGAGAGGTCTAATTCTTGTTGACTGATTTGAAATAAAATCGAGCGTGGTTGGTTTTGGGGCATCCCGTATAGCCTCTATATGTTTATCTGACTTATGGATTCCACTTTCATATATTTTGTGGCCTAAAATGTCTACTGCAGTGGCTGCGAACACACATTTTGATCTGTTTAATTTGAGGCCATGAGATCTTAAACGCTCTAATGTAGTCTGAAGAGTGGAAAGCATTTAATCGAATTTCGTTGCATGAACCATAATGTCATCAAAAAACGTACTTACGTTTAAAACATCTTGAAACACATTTTCGATTCTGCGTTGCCATATTTCAGGTATATTCGCTGCATCATTCACTGCACAAGTCGGCCGGACTAAGCCGTGTATTCAAAGGAG
Source organism: Eustalomyia histrio (assembly GCA_949748255.1). Taxonomy (NCBI): domain Eukaryota; kingdom Metazoa; phylum Arthropoda; class Insecta; order Diptera; family Anthomyiidae; genus Eustalomyia; species Eustalomyia histrio. Next base: position 186,857,394 of record OX456523.1, on the reverse strand, counting down.
TATGCGTCTGTAATATCTAAATGGCAAAATAACTTTGCATTATTCATTTTATTTAAAATCATTTCCGCTTTAGGTATAGGATGTTCATCTATTATCATTCTAGGATCTAAAGTTGGTTTATAGTTACCCGTTATTTGTATCTTGCCATTTTTCTTGGTCACCACATGTGTAGATGATGCCCACTCAGAATACTTCACCTTCTTTAATTTTAGAATCAATCTCCGCCGAATATGCATCACGTAAAGCCAACGGAATTTCACGTGCTCTTGTAAAAACCGGCGTTGCACCTAGTTAAAAGTGTAGTTTTGCAGGAGGGCCTACGAGCTTCCCTGGGTTTTCGCTGAAAAGATCATCGTATTTATTCAGTAGCTGCTGTAATGTCTGCGTTTGCCTCAAATTTAGGGATGGCGTTCCGACTTTGATGGAATTCATCTGATCAGATGCTGGAAACAGCTTATTTATGTTGATTTCGTTGGCAAAATGTGAAATCCACTCTCTTCCGAAAAGTGCTTCATAGTCGCTATCCATAATACATAAGTTTAGTCTACGGGTTGTTTACCCACTTTAACATTTACTGGTACACGACCAATGCATGGTATTCTGTGGTGTGAATAACTTGAAAACATATTATCAGCTTTTTGTATTTTACGCCCCAGCCGAATTTTGTTTTCCTGCAGTAATTTTTTTCCAATTATTCCATACGCGGAACCAGTATCGAGTTCTATCTCGACCGCGTGTCCGTTGATGCATGTCTTAATCATTTTTCTTTTCACTCTCACAGGAGCTTAACCAAATTTGTTTATTGGTTCAATCAACGGTTCGTGTATTGACGTTTTCATGTCTGTTGTGGTTTGACGTGTTGTTTCTCAAGAATGAGCAATTTCATAGGCAACCTGGATGGATTTTTCGCAATGATTTCATCGCAACAGCAGCTTTTCGGTAAGCATTCTATCGAGAAACTCCCCGTACTCGCAATAAGCAGCAGCTTTTCTGAGTCTCAATGTAAAATTCGATATCGATTCGCCTTTATCTTGCGTAATGCGACGAAACTTAATACTTTCAGCAAATTTATTTATTTTTCTATCGAAGTGGGCAATTAAGATTCCCTTTATTTCATCATATGAACATTGTTGTGGGTCTTTTGGTTGTATCAGAATTCTTAACGCATCATTCAATTGCATCCCTATACGAGCATATGTGCGGTAATCTGCAATTGACACTTTACTAAGACTAAGTGCTAAATCAAAACATCGAAAATAATCTTCCACTGAACAAGTCTCTGTTGATTTAAATTCCCCAATAGAAAATGGCGGTGGTTTCTGCGAAGTACTTGATGCCGAATGCGGGTTTTGTTGTTGTTGTGAAAAAGACGCTATGGCTGCTTGTGTTGCCTCTGTTACCGCATGTCGCAATGCATCTGCAAATATAGAAGATGACTGTTCGGTGTCCTTTTTATCCAATACCATGGTTCTAAACACTTCTGACACCAATTTTATGTCCTCAATAAATAAGTGCTTTTCTTTTAATTATTTTAATATTTTATTCATTTATTTTTACAATGATAAATTACATGACTACTAAAACAGTGTTGTCAATTTGCATACAAAAGCTGACGACTAACAAAAAACTAATAAGATTTGCCAGGTTCATCGGATACAACAATGGAAAATAACAAGTGCCCAAAATTAGATGATTTTTGTTACGTTTGTGGTCATATCGTCCCAAAAATAGGCAAACAGGATCGAAAAAACTTGTTTATTGTCATTATTTTGATGAAACAAATTTAAGTGGTGCAAATTTTACGCCGAACACAGTTTGCAAAAAATGTTATAATATCCTTATAGTGTGGATATATGGAAAAGGTTTACAGTTTTATTTTATGGAGCTAGTAATTTGGGTGTAAGACCCAACTGGAGATAATGAATCCAGGTGCCACGCACGCATAAATTCCGGTTATGGATTAAACAGAAAAAAATTTAAAACAAAAGAATACGTTCCCGCTTTTACTGCGATACTTTCAGTACAACGCGCACGTGTTACCGATCCACCTGAACCTCCGAGTCTGGATACTGTGTCCCTGCAAGCCGAAACCGTTTTCTCCAATTCGACCAATGTAATTGATGCAAATTGGACAACCGCTAACACAAATCTAAATGGATTACATTGTGGCTAAGATGGGACTATCACAAAAAAATCAGAGTTTTAGACATCATTTTTGAAGCGTAAAAAACTCACAGAGCAAAATATCAGCGCAACATCATACCGAAAACGCCAAGCCGATTTTCAGAAATTTTATTCCGTTGGCGAAGCAAATACGTTCACTTACTGCCATGGTATCCCAGGTTAAGTGAAGAAAATGGGAATGGATTATATCGCTGGCGACTTGCGTTTATTCATCGACGGTTCACAATCGATTTATTAAAGACTAAGTTTATTGAGCGTGTTATCTCAAGAGATCAACCAGTCATCGAAATTTGGATCCAACGAATCGACCGCTGCCGACGTGTCCGCGGTGGCCATATGAACGAAGTCGAGTTCCATTCATAAATGTTTTGATTGTACTTCAAGTCGATCATAAAGTTTTGGAAATATATCAAATGGTTTGCGTTTTATTTAAAAAATAAGTTGTCAAGTCCTTATTGGAAAAACCTATATATAGCAGATGCATTGATAACGGGACAAAGTTTCACAGCCTGGGCATCCATGGTAAAAACATGACGTTGTCCATTCTGAGCTAAAATTTTATCCTCACTTTTCTAATGCTCTGCACGATCGTGTTTGGAATAATGTGCACTACAGTCTTCAGGTTTTATCTGGTTGCCCTTAAACCCAGCACATATGTCGCACTGATCCTTTCGAGGCTTGAACAATTATTACTTCTCCTCCTCAAAGGATTTGGAAAAAGTTAAAATTAAATCAGGTTAGACTTTATTTTTTAAACAAAATTTGGAGTAATCTTTGTATATTTCTGTTTTGGTTTTAAAGTTCGCTGCAAAGTATATTTATTATTGTAGAAGGGATACCTTCTACAATAGTGACTTTCCATTTTGTCTAATTTTTGAAAGTATTCTTTTTTCTGATCTTTTACATATCAACCTTTATTGATAGAGTGGAAAGAAACATGAAACGACATTATTTAGCTTCCCAGGTCATACCCCAAAACTCATCAAAAATATGGATACACCATCAGTAGAAGAAAATCGCGCATTTGGCGGTTTGATTTTTTATTCGGATTTTAAAACAATGTGCTTTTCATAATTGTACATACAAACATATTAAATGGTCATCTTAAGTTGTTGTTTTTATATTACTTTTATTCTTTATATATAAATATTTTTTTCCTTCTTTATTTCTGGGTGTGAGTCCACTAATTAAAGAGAATATGTTTTTCGCCTGAACTCAAAACTATCAATATATTAAAACCGATAGCATTGTATTCAACATGCAAGAATTACTAAAAACAAGATACATATATATTGCATATTTAAAAAATATTTGAAAAGAAAGGGAGTTTGCCTTCAGAAAAATTAACTGTATAAGATAGAGAAATAAAAAAATGTCTATAAAATTGCAAAAAAAAAATATATTTTATTTTTAAATTGTAAACCATGGATGTGCGCTGTTTTATTGAATATTTTCACATCAAAAACTCATTTTCATTAAAATCTAAGATGGAGGGTTTTGAATATAAGCCCTCGATATAATATTTTTAATTAATATAATTTATCAGTATTTTATTTAATTAATACATTTTGTACATAAGTCAGTAAGATGTAAATCAGTAGATGGAATATTTTTGAGCAAAAGTACTATCAGTTTTTGAAAAAAAAAATAATTTGATATCTTAAAAGCTGGAAATCAGGCCTTCCCCTTTGAAAGTTAATTAAGTTTGAATTTTATGGCCAATACTTAATAAGTATTTTAAAATCCAATGGTTTGGGTGAAAATTCTGACATTTTAATATTAGTAATAACTAGGGAAGTTCATGTAAATATATGTTTGTTATTGAAGAACAACGTTAAAAAATTTCTTTGCGAATAAATTTATTTGCTAGAAAATTAAATCGACTTGTTCATGCATTTGTTACATATTTGGATATAAATGCATATATTTGTATATTTTGCTAAAAACGCAATTAAATTTGCTAAAAACTCATGTTTTTAAGCAAAAATACTGGGTTTTACACAATTTATACATATACTTATAAATTTATATAAATTATTATTAATTATAATAAAATAATTAATATAAAAATTAATATAATAAAATTATAATTAAAATAAATTATAAATTTATACATATTTTTTTTTTATTTTTCATAACTTCCTGACGATGATGAACGATAATTTTTAATTTTTGAATCGTTTCTTAACAAGAAATATTTCAATTAAATTTGTAATATTTTAAACATTAAAAAAATCCAACAATAAATGCATATTTTTAAAACTTTACATAAAACACGATTACAAATGAACTTCCTTGCCCTAGTAGTAACATGCGTTTAAACTTTCATTTTATTTTTTTTTTAGTGCAGTTGACTTGTAAATATAATGATTGAAACTCTTATTCATAAAACAAAATTAGTACATTATGTATAAAAATCATGGATGGTAACCGAAACAAATGCGGTTATCGGTAAGGGTAACGCTATTTTCTACGATTTCGGTAACGTTATTTTAAGGGTAACGCTATTTTCTATTATTTCGGTAACGTTATTTTAAGGATAACGATTTTTTCAGTTATTTCGGTAACGGTATTTTAGGGATAACGATTTTTTCAGTTATTTCGGTATCGAAATACGGTATTTTCCATTATTTCGGTAACGGTATTTTAGCGATAATGTTATTTTAGTTATTTCGGTAACGATATTTTAAGGGTAACATTATTTTTGTTATTGCGGTATCGGTATTTTAGTAATAACGCTAGTTTCAATGCACGCCGATATATATTTATATAATTAACCCCATCATAATCAGACTTCTGGATAATAGATATATGTATGTACAGATAATATATTTTTGAATCTTGTTACTTCACAGCGGCCCCTTGCGGAAATATCTATAACTAACACAAACATTTTTACGTTATGAACCTCAGATGGTTTGAAATTAATTGGTAAGTAGGTCCGAGTAAAAAAAAATAATCTGGCACAATATTTAATCATTTCCAATTTTATATTTCTTTATATCTATTTGATCCGAAAAATGGCAGATCAAACTAGATCCAGAAATATATTTGAGGATTTAAATGGATCTGAATTAATCCGAAAAATGGCAGATTAAATTATACCCAACAATATATTTATAAAGTTATATCCAAATTTATCCGAAAAAAGTCAGATCGAATTGTATCAGATTAGATCCAACAATATAATATACACGGAAACTACCACTTTTCTAATTGTATTTCAGAAATAGTCAATTGTATTTCAGAAATTGTCAGTTGTATTTCAGAATAGTCAATTGTATTTCAGAAATAATCCATTGTATTTCAGAAATAGTCAATTGTATTTTAGAAATTGCCAACTGTATTTCAGAAATAGTCAATTGTATTTCAGCAATAGTCAATTGTATTTCAAAAATAGTCAATTGTATTTCAGAAATTTTCAATTTTATTTCAGAAATAGTCTATAGTATTTCAGAAATAGTGAATTCTATTTCAGAAATTGTCAATTGTATTTCAGAAATAGTCAATTGTATTTCATAAACAAAAAAAACAGTACACCCTACGATTTGGAGTTGTTATATTTAATTTCGTTATTGTCTTGTATTTAAATAATTTTTGTATTTTCAAATGCTGAAACTAGAAAGTTGAAATTTGGTATGAAGGTTCCTTCTCCAGTGTAGATAACAGCTATGGCGTGACTTTTGGAAAATCCAAAGAGGAGGGGCAAAAAAGCAGAAAACTATCCCCCTTGACGGCCTGCCAAAACCGCTGGAACTGCGAAGTTAATATTTGGTACATAGATTCCTCATCTAATGTAAATGTGCAATTATGCTAATGTGCTGATGAGGAAATGTGCAAATTTGTTAATGTGCAAATGTGCAAATTTTCCAAAGGCAAATGAGAAAATTTGCAAATGTGCAAGAGTGAAAATTTGATTGATTGTTTGATGGTTTGATAGATTGATGGATCGATGCTTTGATAGTAATGTAAATGTGCAAATATGTAAATGAGTAAATATGCACATGTGCAAATGGGCAAATGTGCAAATATAAAAATGTATAACTGTGTAAATATGTAAATATTTATTTCTTTATTTCATTTAACAACGCCCAGCCAAACCGCAGGAGGTAGGACGCTGACATTTTGTATGTAAGGTCTCTCTACGGCGTAGACATTCGCTAAGACGAGGTTCTTGGAAACTCCTTCGGGGAAAAGCAAAATGGGGAAAACTCCCCTTTCACGGCCTGCCCAAACCCTATAGCTATAAACCGGAAATTTGAAATATGCTTTAACAGCATGCACAAACTGTTGGACCTATTTGAAGACACCTGGTAAACAAGATCATAACTTGTGTAGACATTACTTAATAAAAAAATGTATCACTATTTTAAGGGTAAAGTTATTTTCTTTTATTTCGGTAACGCTACTTTAAGGGTAACGCTATTTTCTATTACTTCGGTAACGTTATTTTAGGGATAACGATTTTTTCAATTATTTCGGTAACGGTATTTTAGGGATAATGATTTTTTCAATTATTTCGATAATGATTTTTTCAATGTAAAGTAATAGTAAAATGTAAAGTAAAGGTAAAAGTGACAACTTTGAATAAGACCACGATTTGGTTTGGGAATGCGTTAATCTCTTATCATCATCTAGTAGCAAAAATAATATACATGTCAAAGCTTTTAGTTTGAGAACTTGCTATTCCGAGGAAAATGTTTTTTATTGGATATTCTTTTAAATACAAACTGTCGGTGTTCTAATCGAAACACCTATGTATGTGTTTTTTAGCTAGTGTTCGGAGAGCAAAAAAACTGTCAATTTGCGTGACTTTTTTTTTAAATTTTGTATTTTTCCTCATTATTATTACGCCTTAAAAAAATCAAAATTTTTTGGCGTCATGGAGTGGTACAAGAATTCAACAAAAAAAAACTACCTATGTGTTGTTTTTTGTTTCGTACTTTCTTAAAAGAATAAAGCAAATATAATACACAACACCTATGTTCTTGAAATAATTTCCAAAAATATTTATGTGCTGTTCAAAAGTAACAGTTTGCAAAAAATATATCTATTTCGATGTTTATAATACTTGCCCTAAAATGCTTGAACATGGAGTTGTACCGAAATATTTAAAAAAGGCCGATAACGCCAAACCGATACAAAATGTAGTTAAAAATATATCTAACACGAAATGAAGAAGCTTCATTAAAATGATAACATTTGTTTCAGTGAATACTGCTTTATTTCCAATTGAGTTTCAGAAAATATAAGTTGTAATTGTAAATTCCAAATTGAAATTCAGAAAAACACAACTAACTTATAATTTAGAAAATACCAAATGTAATTTCGGCGAACTTTTTTCTGGTACAGGCTAGTGTGTAGTGTGTTGTAGAGTGTAGTAAGGAGTATACAAATTTAAAAATATATATTAATTACAGAAAAACATGAGTAGTTTTATATAAAAACAGAATATAAAAGTCCACAAAAATTTTTTTTGCACATTCAAAATTTTTTTAGGCCTGCAGGTGGTAAATAACAGTTCAAATAACATATATTTTCTTTCGGTTTATCGAAGTTGGCCTTCTAATTGGATTTTTACTATGTTGTATCAAGCCCATGATTCGATTTTTTTGCCTCCCGTGAAGGTAAATTCCAAGTTATGAGATAGGGTTATAATTTGTCTTTTACTTTCACGCTACTTTTTTATCCATATTTTTTCCCATCATCCGTAACTCTTTGTTTTTCCCACCTTTAAGAATACATACTTCCAAATTTTTTTCTGCTTCTGATATTTATCAAATGCTTCTCATTCAAACTCGAACAATTTTATTTTGATATAAAATGGTTGGAAATTTTATGGTTTTAAATTTTAATCAAAAACAGTTAAGTTTAATAAAACACATAGGTGTTTTGGTGGAAGAATTTTTACTATAGGTTCTACATAGGAGTTTTTGCTAACTTCGAAACCAGTTGAGATAACGTGAAAAATGCATGACCAAATAGATTCCTTAATGTTAAAATAAAAAAGTTACACATAGGTGTTTACGACGGCGCACCAACGAAACGGGATTTTAGGGTGGGTGCAAACTGGCTAAATAAAATCTTACCTAAATTCAGGTTCCTATATTTTTCTTTTTTTTTTTTTTTAATTTAAAAATATTTTCAAATATTTTTCAAAACAATTTTAAACGCTTTTGTCAATATGTATTTAGTTTAGAATTTAGAAATCTGATATTTTTTTATTGGAACCAAAGAAGCAAACAAATTTAAATTAATAGAAATAGAGGTTTAAGGTAAGTTTTATAAAAAAGAATTAAAATATTGTTAGTGTAAAAGTTAAAATTATTATTATTTTGTTGTTGTTGTACATGTTAATTTGTTTTATATGGCTGTTATAAAAGTACATAAATTGAGGTGCCGTGTTAAAAAGCCAAAGGCAATAAAGCCATATGGTCTTATTTTACACAGCATTGAGAAATGATGCCATATGGCATTATTGCACCTTTAATAATATGGCATTATTGGACCTTTAATAATTTTCTGTACAATATTTTTGTAGTATATTAGATTTCTTTTAATTACAAAAAAAAAAAACAGTTAATAAATGGAAATGAATTTTTTTAAAATTAAAAATATATGAATGTGCGTGCCACCCTTGATAATGGGCACGACAAATTGGGCACAATGCTTGGGAAGAAAAACGACTGTACGTCATACCTTTTCAAAGCTTGGCAATAACAACTTATTCTTTTGTCAATACATAAGTAACTATTACAATTAATTGCATTTTACACTGGTATGGCATTATTTCCACTTGAATTGACAAACGCTATGACTTTATTTCACTCCTTCTGTGGAAATAAAGCCATATGGCATTATTTTCCAATGCGGTGTGAATTAAGGTCATATGGCTTAATTGCCTATGGCTTTATTGCCTATGACTTTATTACACGGCACCATAAATTGATTATGTATTTGACTACAAATAATTAACAATTTGTGCATGTGCATGTAAATTTTTATAAGAGGTAATCTACCACATTTTATAGAGTTGTCTTTTTAACTAGTTATCATGTTAATCATTATCATAGATTTAGTTAAACTCATAATTTAGAGACTATAAAAATCTTATTTGTACAGCTCTATAATAAGATTAAGAAAAATACAGTCAGAGACTAAAGTTTAAATATATCCTTCAAATTTTGTGTTTTAAAAAGAGAAAACATTTTACCAAAATTGTTAGTATACAGTTTTTATTATTTTCATCAATAATCAAAAACAAAAAATATTTACTTCATTATAAACACAACGGTAAAAAAAATTATTGGACAAAAGTTTAAATACATATGCAAAGATTACGACTTCTTGCTCTTCTTTGCTATTTTTTCATAAATGAAAAACCGTTATATGTGTTGTGTTTCTCAGATTTTTGCTTAGAAATTTAAATTTGTTTTTAATTGCGTTTTTATTGTCATCATTGCATGTTTATACAAGGCGTTATGGGCAAAGGAAAATAAATAGAGACAGGTGTTAAGACTTTAATTATAAAACATTTCAAAGAAGGCAAATCCTATCGGGAAATAGGAAAATTATTGAACGTGCCATTTTCCGGTGTGCAAAATATTGTTAGAAAATATAAACAAAATTATTTAGTGGAAAATATGCCTAGAAGCGGACTACCAAAAAAGCTTTCTAGTTGAGATGTTAGCCGTATTCTAAGGGAAGTGCACAATAATCCAATGCCCCAAGGCTTGCAGATGATATTGCTACTATATCCTAAAACCGTGCAAAGAGCATTGCGAAAGAACGGGTATAGAAACAGAGTTCCACGAAAGAATGCTCTAATAAGTGAAAAAACAGACGACTTAGACTGGAATTTGCAAACAAATATAAAAGCATACGTGGAATTTTGGAAAACTATTCTTTTCACTGATATATGCAAATTTAATTTGTTTGGAAGTGTTGGTCGTGCAAAAGTTGGGTGAAAGCCCAAAACCGTCCTTCAAACAAAACATTTGGTTCCAGCTGTGAAGCACGGTGGTGGTAGCGTGATGGTTGGCCTTTATTGATGGTATAATGGACCAACATCAATACAAGAGCATATTGCAATAACATTTGCAGGCTTCTGTGGATATCTTTGGTATTGGGCCTCATTGGAACTTTCAACAAGACAATGATCCCAAGCATACCGCGCTTTCGGTGAAAGAATGGCTACTTTATTATGCTCCACGGTAGCTTCAAAGCCCTCGCATTCACCAGACCTTAACCAAATTGAGCATGCTTGGGAGGTAATGAAGCAAAAATTGGGAAATGCTGCATTTACTTATTCTCGCTTATAGAAGCTCTCAATAATGACTGGTCAGAAACGAAAAATTTGGTGCTATCCATGCCACGTCGTTTGCAAGCATAGATAACCACGGCGGTCCAACAAAACATTAAAAATTTATACTCGGTGTCAATTTTATTAATTTTGTTGTATTTTGTTATATAATTTATCGTATGTATTTAAACTTTTGCCCAATGAATTTTTTTCTTTTTGTAAGATTTATCGTTATGTTTATAATAAAGCAAATATTTTAAAATAAAACTGTATACTTACAGTTTTGGTAAAATATTTTCTTTTTTTTAACTCCAAATTTGAAGGGTGTATTTATTTTAACTTTAGTCTCTGACTGTACATAAAAATATGTAAATGTAATTATTTATTTATGAAAGAAACAGAAGTGTAAATTAACCAATTTTAGTGTAATTAAAAAATGTTCTTAAATTAAAAAAAAAATGTAAACGAAATTAAACACTCGGCTATTGTTTATTTACAGAACATAAGAAAAAATTGTTTTTCAAACTATGAGTTTTTCTAAGAATAGCCCTGCGGGAAAAAAGGGGTCAGTTGGGAATTGGAACCTGTCCCGGGATAGGTGTAAACTGAACCGGTTCCGAAAAAACATATCACGGGATAGGTGAAAAGAGCACCGGTTCCTAAAGTACCTATCACGTGACGTGATGATAGTTCAAGTGATGAATAAGAAATAGAGAATATTCAAATAAATTACTTTAATTAAATAAAAAAATAAAAATCCATTAAAAAACGTTAGAAGTTTTGTTTTTTTTTTTTGCCTAATAAGGGTATTGTTAATACAAAAAAATATTATCTCGTTAATTGCACCCTTCCTTGAATTAATCTCCATTTTAGGTATAATCGAACCCACTGTGTACCGGCTGAATTGAAATATGACAAATTACTTGAGATGCTCAAAATTAATTTTTTCCCAAAGAAAAATCTGCTAGTGGCACAACACCGGTTCCTGTTAAAATACCAAAATGAACAACAATCTATAGCAGATTTGCTTGCAACACTACGTACAGAAATAATAGAGTGCAGTTTTACCTCTCCGTGTCCCTGCAAAATTTCTATTGCCGATATCTTTTTACGAGCATAGTTCATTCGAGGTGTTCGGGACAATAATATACGTAAACAACTTTTACAATCAAGCTCTGATAAGTTCGATGAAATCGTTTCTAAAGCTTTAGCACTTGACGCCGCTAAATAAGATGCTAGAGAATTAGCTGATAAAGCTGTACCTTCATCAGCTAACTCACCAGATATTAATAAAATTATAACTATCAAAGAGAGTAAAGAATATAATAAAACATCACGTCCAGCTCATCCACCGAATCGTTCAAAGATTAATTATCACAAGTTGGGTATTGCTGGTTTGTGCCTCCGTTGTGGAAAAAACAACCACAATGCAACCGAATGCCGTATTACAAAATCGACACTCAAATGTATCAGCTGTAATAAAAAAGGTCGCGTAAGTAAAGTTTGTATTACAGCGATGCTTAAATCAGATTCTAGAAGTAAATTAGCAAATAACACTACAAATCAAATTAAAAATATCAAAGAAGAACACCTACGGCGCTTACAGAATAATTGAAGTATATCAAAATAAAGTTCAAACCCCTAATGGTGATCGTTATTATGCTAATATTAACGTTGAAGGAAAATCAGTTAAATTTAAAGTTGACTCAGGGTCTGGTTATACGTTTCTTCAAAGAAAACGATACAATGCGTTAAAACTTAATAAACAAATTTTCAGATGATTGTGTTGTTCCATTTGGCAAAATCCATGTCAATATCCAGTTGAACGGAATTATATATAGTGCCAGATAATCGTGCAGCTTTACTTGGCCGAACTTGAATACGAGGCCTCTAAATCAGATTGGAAGATTTGATGAAATAGATTCTAAAAATACTAGAACAGATGTGTTCAGAAATGACAATGTAATCGAACAAATTATGACAGAGTTCGCACATGTATTCGAAGAAAAATAGGGTGTATTCCCAACTACGAGGTCTCTCTAAAATTACGTCTCTTTAAGATTCCGTATGCATTAACAGATCGTGTTAATCGAGAATTAGACAATCTGGAAAGTACAGGAATTATTTAAAAAATTGCGAACAGTGGGGGTCCCCGCTTGTGGCAATACCCAAATCAGATGGGGGAGTTCGACTGTGTGTGGATTATAAGGTAGGTGTAAACCAACGTTTAGTAAATGCATATTACGCAATTCGAAAAATCGAACACATTTTAAATAGTCTTCGAAATGAGAAATATTAGGTCTGTACGAGGTAATTTTGGGTAGTCTGGTAAAATGATAGTAAGCAAAAAATTCTCTCACAAAACCATAAAAATGCCTAAAATACTGCGAGCGCACAAAACCACATTTCATACTCAAAAATAAACGTCAAATTTATTCATATTAAAAAACAGCTTAATTAATGAATATATTTGAAATGGCAAATATCTATTTACATTTTCAAATGTATTTTTCATTATTAAGAAGAAAAATTGCTAAGAAATATGCATTATTCAACAGACAAAGGACAAATAAAAAAAGAACTTTGTGAACTTGGTCACGAAGTTACACACGTGCAAAATGTACTACAAACAGGTACAAAAAAACCCTTATCATTGTTCGCAATTGAACTCAAAACTAATAAAAACAATAAAGATATATATTCCATCACTCACCTTTTACATTGTAAAATAAACTTTGAACCTCCACACCAAAAAAGATCCTTACCACAATGTACAAACTGTCAGAAATATGGACATACAAAAAACTTTTGCACAAAAAGTCCTGTTTGCGTCAAATGTGCCGGAAGTCATAAAACAAGTCAGTGCCAAATAAAAGAAAGGAGTGATCATATTAAATGTGCCCTATGTGGCGAAAAACATACAGCAAACTATAAAGGTTGTATGGTTTACAAAGAACTAAGAGTAAAAAATGTCCCCCTCTTAGAAAGAAAGAAAATGAGCCTTCAACTAGTGAAGCTCAAAAACGAAATGAAACACATCAAACAAATCTACATAATAACGAACAAGCAAGATCTGAAGATAATTCTGGTCATATTATCACATACGGCCAAGCAATAAAAGCTAACAATACAGCTAATAGAACAAATATTTCCACAACAAGTTCTACCTTAAATTGTAATAACCCCTAGATTTCAACAATCAAATAATGATATGCAAGCTATCAAAGATATGATGAAACAGCTTATAACACAAGTATCTAATATGATGAATATAATCACAGTTATACTTTCAAAAATTGATGGACAGACAAAATGATTTAAAGATTATCCTTTGGAATTCGAATGGGCTAGGTCAACACGTCCTTGAACTAAAAACTTTTATATATAGGAACTCTGTAGATATTTTATTAATATCTGAGACACACTTCACACAAAAAAGTTACTTAAGTATACCTAACTTTACAATATTTAACACAAACCATCCTGACAATACCGCACATGGGGGTACAGCAATAATTATCAAAAACTCAATTAAATGTACTGAACTTGAAAGTTTCAGAAAAGATTACCTCCAAGCTACCTCAATATTAATTGAAGACTTATTCGGCCCACTCGTGTTGTCTGCTGTGTCCTCCCAAACACAATAACACTAAAATTGAATACATTAATTTCTTAAAGGCAATTGGTAATCGTTTTATTGCTGGAGGAGACTTCAACTCCAAAAACACTTTCTGGGGCTCGAGAATAACTCTTACAAAGGGCCGACACTTACTTGAAGCAATAAGAGAAACAAATAGCAAATTTTTAAGCACTGGAGAGCCTACTTACTGGCCAACTAACTTTAACAAAAAACCTGATTTAATTGACTTCTTTATCACGAAAAATATAAAACATGAACATTTAAAGATAGAATCGTGCTTCAAACTATCCTCCGATCACTCACCCATAATACTCAAATTCGAAAGTAATGTTCTTCTTGCGACCCATACCAAATTTTCTTACAACAAGAAAACAGACTGGGAGTGCTTTAGAGAAATAGTTGAAAATAAACTTGATATACAGATATCACTAAAAACCAAAGATGAAGTGGACAGTTCAATAGCATATTTTAATTACACACTTTTGTATGCTGCAATTGATTCTACACCCATAATAACTCATAAATCAAACAAATATAGTATATCACCATTCATCAAAGAAAAGATTAAGGCAAAGAGAAAACAAAGAAAAAAATGGCAATCAACAAGATCACCCTTTGATAAAACAATCCTTAACAAACTAACCAAGGAATTAAAGGATCTTTTGAAAAAGTACAAACAGGATAAGCTGAAAAGTTATCTTGAAAACCTTGATTCAACCAAGACAACAAACTACTCATTATGGAAAGCCACAAGAAAAATTAACAATGCTATTATTCATCAACCGCCAATCCAAAAATCTGACTTAACGTGGGCCAGAAATCATAACGAAAAGGCTCAAGTTTTAGCTGATCATTTTTACAGAACTTTCTCTAATGAAATGGACAATCAAAATATTACTCTGCCAAATATCATTTCATCCACAAACTGCCACATCAAAAACGTTTCTCTACATGAAGTTAAAACTACTATTAAAACAAGAATTGATGCTAAAAAATCCCCTGGCTATGACAGAGTAACGGGCAAACTTTTAAAAGAACTACCAATGAACGGACTTATCTACATAAGAAATATCTTTAACGTTATAATAGCAATGAAATATTTTCCTAAAGTATGGAAAGTTGCAGAAATAATCGCTATTACAAAGCCCAACAAGGACGCCACAAGGGCTACTTCATACAGGCCAATAAGTCTATTACCACTTTTATCTAAATTATTCGAAAAACTTATTTTTGATCGACTAGAACCAATACTTATAGAAAGAAATCTTATACCAGCGCATCAGTTTGGTTTTAGACCCATGCACTCTACGATCCAACTAACAAAATCTCATCTGAAATTGATAAGAAAAATTTTTGCGTGGCCACATATCTTGATGTAGTGAAAGCGTTTGACAGTGTGTGGCATGCTGGCCTACTTTATAAATTTCTACAAAGTTATTTAACTGACAAGCACTTTTATGTTAAATATAAAGATGAATGCTCAAACATAATTAAAATGGAAGCGGGAGTTCCGCAAGGTAGTGTCCTTGGCCCTATCCTATACCTTCTGTACACAGCAGACATTCCTACTCCAACAAGAAACACAGCTATGATTGCAACATTTGCAGACGACACTATCCTTTTGTCATTAAATAAAGATATAACTTTGGCCATATCAAACTGGTTTAAAACCTAGGGTATTTTAGTAAATAGTGAAAAGACAGTACAAGTGACTTACACTAATAGGAAGATAAGTGATCATCAAGTAATTACGATAAACAACACTCCGATTCAAAATGATAATAAAGCTAAATATCTTGGCATGCTAATCTACTCTAAATTAATCTGGAAAGATCATATCATCCGTAAAAAAAACGAAGTAAAGTACAAATTTGGACAACTTTACTGGCTCTTCGCAGAGCTCTGGGGTACTGCAAGCAACTCTAATATAAAAATCATCCAACGAGTTCAATCAAAAATACTGAGAACTTTTATAAACGCCGAATGGTACATATCCAATGAAAATATACATCGTGATCTTAACGTCAGCACAGTCCAAGAAGTCATAAGGAATTCCAGCTTAAAACATACATTTAAACTTACAACTCATTCTAACAATGAAATTAGACTAACAATGAAAATAGACAACTATAACGAGCTCTCAGGTTCAAGAAGACTTAAGCGATGCACTCCATCGGAGCTATTTGTCCGATTCTTATAATTGATAATTTGGCAAAATATATTTTATATAATTTAATATAAATGTTTACTTACACTAAATATAAGTTATCTTAAGTGAATTAATACCCAAACCTCAAAACTAATTACTAATTGTCATATAAAGACAGGTGTAAATAAAATGGGATGTTAAAAAAAAAGAAGAAAAAGTTCTTTATAGTAAATTTTTATTTAACTTTAATTTTTTCAAAAATGCCAAACAGCTAATTTATTAGCAACAGCTGATGATTTGACAATTTTACCATTTTACCCAAACAAAAAGTACGGGTAAGTTCTGGTAAAATGAGAAACGCAATTACTCTCTCATGAACACTCTCATTTACCCAATTTTTGTTACAAGAAACGCTTTCTGGTAAGATTGGGGTCCCGCGGGCACCCGCGGTAACGTACGTCGAACACACCTATTTTTGTCGACTTGATTTATACAAAGCATACCTGCATATACCTGTTGATGAACAATCAAGCCTTTTACAAACAATATCCGCACATAGAGGAACATTCCGCATGAGCGGATTAACTTTTGGGATAAAAACGGCTCCCGCCGAATTTAATCGTATAATCGATCAAATCCTACGTAATGTACCCAGTACAGAATCATATTTTGATGATATCATATATGGTAGCTCAATTGAAGAGTGCAAAAATAATTATAAATGCTGCCTACAACAACTGCAAAAATTCGATTTGCATTTAAATCGATCAAAATATTTATTTTCCGAAAATAAAATTGATTTTTTGGAGCGCACCACACAACAAAGTGCAAAAATCCTCCTCAAAAGTTGAAGCCATTTTGAAAATACCAGAACCAAACACAGTAGACGATGTAAGAAGATTCCCTGGCATGGTAACGTATTACTCAAGATTTATATTAAATGTTTCAACTATTACAACGCCTTTACGGAAATTATTGCACAAAAATGCTATATTTAAATGGTCTGAAGATTGTCAAAGAGCATTAAACAAACTCAAACATGAAATTGCTAGTGACCGCGTTTTAATGCCCTACAATCCGGAACTACCACTTCAACTAGCTTGTGATGCAGGCCCCACGGGCATAGCTGGCATATTATCTCATTTAATGAATGAAAAAGAACGGCCGATTGCGTTTGCGTCCAGATCCCTTACAAATGCTGAGCAGCACTATTCTCAACTAGATAGAGAAGCTATTTTCTATGCTATTCAACACTTCACGAATATCTTTTCGGTCCTATTTTTATATTGATTACGGATAACGAGCCATTGATGAGAATATTTCATCAGAATTCGAAACTGCCACAGTTGATGTCAGCCCAGTTACAAAGGTATGCCGCATTTTTAAGCGGATATAATTACGAAATTGTTCATAAAAATGGTAAGGAAAACATTAGTGCAGATTGTTTTTCAAGGGCACCCTTAACTCTAAAAGATAATATTGTAAATTCTATTTATAATGAAGTCCATCAAATATGCTGTTCGTCCATCCATCAAATTAGTTCAAAAAAGTTTAACTACAAAACAATTGAAAATGAAACAAACACATCACCTGATAAAGAATACACGATTGATGAAAACGTTTTATTTAAGGGACAACGAGTAATTATACCAAGCTCTATGCAACGAGAGGTCCTAAAAGAACTTCATCACATACACATAGGGATTACTAAAATGAAACAGTTAGCGAGAAGCTAAGTCTATTGGATGGCTATCGATAAAGATAACGAAAACTTTTTACGCCCTTTTCCGGCTTGTGTTTCTACTCAAAATAGTCTATCAAAAGCTCCGCTTCATCCTTGGGAGGAACCCGAAAATAACTAGCAGCGTATTCACATTGATTACGCGGGCCCCAGCAAGGGCATTTTTTTCTGGTTGTCGTAGACGGTAAGTCAAAATGGATAAAAGTGGGTGTATGTACATTAGCGTCATCATCAATACCAACAATTGAAATTCTACTTAATATATTTTTAAGAAATGGTTATCCGAATGTTATGGTATCCGATAACGCAACAATTTTTAAAAGTAAAGAATTTTCTACATTCTGTCAAGATTGTCGAATATTTTAAAAGTTTATCGCTCCAGGACACCCAGCCACTAATGGACTAGCTGAACGAAATATTCAAACTCTCAAGAACAAACTAGGAGCTATGTCAAATGAATCATTGTCATTGCAAAAGAAGGTAAGAGAAATTCTTTTTATATATCGTACCACACCATTGAAAAATGGGAAAACGCCATCACAACTGTACCTTAAGATCAAACCACCGAAATACTTAGAAGAGTACGTCTTGGATTAAGGCTGACCATCGGATAATTGAGTATTGTTACACCCTGTTAAATATTAATGACATCTCTGCTTTTATATTTGTTAATCACCAATACATATGTACTTTTTTAATTTGCTATGTTGGTACGGCTTTTTCAGCATTCATTTTTATATTTTGTAACCACCAGCTACAATACTAATAATGTGTTTTAACTACTTATTTTGGCAGTTAAAACCTATTTCTGGTTTTACATATATTTAGTTAGAATATTGTTCTACCTTAAGTCATATTAGGTTTTATTTATTTATTGCCTTTCAAAAAGGTTGATAATTTTCATGAAAATGATCAAACTTTTTGAAAGGAAATAAATAAATAAAATCTAATATACCAATATCATATTAAATTTTTGGACTTAATGTGGAACTATATTCTAACTAAATATATGTAAATATAGAAAGTCCAAAAATAAATATTTTTGTATTTTTATATACAAAAAATTACTATTTCTGGTTTTGTTATTTAAATTTTTTTCAAATTGAAAATCAATTCAAATTAAAAGCAAATAAAAAATTAATAGAAAAAAATTTGGAACATAATAAAAAATAGTGTTTTGATTTTAAATATTTCTGTTTTTTAATGATTTTGATTTGAAAATGGGATTTTTTCAATACCATTTTGAATTGGAATTTTGAATGAATTAATCTGAAAGTTAATATGTACATATGTTACGTTGTACCTAAGACTTTTTTATCATTAGAAATATAAAATATCTATTATAAAAAAAATATATAATAGGTTTGTTTTTTTTTTAGAATTTTATATATATAACTAACTACTTGTAAAGAAAAAGACTACCCTACTTAATTGACTTTTCTTTATTTTTTTTAAACAAATACTATTTGAACATTTGGGGCTGCCTGTGTACGAAAGATGTTTTCGTATATGGACTTTGCAGGAAAGCGAAATAGAGCAATTATATTGCTTGCCTGCTCTATCTTTACACATAATTCATTTGTTAGCTTTTGTTGTTTTTAATATTTTATCAAATTAAAAATAGAAATATTTCAAATATTTTTGTTTACATTTAAAAGAGAAAAACCAATAATTTCTAAGACTTGCCAGCATTTTTATACATTTTTAATTTTTAAGTACCTATATCTATAACTACTTATGGAGTCTATATCTTCTTATATTTGTATGGAATATTTATATATAATTGGAAAAAATAAACCTAATATATTATTTCTTTATACACCACTAGCGGGCAAAGCCCGCTACGTTGTTAGCGTTTAGCTTTAGCCGGGATTGCCCCAGATAATCACCCGAGCCCCTAATTTGTACCATGCCCCAGACCAAAATTCTAAGATGTACCTCAATAATAAGTTAGCCCATACTCCAGGTAGCAAATATTTAAAATTTCAGGTTTTTCCCTTTAAACCATCATTTTTACCATGTACTAAACCTGGCTAAAACTCTAAAATGTAGATGATCAGTGAGTTAGCACATACTCCAGTTCACATATTTAAAATTTCATGTTTTTGTCTAAATCGGTGTGGGCAGCCCGTTAAGGAGGAGACTGTTCACCTTTTTTCCCCTCCCCGTACACATTTCCAAAAATCCAACCTAGGTGAATGTCTGCCCCTCATGGTTGACTTTTCCCAAAAATTACGTCTTAACTGTTATCTACACTGGTGATGGAGCCTGTATACTAAATTTCAACTTCCTAGGTCCAGCGGTTTGTGCAGGCTGTTAAGGGGAAGACTTCATCGATGAGTTAGCACATACTCCAAGAATAGCATATTTCATATTTTAGGTTTCTAGCTACAGGGGTTTGAGATGGCCGTGAAAGGGGTTTTTATTCGTTTCGTTCTTCCCCGTTTTAGCGAATGTCTACGCCTGCGTACCAAATTTTAGCGTCCTACTCCCTGCGGTTTTGGGCTGGGAGATTTTGAATGAAATGAATAAATATTTGCATATTTTCAGATTTGAACTTTTGCAAATTTGCATTTTTGCAAATTTGCATTTTTGCAAATTTGCATTTTTGCAAGTTTGCACTTTTGTAAATTTGCACATATGCACATTTATAAATTTGCACTTTTGCAACTTTGCACATTTACATTGGAGGAGGAATCTATGTACCAAATTTTAGCTTCCCAGCTCAAGCGGTTTTGCCAGGCCGTCAAGGGGTAGAATTTTCGATTTTTTGCCCCTCCGCGTTAGATTTTCCAAAAGTCACGTCTTATCTGTTATCTACACTGAAGAAGGAATCTGCACACCAAATTTTAGCTTTCTAGTTTCTGCGGTTTGGGCAGGCCATTCGGGCGGAGACTTTTTCCCTTATTGCCCCTTCCCGTAGGAATTTACAAAAATCCTACCTAGGTGGATGTCTTCACCTCTGGTGGAACCAATATACACAATTTCAACCACGTCTTATCTGTTATCTGCACTGGATGAGGAGCCTGCATACCAAATATCACCTTCCCATGTCGAACGGTTTGGAAAGGCAGTCGAGGGGGAGAGGTTCATCCTATTCTGTCCCTCCCCGTTGGATTTTTCAAAAATCAGGCCTTGGCTGCTATATACACTGCATACCAAATTTCAACTTCGTAGGCCCAACGGTTTGGTCAGGCCATAAAGGGGAAGACTTTTCGCCCTTTAAACCCCCATTTTTAAAACGTTATTGGCCAAAAATCTAAAATATACCTTATCAAGAAGTTAGCACATACTCCCAAGAAGGCATATTTAAAATTTCTGGTTTCTAGCTAAAGGGGTTTGGGCAGGCCGTGAAAGGGGAACTTTCCCCCCTTTTTGCCCCTCCCCGTAGGAATTTCCAAAAACCCCGTCTTAGCGGATGTCTACGCCGGAGGGGGAACCTGCATACCAAATTTCAGCCTCCTACCTCTTGCGGTTTGGGCTGGGCGATGTTGAATGAATTAGTAACGTTATTCCTTTATATATAGAGATTACACCATTTCCAAATTAATATCAGAAATTATTACTTATTTGCAGAAATTATCAATTTAGTTTTAGATAATAACAATTTAAGAAATTTTCGATTTAATTTCAGATTCATCAGTTAATTTCAGAAGTTATTAATTTCATTTCAGATGCTATCAATTTATTTTCAAATATATATTAATTTAATTTCAGTTATTTTTATATTAATTTCTGAAATAAAATTCTTAATATGTGAAATAAAATAAATAGTTTCTGCAAAAAGTTGGTACTTTCTGAAATTAAATGGGAAATGGTGTAGTTATACATTTCCTTCCTTGTTATCAGTTTTGTAACGACTTATAAACTCATTGTATGTAGCCACTCGTTTAGTACCTATTGATAATGCGTTATTTGCACCCTTTATGTTACGTATTATTATGACCTTTATAAGCAACCTGTTATTAAATGCCTTCAAGCCACCAATTTTTATTGCAACGAGTTATTTTTGCGTTACCTATAACTAATTATTTTAACCTTACCATTAACTAGTAGTTTTACTCGTAAGGTTGTAGGTAACTAGCTACTTAATGACATCCCTATGTTAAATAATGAGCTCAGCAGGCAAACTACTGTCACGCGTTTATTATAAAAGTTTTTTTCTCTCCTGAAAAGAAGTAGATTTTGAGATACGAGGATGCGTTTGTAAACCCTCGATATTAAGCCATTTCCAACAAATAATGCCGTAAGGCATCACACGTATTCCGAAAATTTTTATTGCGACCGCGTGCTATAAAAATACGCGAAGATGTTCGGATCCGATTGTAGGTCCATAATGTGGAGACAGGGCTTAACAATGCTCGCCACAACCAAAAAAAATAAAAATTGTTATGTTTTGTGGAATTTTAGCACATTTAATTACTTTAATACAGAAAAAAAATGTTTCACCAGATTTGGATCATTAAAACCATCAAAATCTCCACCAAAATTCAGTATAAGATTCGAAAACAAATCCTGGCCGGTATTGGATTAAAATAATTCGTTCTCTTTATCTCGTTCTCTTTATCAAATAAAATAAATTTAAATATACAAATTACCGCTGCAAATAATTTACATTACAATGTTTTATTTTAAGTTATTTTGAAAAACATGAATTTTGGTTAAAAACATTTTTGAGATTTTTAGGGACCAGAAAATAACAATTTGGGGATTTTTATGGATGAAAAATCAATATTTTAGGATAAAGCCTTTCAAAAAAAAAACTGACAACACTGACATCAATTGACATTTATATATAAAGAAAGAGCAAAATGCATAATTGCTTTAGTGTATATACTTAGCAGTAGATGGCGCTCAAGTAAATATATAACAATACCCTGCGACATGCCTAGGTCGGCATGCCTTAGATTTGTCTTTTAATTGTCTTTAGTAACCACAAATATGACATTTAATACATATTTCTAATTCTAGTACATTCAGCTGTCACTAGCAGACTTATTTTATAATACTAAAGTCAATTTTTGAAATGTTCGACGTGATAAAAGCATTTGTTTCACATTTTTATGTTAAAAAGAAATTTTCATAGATAAAAATTGTATTTTTTCGGTAAATTCTAATAATTTTCAAGTATTGAGCCTAGAGTATTCAAAAAACCGGCCTTTTAAAAAAACCGGTTTCGGTTTTCTTCGAAAAATCGAATTTTAAAAAAACCGGTTTCGGTTTTTGCAAAAAAACCGGTCGACCGGTTTTTTTTTAATTTGAATAAAAAGCTTATATAATTTGTTAATTGTTTTTATTACAAACAAAAAAAAAAAGAAATTTAAATTTAAAATATATAAAGTAAAAAAAATAAAAAAATACATTCTTTGAAAAAAAAAAATATATATATATATATATATATATATATATATATATATATATATATATATATATATATATATATACATTCATTTAAATTTAATTTTTTTATTGTATTTCATTTCAAAATTTATTTATTTGTTTTATATTTTTTAATATAATATCTTAAAAATTAATATTATAAAACTATATTCATATCAAATGAATAGAGATCATTAAGTTTGTAAATTAAGAACGTTAGTAATTTGAACGTTTAAAACCTTTGGCATTAAAACGTTTTTTTAATATTACATTTTAAATATGTAAAAAGAAGAACGTTAGTAATTTGAACGTTTAAAACCTTTGGCATTAAAACGTTTTTTTAATATTACATTTTAAATATAATAAAAGAAAATCCATTTTTCACTTCTAAAATAATATTTTAGAAATAATATGCAATTTAAATGTTTCGTTTTAAGACGATTTTTTTGTTTGCTTTTGATAAAGCTAGAAGTGGAAAATACTCTTTCACTAATAGTAGATGTTGGACAAATAGTCAAAAGACAATTATATAAATTTTCCAACTTTTCAGTTCTTTTGTCGCATTTATCAAAATATATGAAATCATCATATAATGATAAATGATTTTGTACAGTCTCTTTTTTAGCATTTTGAATAGTGTTTATTGTGTTATTTAGATCAGAAATTAAACTATTTGAATTTGGAATATCCAAAGTTAAGTCTTCATCGGGATCTATCAGATTTACATCTAAATCTTCATAACCAAACAAACGATTATAAGTGTTCGTAAAAAATAAAAGAGACCAAGTAACCCAGTTGGTGATGTAATTAAAAAAACCGGTTAACCGAACAAAAAAGACCGGTTTTCGGCTTTCTTCGAATTTACAAAATATTCGAAACCGATCGGTTTTTAAAAATAAAGAAACCGGTTGGCCGGTTTTCGGTTTCGGTTTTTGAATACTCTAATTGAGCCATTGCAAACTGCGTATTTATGTTAATTCTTTCTTTGAAAAAAATTAAATACACATACGAAAAATTGTAATACTGTGTTCTTAAACATCTAAATGACTATTGGTTTATAAAATTAAAGTATAATATATACATAAAACATATATTTTTGTATAGTTTTTGGCAAATGTTCTTTTATGTTACGAACGAAATAGAAAATCAATAATACCCTGTTGCATATTATAGCAAAATGTGCCTAATAGGGAAAATTTATTTTCAGATGCGTCATCTATTGGGAAATAGTTTCAACTTATGTTCTTTCTTTAATAAATTAATGTCTTTGATATATACATTTCTTTGGAATTTACTTTCAGATGCGCCACCTATTGGGAAATAGAGTAAGCAAATGTTCTTTCTTTAATAAATTAATCTTTGTTTTACTTCAGCGGCACCTATTGAAAAGTAGAGGCACTAAATGAATTGGGCATTTTGGTCAAAGACATTAATTTAGAACATTAGTTGAAACTATTACCCAATAGATGGCGCATCTGAAAATAAATTCTCCCTATTTGGCATATTTTGCTACAATATGCAACAGGGTATTTTCGTTTTCTTTTTCGTTCGTAACATAAAAGAATATTAGCCAAAAACTATTCAAATATATATGTTTTATGTGTATATTATACTTTAGTTTTCTAAATCAATAGTCATTTAGATGTTTAAGAACACAGTATTGCAATTTATCGTATGTGTATTTATTTTTTTTGAAAGAAAGAATTAACATAAATATGCAGTTTGCAATGCCTCAATACTTGAAAATTATACGAATTTACCGAAAAAAATAAGATTTTTATCTATGCAAATTTGTTTTTAACATAAAAATGTGAAACAAATGCTTTTATCACGTCGAACATTTCAAAAATTGACTTTAGTATAATTAAATAAGTCTGTTAGTGACAGTTTAATGTACTAGAATTTGAAATATGTATTAAATGTCATATTTGTGGTTCCTAAGATAATTAAAAGCCATCCAAGACCTAAGCATGGCGCAGGGTATTGTTTTTTATTTACTTGAGCGCCATCTACTTCTAAGTATAGATACTAAAGCAATAATGAATTTTGCTCTATCTTTATATATTGTATTGAAATACAATAAACAAATATTTTGTTGTGAACAGTCAGTTGTATTTTCATGTTGTAAAACGGCAAATAGTAAATAAGATGAATAAAGATATTTATAAAAATGTATAGAAACAAGAAGAAAACAAGTAAAAGCGGCTAAATTCGGCTATGCCGAATCTTATATACCCTTCACCATGGTTGGGAAAATAGTGAAGTTTATATATGGACATATATGGAATGGACAGATTTATATACGGACATCTTTAAGTGGAAATTTACCATTTAGTTTAGTGATAAAACTTGGACTCTGAAAGATTTATGGTTCCCGAAAATAGGTATTTAAAAAAATGTATGTTTTGCTCATAACTACTTTCAGCAAATATGATCTACTAAAGATTTTCGATCTTTGGATATATAAGACGTATCCATAGGTCATATTACAGCTCTAATATTTTAGTTTTTTAAAAATTTTGATGTTTTTAGCCCATTTATGGAGTATTTAATTACGGTCTTACCGTTCTTAAGATATAAATTAATCTATTTTCTGCCACGCCCAATTCAAGGATCCCGCCCACATTTGGTCAGATGTTATGTATTGATAACCAAGATGCTTGCACCTTATTTGGAAACTTTATACAGAAAAGCTGACCGACATCGTTAAGACAACTGTGCTGGACGCATTTGTTTTATTAAAAAAAATAAAAAAATAACAAAAAGTCTTAAGAAAATAAAAAAAAGTGTTAAATAATATAAAAATAAAAAAAGTTGAATAGACGGGGCTCGATCGCGCGACTAAAAGAAAAAAAGTATTTGTGAAAAAGCACTTAGACCACTGAGCCATTGAAGGACATAAGCAAACGTCGTTAATAATAGTAAATAAAGAGTTTTCGTTTAAAACAGATTTGTTTGGGTTTTATTTAAATGACAAACCTTTGTATGGATTTGTTGTTTGTGGGTAAAAGGTGAGGAGGTGAAAGACAAAAAGTTCCACAAATAAAATAAAAACAACAACAATCACGATTATAATGCCAATCAGTGTTGTCATATTTTTTTTTCAAAAAT
Organism: Eustalomyia histrio; assembly: GCA_949748255.1. Classification (NCBI taxonomy): domain Eukaryota; kingdom Metazoa; phylum Arthropoda; class Insecta; order Diptera; family Anthomyiidae; genus Eustalomyia; species Eustalomyia histrio. Next base: position 186,830,888 of record OX456523.1, on the reverse strand, counting down.
CTTTTTAGTTCTAAAAAAAGCTTTTTTCGACCAAAAAAATATTTTTTTACAAATCGTTAAAAGAAATCACTAGAACTGCATGTGTTTTATTTCTACAAATATGTTTGATTTAGCTGGCAAATTTGCATTTGCGATTTTATTTCGCTTTTTTATTAAAAAATATTTTTAATTTCTTTAGCTTAATTTTAAAAATTTGAAGGAAAATAGTTTATAATTTTTTTTTATATAAATTATTATAAGTTATGACCTAAAATAGTTGCTTTCAAAGGAGAATTATGTATAAAATTTTCTTAATATATAAGAAATAAAATGGTTTAAAAATCTTTTTATGAATTCTTTTAAATCGGAGCAAAAAATAGAAATAAAACCGTTTGTATTTTGTTTGTATCAGAGGGTTTTAGTACAAATTTTGATGTTTTTAGCCTATTTATGGATTATTTAATTATTAATATAAAATTTTATTTAAATTAATTATTTAATGTTAAAAAAGAACAAAAAATAAAAAAGTCTTAAGAAAATAAAAAAAAAATGTTAAAAAAAAAACTTGAATTGTGTCTTGAGTAGGATTCGAACTCGCGTTCTTAAAGAAAAAAATTATTTGTGACATAGCGTTTAAACAACTCAGCTATGAAGGCTATATGGAATCATCGATTATAGAGTTAAGTGAACAGTTTTCGTTCATTAGGAATTGTTTGGTTTTTATTTAAATGACAAATCTTTGTATGTGTTTGTTGTTTGTCTATAAAAGTTGAAGAGGTGAAAGAAAAGAAGTTCATCAAATCGTTAAAAGAAATCACTAGAACTTCATGTGTTTTATTTCTACAAAAAAGTTTGATTTAGCTTGCAAACTTGCATTTGGGATTTTATTTCGCTTTTTTATTACAAAATATTTTTAATTTATTTAGCTTAATTTTAAAAATTTGAAGGAAAATAGTTTATAATTTTTTTTATAAATTATTATAAGTTATAACCTAAAATAGTTGCACTCAAAGGGAAATTATGTATAAAATTTTCTTAATATATGAGAAAATGGTTTAAAAATCTGTTTATAAATTCTTTTAAATCGGAGCAAAAAATAGAAATAAAACCGTTTGTATTTTGTTTGTATCACAGGGTTTTTATACAAATTTTGATGTTTTTAGCCTATTTATGGATTATTTAATTATTAATATAATATTTTATTTAAATTAATTATTTAATGTTAAAAAACAAAAAATAAAAAAAGCCTAAAAAAAAAAAATGTACAAAAAAAAGTTGAATTGTGTCTTGAGTAGGATTCGAACTTGCGTTCTTAGAGAAAAAAAGTATTTGTGACATAGCGTTTAGACAACTCAGCTATGAAGGCTATATGGAATCATCGTTTATAGAGTTAAATGAACAGTTTTCGTTCAATAGGAATTGTTTGGTTTTTATTTAAATGACAAATCTTTGTATGTGTTAGTTGTTTGTGTATAAAAGGTGAAGAGGTGAAAGAAAAGAAGTTCAGCAAATCGTTAAAAGAAATCACTAGAACTGCATGTGTTTTATTTCTACAAAAAAGTTTGATTTAGCTGGCAAACTTGCATTTGGGAAATTATGTATAAAATTTTCTTAATATACGAGAAAATGGTTTAAAAATCTGTTTATAAATTCTTTTAAATCGGAGCAAAAAATAGAAATAAAACCGTTTGTATATTGTTTGTATCAGAGGGTTTTTCTACAAATTTTGATGTTTTTAGCCTATTTATGGACTATTTAATTATTAATATAAAATTTTATTAAAATTAATTATTTAATGTTAAAAAAAACAAAAAATAAAAAAGTCTTAAGAAAATAAAAAGTACAAAAAAAAAGTTGAATTGTGTCTTGAGTAGGATTTGAACTCGCGTTCTTAGAGAAAAAAAGTATTTGTGACATAGCGTTTAGACAACTCAGCTATGAAGGCTATATGGAATCATCGTTTATAGAGTTAAATAAACAGTTTTCGTTCAATAGGAATTGTTTGGTTTTTATTTAAATGACAAATCTTTGTACCTGATAGCGTTATAAAACTTTAAATGCGTTTTTCTCAAAACTTCATTTTCACACACTAGGTCCCTTTTCTTGGAGGTCACATTTAACAAACACAGAGCAAATTTATACCATGCAATTAATTGCATGCATTTTTATAAATTCCCTTTTCAAAGTTGCTTCCATTCTATTTATACGGTGACTTTTTTTGCTCTAAAACCAAATGTGAATGAAGCACCAAAAGAAGGATACATATGAGTGCGAAAGAGAAATAACAAAAACATGCACGAAAAACGAAAAAATGCTAAGAAGTCAGAAATGTACGAGGACGGATCAATAAGTCCGTGACTTTTCGAACTTCCCTCGTAGTTACATGAAATGCAACACTGCTCCCATCAAGTACCACCTGTTAATATACTAATGTCAAATTTGAGCAAGCTCCTTCATTCATTTACTTTTCGTTTAACAGAAGGATTTTTTCGAGGTCCATAAAATAGGCATTTTCAACGTTGAAGCTTTCCAGCGAGCCATTTTTTTATGTTTGGAAATAGGAAATAGTCACTGGGGGCTAAATCCGGAGAATAAGGCGAATGAGGGGGCAATTCGTAGTCTACTAAACTAAGCTGTCACTCGATTCCGTTGGTGGTCGATTGTGAGCAAACGCGGCAGCCATCTTGCGGAAAGCTTTCTCATAACCAAGTGATCGTTCAAAATTGAAACCACTGAGCCATGTGAGATGTCTATGTTTGCCGCAATCTATCGCACATACAATCTCCGATCGGCCAACACCATATCATGAAATTTTTCAATTGTTTTGTGTGTAAGGCCACAACGTGATTGTAAGGCCACAACAAATGTCAGTAAATCACTTTCTTGAAATCGATGGTGCAGACTCCTCATAGTATTTATCAAGCTTTTACTTGGTTTGATTGATGGTTTTCTTTCGCAAAAAAAAATTTTAATGAGCACTCGAAAATCACTTTGAACAGCTGTTAAACGCAAAGTAAATGACAGAACTTACTCGAAATTTGACAGTAGTCTATTAAAAGGTGGTACTGTTGCATGTAGAGCAGTGTTACATTTCATATAAATACGAGGTAAGTTCGAAAAGTCATGGATTTTTGATCCGCCCTCGTAGCAAAGTATATGTTATTAATAGGGTTTTTGATCAGACTCTGCCTTCTTGTATAGGCTCTAGCTTGTCTAAAACTTTGGGTTCTGAAGAGAGCTTTTGCCGGATCGAAATACACGCATCAGCGTTTATTTGTTTTGTTTTTGTAAATATACGCCTGGAAGCTCCCTAACAATATTATAAAAACATTTTTTACAGATTTTGTAGGTCCATCTAGATGAAAATTTTATGTAGAATAACATACTTTTTTAATTTGGATGAACGCAGTTAAACTACTTTAATAAACAAGAACATATAAGAAAAATGCTATTGAAATTTAAAACATACAATTGGACTCAAGTTTTTTCAATACAAAATGCTACACTCGGACCTTTTAAAGCCTGATTTCTTAAATCAATTTTCAAATCTGATTTACATTTTGAGGAATTAACTCACTAATTCATTTTTCTGATTGAATTATTTACTACCATGATTCAATCTTTATCTTATTAGAAGAATCAAGTTGACTTAAATAATTATTTTTATAAATCAAACGAAATAATTCAATTTGAATAATTCAATTTTAAATAAAATAAATTTTTATTTGATTCGCGAATCATAAAATAATCATTTCGATTCTCGAAAATGATTTGATTAGCGAATTAAAATATTTTGTTAAATCACTATTAATTTAATTTTAAACCCGAAAGGTTTAGTGGAATTTTTATAAAACAGCAACAGGGTGACTATCTTTATCAATTTATATGATAACATAAATTAACACAGTCCGATAATACAAATTTCGTTTCCCACTCCATTTCTGTTTTATAAAAATAGATTCCTCGGGATGTGTTCCGGACCTGACCTATTTTTATTATCGCGGTATATTAAATTTTATCTGTTCTGTCCTATCTCGCTTACTTTTCGAGATAAAATGCTTGCTTTTTTAAAGAGAAATTATTTTGAATTTTACGATCCTTACACACTTAAATATATTTATACTTCCTTTGTGTGATCGAAGTAAGAATATGCTTCTGTTGTTTAGAGTCCTCATGTCTCTACCCATATCTTCCGTTTTGAGAGAGTTCAACGTTTATTTTTAAAATTTGATTTAAGATCACTTTATTACCTGGAATCTGTTCAATATGAATCCAAATGCCTTTTAATTGGTTCACAATTTTTAAAATTCCGCCGAACTTTTCAATCGGCATTACTTTTATTTGATATAATCATCAAAATATTGACTGTCCTGACTTGTTATCTTTAATTCCATTTAATGTTCCATCAATAAGTCTAAGGTTTATTGATACTTTTAATGTCCCAATTCATCGGACTAATTATGCAATTAATGGTATGTTAACTCGCACATTTATTACTTTTAATGATATTAATTTAAGTCTTCAGAAAAAATCTAAATCATTTATTGAATTTTGCACAACAAAAGATAATTTTAAACTATTTCTATTTGCTGTGTTAAAATTAAATTTATTTTTCTTTTAAATATTTTTTATACTTATTTCAAATTATAATACATTATATTAACTTTAATCATAGCCTATAAGGAGTTTTGTGTCCATAGACTGAAATAAATAAATAAATATCGCCCATTTTATAAAATGGCAAATATCTCGGAAACTAAGCGAGGAAGCGCAAAACGGACAAAATTCCCACCTTAGATGCGATAAGATTTTGGGTAACCGAAGCTAGAATTTTATTCCACTCCTCAATAGTGCAGCTTTAGGGGTATCTTTGCTTGTAAAGTTATGAGTTCTAATTTTTTTTCTTTTTGAGATAATCCCACAGATGTTTAATTGGATTTAAGTCAGGTGATTCGGGGGTAGTTTTTAATTGTTTTGACGCTCTATACAAAGGCCATTCTCTAACAATATGTAAGTTATTTTTTAAAATGTTCAAATAAACCGTCTAATCCATTGTTCCTTCGATCATCACCAGATTGCCCCCATACCATAACCGATCCACCACCATGTTTTACTGTCGCAGAAATATTTTTTGGATCGAGCTCAGTGTTCACTTTTCTCCACACTTTTTGATACCCATCTGAGCTAAAAATATTATATTTACTCTCGTCGGAAAAACACTGATTTCCAGAAATTTTCATCTTTATTTTTATACTCCTTTTCGAAGTCCAGCCGTTTTCGTCTATTGGTGCCGGAAGAATGCAGCCCCGACAAATGGTTTGTGGGTTACAGGTTTTTCCAGTCTCTTTTTTTATTTCTGCCAGCACTTCTTGGAATTTTCTTCTATTTTTCTTGTGATAATTCTTTTGTTCTTGTCATTGAGGGTTTTTGGATGCCCAGTTATATTTTTTTATAATTTTCTGTACTGTGGAACTACTTTTATTGATAACTTTGGCAATTTCACGTTAGCTTTTCTTCTCTTTATAAAGTTTAACAATAACACTTCTTAAATCTTGTGAAAGTTCTATTCCACAAGGAGCAATAATTCGAATTTAGAAAAATTTGCAATAAAAACGCAATTTCGGTATTGATTCGAATTTATTATCACAATCGTTCAACTTTTTCCGCGATTTAAACTTAACTTAAACATTAAGAACTGCATACTAGAGTATTCAAAAACCGAAACCGTTCAACCGGTTTCTTTTTTTTTTAATCGATCGCTTTCGAATATTTTGTAAGTTCTAAGAAAACCGAAAACCGGTCTTTTTTGTTCGGTTAACGGGATTTTTATGACTATGACTATAAAGCCGTTGGAAGTGGCAATAAAGGAGCTTAAAAAGAATTCAGTTACTTTAATAGAGGGCGAAGCTATTCACAAATTTTTGTTTAATTATTTTAAGCAAAATTGATACACAATATGCAAATGATAAGACTTAATGAACGTATTGTTACGAGAAATTTCTAGTAATAGAAATTTCTTTACACTAATTTTGACAGCTGGAAAAATCTAGTGTCGTAATAAACTAGAAATAACTAGAATACCTGACTACTCATATAAATACTGGTACTCGCTGACGCAGTAGTTCAGTTTAAGTAAAACGCAAAGTGTGAAGAACTAAAGTGTGGCTAACGTTTAGTTTATCCAAATCGTGTAAATAAAGTGTGCTATTAAAGTGTATTTCTTTAATTTTTAGTGACGGTTATAAATAAATAGAGCTATAAATAATTTCAAACAGTGTTTATTATTTGCAATATAGAAAGAACTCGATTTATTTAAAAGGTAAATAAATCAACGATTTTATGGAGGTTAGTACCCGTAAAACAGAAGGTAATATGAAGTTAAGCGCAATGTTTGCTGCGATGATAGAAAAGATAGAAATTTCTAGAACAGACAACATGAAAATGTTAGAAACTTCTAGAGCAGACAACGAAAAATTGTTGGCTAAACTTCAAGCAAATTCTAGAGCCGACAACGAGAAACTTTTAACGAAGATGGAGATGAACGAGAAATTGCTAATGGAAATGGAATAAAAGTTTCAAGAAACTTCTAGAGAAATTTTCGAGGTTTCAAAAAGAGTGTCCGACTTAGAGAATGGCGTGGAGGTACAATCCAAAGATGTTGAGAGAAAAGTACAAGATCTAGAAAATAAAGTAAATAATCTCCAATGTCAAGAGGGGCCAGTACGAATTATTCAGGAAAGTTCTGGTAGAGCAAAGGCCCCTACTTTTGACGGCAGCGTACCATTTAATGTTTTTATGTTCCAGTTCGAGACAGTTGCTGCCAGAAATATGTGGAACATCGAAGAAAAAGCTGTAGAGTTGATTCTGGCCTTAAAAGGAAACGCTGCGGAGATTCTAGAAAGTGTGCCAATCACCTGCAGAAATAATTATGACGACATAATGGTGGCACTGCAGTGAAAGTATGGTGGCGAACACAAAAAGGAAATTTACCGAATAGAACTTAGAGGTAGACTTTTAGAAAGCAAATGAGTCCTTGCAAGATTTTGCAACAGAAATTGAGCGGTTGGTGCTGCTGTCGTATCCGGGCGAAAATCATACGGTATTAGATGAATTCAAAATTGAAGCATTCGTGAAGGGAATTTATGATCCTGATGTAAGGTACGCGGTGTGTGCTACACGAAAATAATCTTTTGCTGAAACTGTTTCATTTGCGCTGTCACAGGAGACTGCAAAAATAATTGCTAAGCCGCAAATATTTAATGTGCGAAACCTCCGCTGAAAAAGAGGAAGATATAAGTACCATGTGAAGAAAGCTAAAAGAGGCAGTTCTGAAGGCATTAGGTGAAATGCGAGGCAAACCGAAGGACAAATGCTACAACTGCGGTAAAATGGGACACTTTCAGCGAAACTGCAAAGCACCAAGGAAGAGCCTTCGGGCCGATCGCCGATTAACCCAGGGCTCACCGTTAAAATTTAAAAGAGCTAGCACTGCGGCGCACGATCCAACTTGTGCAAGTGAGGGCCCCACAATCTCCATATCTGGAATACAGCAGGGAAAAAGCAGTCGCACTGCTTGCGGATATATCAACGGCAGAAAGCTCATTTGCACTATAGACACAGGAGCATCACAGTCTGTCATCAGACCCGATTTAGTTAAGGAGGCAATTGAACCATTGTATGGGGTGAGACTGCGCACAGCTACTGGGGAAACTGGTACTGTCTATGGCAAAGTGAATGTAAAACTAACGATTTCCAACATAAGCGTCAATCATGTATTTATTGTTGCCGATATTGTGGACAAAGTAATCATTGGTGCAGATTTCATGATTAGTCACGGCATTAATCTGCATATGGAGCAAAAAGTTATGATTTGGCGGAATGTTGAAATACCCCTTGATGTTGGATATGAGCACAAGGCTCAAGTAAGAAAACCGGTTACCATTGAGCACAGCAAGGGTAGGAAACATGGCAAGCACAGTTTAAAGGCTGAAGAAAAAGACCGTATAGTGGATATTCGACAAACGCATATCGAGCCGAGTGAAGCCTGGTCAGCGGCGCAACGGAGTGACCCCATGTTAGCGAAGATTATATCAGCCAAAGAAGAAAACAGGAGGCCTACCCGCGAGCAGATATCAGCTGAAAGTCCGCTGATGAAGGTATATTGGGCCCAGTGGAATAGCCTGCAGATGTTAAATGGTTGCTTATACCGTACATGGGAAAGTGCCGACGGCAAAAATGTGGCCAATTTAATTGTGGTGCCGGCATCTAGAATAAACGAGGTATTGAGGGAGTTCCATGAAGGTCTCAGTGGTGGTCATCTTGGTATCACAAAAACTATAAACAAGTTGAAACAACGGTTTTACTGGGTGGGCTATCAACAAGCTGTAAGCGATTGGGTAGCCAAAGGACCAGTAAGAACAATCTTTGGAACGGAACTTGGTAAACTTGGTGTTAAGCCCGCCGCAACAGCCAAAAAAACGACAACTCTTCCTGGGAACAAGAAGACCCCAACAAACGTCAGGATTTCGTCCGCAATCGAATTAAAATTGTGAGCGACAAGATGAAGGCGAGGTACGATCGAGCATCGAATTCTGAAGGATTTAATGAGGGTCAGCTGGTTCTACTTTTTAACCCGCAACGAAAGAAAGGATTATCTCCCAAACTACAAACGCATTGGGACGGACCCTATAGAGTAATTAAAAGGTTGAATGATGTGGTATACAGAATACAGAAAGATCAGAGCCCAAGGTCCAAAATGAAGGTTGTTCATCTAGAACGACTAGCCAACTATGGAAAAGGAATAGCTATGTCTGTTCGGGACGAACAGGCTTAAGTGGGCGGCAGTGTTACACTAATTTTGACAGCTGGAAAAATCTAGTGTCGTAATAAACTAGAAATAACTAGAATACCTGACTACTCATATAAATACTGGTACTCGCTGACGCAGTAGTTCAGTTTATAAGTAAGACGCAAAGTGTGAAGAACTAAAGTGTGGCTAACGTTTAGTTTATCTAAATCGTGTAAATAAAGTGTGCTATTAAAGTGTATTTCTGTTATTTTTAGTGACGGTTATAAATAAATAGAGCTATAAATAATTTCAAACAGTGTTTATTATTTGCAATATAGAAAGAACTCGATTATTTAAAAGGTAAATAAATCAACGAGTTAAAGTTATTAATACAATTATTATATACCTTAATAAGATCAACTGCAAAGAGTTTGCTGTTGATCTTTATATTCGTTTGTTTGGTTATGGAGATTTAGATGTAAGTCTGATAGATTCCGATGAAGACTTAACTTTGGATATTCCAAATTCAAATATTTTAATTTCTGATCTAAATAACACAATAAACAGTATTCAAAATCCTAAAAAAGAGACTGTACAAAATCATTCATCATTATATGATGATTTCATATATCTTGATAAAGGCAACAAAAGAACTGAAAAATTGGAAAATTTATATAATTGTCTTTTGGCTATTTGTCCAACATCTACTATTAGTGAAAGAGTATTTTCCACTTCTAGCTTTATCAAAAGCAAACAAAAAAATATCGTCTTAAAACGATACATTATTTCTAAAATATTATTTTAGAAGTCAAAAATAGATTTTCTTGTTACATATTAAAAATGTAATATTAAAAAAACTTATTTAATGCCAAACGTTTTAAACGTTCAAATTACTAACGTACCTAATTTTACCAATTTACAAACTTAATGATCTCTATTTATTTGATATGAATATAGTTTTATAATATTAATTTTTAAGTTATTATATGAAAAAATATTAGTTTTATCTCCAAACTAAATGGTTAATTTCCTCTTAAAGGCGTCGGTATATAAATCAGTCCATTCCATATATGTCCATATATAAGCTTCAGTTTTTTCCCAACCATGGTGAAGGGTATATAAGATTCGGCATAGCCGAATTTAGCCGCTCTTACTTGTTATAGCTAGTTTTTAGTTTTGTTTTATTCTACTTTGTAAGAATTTATTTTATTTAGATTTATTTAAGTAACGTGCAGGTCGTTGTTAGAGCAAATAGCAAAAACATGCGATTTGTGAAAACACTTGTAAAGTTGACAATCAAACAAAAATTAAAAATTTTACAGAAATTAGAGCTTGGTGAATCTGTAAAAAAAATTGTATAGATTACAATGTGCATAAGTCAACAGTAATCCGTATTAAAAAAAAATAAATTCAAAAAAAATAAATTCAAAAATTTATTCGAGAAACTTAGTCAGGGCCAGGAAACCGTTCACCATTAAAGGCTGCAGAATTTCCAAAAATGAAAAAAAAAATTATTTAAGTGGTTTTAAAACATAGATCAAGCAATATAGCAGTCTCTGAAGAATTTTTAAAAGCAAAGGCGATGTTTTTTCACAGCAAAATAAAAGAGAAACCTAGAAACTTAAACTTGGATGGGTCAAAATTTTTAAAAGAAGACATGGTATATGCCGACTAAAAATATGCGGAGAAAAACTGTCAAATAAGACTGAAAATGTTGATCCATTTATAAAAGAGTTTCAAACAAAAATCAATCTATTAGGACTAACTCCTGATCAAATATACAATTGTGATGAATTCGGTTTATTTTATAAACTCTTACCAGATACGACTTTGGTGAGTTCTAAAGAAAAATCAACTACTGGCCATAAAGTTTCCAAGGAAAGGTTAACATTTTTGCCGTGCATGAACGCAAATAGGACTTACAAGTTGAAATTACTCGTCATTGACAAATTTAAGAATCCACGAGCTTTTAAAAACTTCAATAACAAGCCGGTCCACTGCAGAGAAAATAAAAGTTCATGGATGACTTACACCATTTTTGAAGATTGGTTCAAAAATATGTTTGTGCCTGAGGTTAGTATTGAAATTAACTTATGGGTCTATTATGGATGGCAACCGAACTAAAGTTGCGTTGTCTGTTTCCAAAATGATATTACAGATGGCAACCAGAAATTTGTGGTTTACCTCTGGCAATGTAACTTAATTTCGGTTCCCATCCATAATCCCATTAATGTTCCCAAATTGCTTCAAAACCCGTTCTTATTGTATGTAGGTAAAAGAATTTCTACAATCTAAAGACCTACCAAAGAAAGCTTTACTTCTTATCGATAACGCACCATGCTATTCATAATGATGAGTTGAAGTCCGACGATGGTAATTTCATCATAATGTGTCTGCCTCCGAACTGCACGAAAATTCTTCAGCCTCTAGACCAAAGTGCAATTAACTTAACAAAACTGTTTTATCAAAAAAAAACTTTTAACACATTTGGTTGGTATAAATGGCCCAAACTTGGAACATAAGCTGAAAGCTTTTAATATTCGTAAGGCGGTTAATATTTTGGCTAGTTCATGGGATAAAGTTTTTTCCAATTCAATAAAAAATTGTTGGAACATTCTTATGTCTAATTATGAGCAATGGACAAATGAAGACGATTTGCCTTTAAATGTTGTACGCGAGCAGCTGATGCAAGAAGAAGCCTTTTTTGGTCCATCTATTTCAACATTGCTTCAAGATGTTTTACCTAATGTGAGCTTTCCAGATTAAATTATCCACGAATGGATTCACGATAATATTGAAGAAAATACAGTGGATGAAAGTGAATCGGATGTAGAAATTACTGTAGATGAAGGAACCGAAGAATTGCCGAAAATAAAAACAGACGATTTCATCAAAGCACTTGATATTTGCATAGAATGGGCCACAGAAAATGATATTGGCTATGAAAAACTTAACGCTATTCAAGACAAAAGAAATTGCATTACAAAAAAAAATTTTAAATACCTAAAGTTCAAACGAAAATTCAAATTTTTTTTCTCAAAATTGATAAAATATGCAGCCTACCAAAAAATATGTGTTATAGTATGTACATGCAAACATGAAATGTTTGTTTCTTTTGTTTTTCTTAATAAATAAAGTATTAAATTAAAAATATCCGATAAAACGTATTTTTTATTACAAAAATGGAGTCTCATCAAGTGTAATAAACAGTGGTCGATTATTGCAACTTTTCAGTAATTGCAACATGCCAGATTTTTTCGGGTTGCGAAAATCGAGCTCGCACTGTATATATATATTTTTTTCGGGTTGCGAAAATCGAGCTCGCACTGTATATATATATTTTTTTCAGTGAATTTATAAATTAAATTTTTTTTTTTTTTTTTAACAAATTATAAAAAAAAAAATCAAATTTTTTTTCTCAAAATTGATAAAATATGCAGCCTACCAAAAAATATGTGATATAGTATGTACATGCAAACATGAAATGTTTGTTTTCAAGTGTAATAAACAGTGGTCGATTAACTTTTCAGTAATTGCAACATGCCAGATTTTTTCGGGTTGCGAAAATCGAGCTCGCACTGTATATATATATTTTTTTCAGTGAATTTATAAATTAAATTTCTTTTTTTTAACAAATTATATAAGCTTTTTATTAAAATTAAAAACAAAAAAACCGTTTGACCGGTTTTTTCTGCAAAAACCGAAACTGGTTTTTTTAAAATTCGATTTTTCGAAGAAAACCGAAACCGGTTTTTTCAAAATACCGGTTTTTTTAATACTCTACTGCATACTTACTTTTGTGATGGGATTTTTGCTAATTCTTTAGAAATGATAACGGTATAATTATTTTTAGGCATGTTCGTATTTTTGTATAAGGCAACACCATATGTTATTGTAAGTGTAAAAAAAACATAAATACTTCGGCATATTTTTCGAAAAAAATAAAGATTTTTATGCTGCATTCTTACTTTTGTGATACACTGTACATGTACATCATGCTTCTGTTACCTGAACATGTTTAATAGTATGTAATGAATTAGTTCTCTATTTATTTGCCATTTTGTAAAATGGGCATTTTTATCTCGAAAACTAGGCGACACAGACTACTCAGACAGGAAACAGCTGATTGAATCAAAATGACGATTAGGAAATGAGTAAAAGAAAATGTCAAAACTACAGTGATACACAGAAAAGTATTGATATACTAAAAAATATGTACCATATAAATTTATATGGAGTTTATGTTTTCTATCTCATTTTGCAAATCACTGCAAAGTCAAAATAACCATACGGTTCGAGACTTTTTGTTTGACATATGTCATTGGTAACCTGTCTGTGTAGTCTGTGCTAAGCGAGATAGGGCAAAGCGGTGAAAATGTTTGCCCTGGTAGAGTATTAATATACTGCGATAATAAAAACAGGCCAAGAGGAGGAATCTATTTTTAAAAAACACCTACAGGGTGACTTATTTTTAATATCGGAGTGTGTTAATTTATATTATCATATGCAAAAACTTTGTTCGCTTTGCGCTATCTCGCTAGTTTCCGAGAAATTCGCCATTTTATAAAATGGTCGGTATCTCGAAAACTAAGCGAGATAGGGCAAACTGGACCAAATTGTTGATCTAGTAGTGTATTAATATACTTATATATCCCGAGGGATCTATTTTTATAAAACAGCAACAGGGTGACCCATTGGAACGGGAAACGAAATATGTGTTATCGGAGTGTGTAAATTTATATTATGATATAAATTGATAAAATTAAAGTAGTCACCCTGTGGCTGTTTTATAAAAACTGCACGGAACCTTTCTCGGATCTACCAAATTTATTCAATCGAAAAGTATTCCGAGATACTTGCCATTTTGTAAAATGACCATTTTGTTGACACGAATTGTGAAAAAATAATTGTTTATTTTTTGTATAGAATAAATAAAATAAACAACTCACACATGATATAAAAAAATTAAAAAATAAAATAATAAAAACTACCACAGGAATTAGTGTATATGAACATTAATGAGAGCGATGAGTAGGCCTCCCATATTTGAGCATTTGAATTTTTTACTTCTCACTATTCACATACGATATGTACATAAAAGAAAAAAAATAAATGTATGTGTGCTTAATAATAAAAAAGTATTTGGTATTCAACTTCGAATGTGAGCATAAACAAAAAATTTTGCAAGTTTCATTCATTTATCATGAATGTTAAAATTTAAGTGTTCATAACTGAACTCTATGATTCCAAACTTTTGTGCAAATTTTAATTTTGCAAAATTTTCTTAAAAATGTGTATTATTTTCGACCTTTAAATTCAAAGAATTGTATTTAATCTTAAATTACACTACTTTTTGCTCTGAATAATTTATTAACTTTTCAAAGTTTTAGTTAAAATTTTATTATAATAAGTTTATTATTTCTCTTAACTTTCTATATATACAATTCTGAATGAAATATTACAAAACTAAAACATATTTTGTCCCAGCCCAAAAAAACCCTTTAACTTTATGGTTATTCCATGCTATCAATAAAATTACACATAATACGATCTAATTGATAACTAGGATCTGATTTACTACCGCTATTCGAGTCTTGAGAATCAACTTCCATTTTAATATCACCATCACCAAGATTTTCATCACTGATGTCGGGCAGAGCTGAAAATGCGATATTGACAATATCACGGACACGTTCTAAATGTTTTTGAAAACGATTAGTAGTCTCCACACGTTGACGTTTTTGCATTTCCATCATGACCCGTAGTGTCTCTCGTGCCTGATGTGGACGAAATTCATTGAGCAGATGATGCATATGTACAAACAATAAACTTAAATCATCAATCTAAAACAGATAACAAAATTAACAGCCTTCAAATTTTGTATGTTATAAATTTCCATATTTACCTTTTCTGTCCTCCTAGGACTGTCGGGATATTGTATTAGTAAATCTATCAAATCAAGGAAATTTACAAATAATGAATGATTTAATTTTTTCAACTCTTTTCTTCTATCAAAGTGTATGGGTATCAGACGTTTAATATTTTGTGATTCCAAAGAACGTATCATTTCCTCATTGTTATATTGTATGCCAAACATGCTGTACATATCCTGGATGGGTGGTGGTGGTCTTGGTGCTCGATTACGGCGTATATTTTCCTCCGAAAATAAGTTAATGTACTGAGTTGGTGGCAAAGGCAAACTCATTACCTGGGATTCTTGTTGAGCCATATTGCAAAGTATATTTA
Source organism: Eustalomyia histrio (assembly GCA_949748255.1). Taxonomy (NCBI): domain Eukaryota; kingdom Metazoa; phylum Arthropoda; class Insecta; order Diptera; family Anthomyiidae; genus Eustalomyia; species Eustalomyia histrio. Next base: position 186,815,875 of record OX456523.1, on the reverse strand, counting down.
TAAATATTTACAATAATTGCAAAACGTAATATTTGAACATAAAATTAGTAATTTAAATTAGGTTTTTAGTATTTTACTGATTTTTTTCAATTTTATGTTGAAAACTTTAACTACAGGGTCTACACTTCAACAAAATCACAAAAATACAAATGCCTCTTATTGTTATGTGTCATTCACCACGAATTGATATACTTGTAATTTACTATGTGGTGGGTAAAAATATTCACCTTTGTATAATTGTGCTTAAAGTTGCGTTTACATCTGCATTCAAATCTCGTTAAAGAGAGATTTCGGCACAAATCTCATAAAAACCTCGAGGTTTCCCATACAAATTGAAATCTCGTCAATGGAGGAGATTTTTGGTAAATCTAATGAAATCTCACTAATCAACACTGCATTTGGGACAATCTGTCATGTTTTTTTGTTCGTGACACTACTTGACGTTTCAAGCACCATTTTTAGAAAAAAACAAACTTTTTATTAAAACTTTGTTTTATTACATTTACAAATAAACAGGAATAAGTAAGAATTCCTAAGAAAATACCAGCCTTAAAGCCAGAGTTAATTCATTTATTTTTAAATATATTCTATTCGTGTAAATTTAATTAAATTCCATCCTGCTTTGTAATATATTCCAAAAATAAATTTGCATTTGTTTTTGAATAGGTACATTACATAAATGATGGGAACTTTTTTCCTGCAGGTATTCTAATTCAGATTGTGTTGTCTTAACACTAGATGCATAATAGAGTATTCAAAAACCGAAACAGAAAACCGGTCAACCGGTTTCTTTATTTTTAAAAACCGATCGGTTTCGAATATTTTGTAAATTCGAAGAAAACCGAAAACCGGTCTTTTTTGTTCGGTTAACCGGTTTTTTTAATTACATCACCAACTGGGTTACATGGTCTCTTTTATTTTTTCCGAACACATAATCGTTTGTTTTGTTATGAAGATTTAGATGTAAGTCTGTTAGATTCCGATGAAGACTTAACTTTTGATATTCCAAATTCAAATAGTTTAATTTGTGATCTAAATAACACAATAAAAAGTATTCAAAATCCTAAAAAAGAGACTGCACAAAATCAATCATCATTATATGTGACCTTCTCCGAGAAAAGGGACCTAGTGTGTGAAAATGAAGTTTTGAGAAAAACGCATTTAAAGTTTCATAACGCATTATCACTGTGAACACACCTTCAGTTGGGAGATGCGATTTGATATGGTTAGTTATGATTGGGTGCCGACTTTGGTGACGTCATGCCTATGTGGTGACTTATTTTTTCGCTTTTAGAGTGACAATTTAAAACCAAAAAATCAAAAAAATGTTTCTCATTTTTATCGATTTTCCCAAGTTCGATTTGTACGTTTTTATGGGGTAAATAAATTTTTATCAGAAATCTAACTCATTTCATCTTATTCTACACACTTTTAGGTACCAAAATCCACTCTTAAGTCCAAACCCATTTTTTCACACATTAGGTCAATTTTCTCGAAGATGGTCACATATGATAATTTCATATATCTTGATAAATGCGACAAAAGAAATGAAAAGTTGGAAAATTTATATAATTGTCTTTTGACTACTTTCCCCTTCTAGCTTTATCAAAAGCAAACAAAAAAATCGTCTTAAAACGAAACATTTAAATTGCATATTTTTTCTAAAATATTATTTTAGAACTGAAAAATAGATTTTCTTTTTACATATTTATAATGTAATATTAAAAAAACTTATTTAATGCCAAACGTTTTAAACGTTCAAATTACTAACGTACCTAATTTTACCAATTTACAAACTTAATGTTCTCTATTCATTTGATATAAATATAGTTTTATAATAAAACAAAAAATATTGGTTTTAAGTTAATTTTTTGTTGAAATGAAATACAATAAAAAAAATTAAATTTAAATGAATATATATATTATTCAAAGAATGTATTTTTTTTTTATTACTTTATATATTAAATTTGTTTTTTTTGTAATAAATCAATTTAAAAAAAACCGAAAAAAACCGGTTGACCGGTTTTTTCTGCAAAAACCGAAACCGAAACCGGTTTTTTTAAAATTCTATTTTTCGAAGAAAACCGAAACCGGTTTTTTCAAAAGGCCGGTTTTTTTAATACTCTAATGCATAACACATTTAAATATTCGTATATCTGATTACTTTTATTAATTTTCTCAGTTTTCGCCAATTTTTTTCTAAATTGTTTACATAAATCAGCTGTCACATTGAAATATCGTAATTGTAAGTGTAAACACTCGGAGGAGATTTTGAGCGAAATCTTGAGATTTAATACCAATGTAAACGCAACTTAGTAGGGGCCTTAAATTTTAAAAATATAGCAAGCAAGTGTCAAAGTATTTACATCTCAAATGAAGACACGTAATTTTAATGGGTAGCTGTGTTTATGCAGTAAGCGATCGACGTTGGCTTGTATCATTCCCATGCAAATTTGACATAACTTGTAGTGTAGAATGGCGATAATATGTTGACATACATTGAAGCAAATGTCAAAATAAAAAATCGCTAGTGCGGAGCAGAGTACTGCAAAATATTTTTTTCTTAATTTAATCATACTCTAAAATTAATCACTTAACAAAACTCCCTGTTAAATAAAATCAGTATCATGTTACTGAACGTGAATCCGCAACAATTTGAATTGTTTGTCGAACATGTTTTATTCACATGCAATTACTCAACAAAACTCAGCGTTGAATAAACTCATCATCATGTTGTTAAACGTTTTGTGGGCTGATCGAACCATGCGTTGAATAATATATGACAATGCTTTATATTCATACATTTCGTGTATAAATCAAAGCATTAGTTAGATTTTATTTATTTATGGATATACTTACAATCAAATATGAATTGCAATTTTTTTCTATGTTTGTTTTTTTATTATTAAATAAAGTTATTTTTTAAAAATTTCAAAAAATGTATTTCTAAAAAATTCAATAGTGGTGAACGCCTTTTTATTGCAATAAAATTATTTTGCTTTTATTTGGTTCTAATTGTTGTATCTAAAGTAACCATTTAAGCATTACGATTTTATCACTATCTTGTATAAACAATCTGGTAACATTATTACAACTTGGATAAAAAGCAACGTTGTTACTATATAAACTATATTATATTCTGATCGTCATCTTAATAAACTTTTGTACCAATAATTACTATTAAATATTAATTGCAATAAACCTTACAAAGAAAAGGGCCTCTTATTATCTCAACTGGTTAGAAGAACGAAATACAACAGTTTGGCGACGAGTGTGAAGCAGGAATAAATAAATACATTAAATATTGGATATAATACAATTTTACAAACTAAAATCTATTTTTTTTTTTCTTATACATGCTATTTCAACAAAATGGACGCCAAGCTATTTTCTGAGTTTATGAAGGCACAGCTAGATATGCAAAAGAAAATGGTGGAGCAACTTGCACAGATTAATGCTGCAACTTCAATGTCAAGTGCAGGACAGGTATCCAACATTAATGCATCCATGGTACCGAACTTCGAGGTGTTCGATTCTACTAAGGAAACTTATAGGAACTATATTCAGCGGTTCCAAAATTACATTACCATGAAAAATGTTGATGCTAATAAATCGTACTGTGCCAAGCTTCTTCTCAATTCTATTGGTGCGAAAAATTTTAATATGCTAACTGCTTTAGCAGCACCAAAAGCCCGAACAGATCTACAATACGATGAATTGCTCAAGCTTTTGGAAACCCACTTAGCCCCAAAGAAAAATTTGTTAGTTGCCCAACATAAATTTTTACAGAAATACCAAAACGTTACACAATCCATAGCAGAGTATACAGCTGAATTACGCAGGGATATAAACGAGTGCGAGTTTATATCGTCGTGTGAGTGCAAGGCTTCAATAGCTGAGGTATTTCTGAGGGCACAGTTCATTAGAGGTATTCATGACAACAACATACAACCAGCTTTTGCAATCCAGTACATCAAAATTTGACGAAATCGTTGCGAAAGCGTTGGCGTTGGAGGCTGCTAAAATGGATGCTAAGGAATTGGCAACAACATCTACAAAATGTAACGCAGAAGAGATAAATAAGGTTTTTGCAAACAACAAATCTTCAAAACGTTTTAATAAGACCCAGAACAAGCATAAACAGCAAAAAAGTGCAAAAATTAATTACGAACAATTGGGCATTGCTGGCCTGTGTCTACGTTGTGGCAAAAATAATCATTTTGCTAATGATTGCCATACAAATAAATCAAAATTAAAGTGCAATTTGTGCAATAAAAAGGCTCATGTAGCAAAAGTTTGCATCACCTCTCTTTTAGCAGATGGTCCTGACGCTGGTCCAAGGAGAAACTCCACAAATCAAATACAAGATGATGAGTCACTATACGGAATCTATAAAATAATCGATGTGTACAGTAATGATTATTCAAACTCAAATTCAGAGCGCTATTATGCGAAAGTTTCTATTGAAGGCAAAATTGTAAAATTCGAAGTAGATTCTGGATCTGGTTACTCATTTTTACCTAGGAGTGAATTCAATAAATTAAAATTGGCGAATAGGTTAACTCCAACAAACGTCGTTTTTCGCTCATACACTCAAAATAAATTTGTGCCAGAAGGGAAACTACGAGTCGATATTAAATTTAACAAAACATCAATCAAAGATGATCTTTACGTGGTTCCAGATGGGTGTTCGGCACTATTAGGTCGTACGTGGATACGACGCCTGAGAATTAATTTAAACGAATTAGATAGAACAGAAGGTGTTATGGTCACCAATTACATTGATGAATCAAATGAAGTACGGGAATTGATGTCAGAGTTTTCAAGTGTGTTTGAGCAAAGAATAGGATGCATTCCGAACTATAAAGTGTCCTTAAAATTGCGTGAAAATGCCACCCCAATATACACTAAGGAACGCCAGATTCCGTATGCATTAACAGAACGCGTTAATAATGAGCTGAATGATTTAGAGAAAACAGGTATCATAACAAAAACAGCCAATAGTGATTGGGGTTCGCCATTAGTGGTAATTCCGAAATTGGATGGAGGAGTACGTCTTTGCGTGGATTACAAGGTTGGTGTCAATCAAAGACTCGTAGATGCTCATTACCCTATAAGGAAAACGGAAGAAATTTTTAATAATCTCAGGGACTCTAAATATTTTTGCCGCCTTGATCTGTATAAGGCATATTTGCACATTCCAGTCGACGAGAAATCAAGCCAAATTCAAACGATCTCAACTCACAAAGGTACTTATCGCATGAATCGGCTCTCTTTTGGCATTAAAACGGCTCCGGCCAAATTCAACAGAATAATAGATCAAATCTTACGTGAGGTGCCTAAAACACATTCGTATTTTGACGATATCGTAGTACACGGTCAGACAAAAGCTGAGTGCAAGGCAAATTTGAAAATATGTTTAAACCAACTTCAAAAATACGATCTTCATTTAAACGTATCAAAATCTACGTTTTTTGAAGATCAGATCGAATTTTTGGGACATATAATTCAATTCAACAAAGTAAAAAAATCTCCTTCAAAAGTAAAAGCTATTTTAGATATGCCACATCCCGAGTGCATGGATGATGTTCGACGTTTCTTGGGTATGGTAACATATTATGCAAGATTCATACCAAATGCATCTACAATAACAACACCGCTACGTCGTCTTCTGCGGAAGAAAACTACATTCTATTGGTCAAGTGACTGTCAAAAAGCTTTCAACATCCTGAAGAATGAAATTGCTAGCGATCGTGTTCTCATGCCATTTAATCCAAAACTATCAGTTCAGCTTGCGTGTGATGCTAGTCCCACAGGGGTTGCGGGTGTTTTATCACACATAATCAATGGTGAAGAAAAGCCCATTGCGTTTGCTTCGAGGTCTTTAACTCCGGCCGAACAAAATTATTCGCAACTGGATCGGGAGGCGTTGTCCATAATATATGCCGTTCAACATTTCCATGAATATCTTTATGGTAGATTTTTCAAGCTGGTTACTGACAATCAGCCATTGTCAAGGATTTTTCACCAAAACTCAAAGTTACCTCAGATGACGTCATCCCGTCTACAACGATATGCCGCATTTTTGACTGGGTACAACTATGAAGTCCTTACAAAGAAAAGTGACGAAAATGTTAATGCCGATTGTCTATCTAGGGCTCCCATAAAATCAGGTATGAGTAAACAGAATCCTATAGATCGTGAAGTTCATTTAATTTGCATTTCAACTATAAAACAAATTAATTCAACAAAAATAAATTTCAATACCATTCGAGAGGAAACAACAGCAGATAATGCTCTTTCAAAAATTTTAAGAAATTTAAAAAATTCAAATATTGCTGATTCTGAATATACGATTGACTGTGGCATCTTGTTTAAAGGACAACGAGTAGTTGTTCCAGCTTCACTACAACAGGCGGTATTGGATGAACTACACCATACACACATTGGCATAACCAAAATGAAGCAGCTAGCTGGAAGATATGTATACTGGGGATCCATTGATAAGGACATTGAAAGATGCGTGCGTTCCTGTCCAGCGTGTGTGGCTGTGAAAAATAGTCCACCAAAAGTAGTGCTTCATCCGTGGGAGGAACCCGAGGGTAATTGGCAGCGAATACATATTGACTATGCAGGGCCCTATCAGGGTTACCATTTTCTTGTTGTCGTCGATTCAAAATCAAAATGGGCTGAAGTGGGAGTGTCTGCATCAGCTCCAACCTCAACTTCGACACTGGGAATTTTAAAGAACATTTTTTCAAGAAACGGGTATCCGGACGTCATGGTTTCTGACAACGCCGCAATCTTTAAAAGTGAAGAATTTAAAAAATTTTGCAACAATTCAGGTATTTTCCAGAAATTTATAGCTCCAGGTCATCCAGCCACGAACGGATTAGCGGAAAGAAACGTCCAAACGCTTAAGCATCGTTTGGAATCCATGGTAGACGATCCGTCATCAATGCCAAAGAAAGTTCGAGAAATTTTATTTAAATATAGGGCGACTCCGCTACGTAATGGTAAAACTCCTTCAGAACAGTATCTAGGAAGACAAATAAGAATAAGGTTAGATGCGTTAAGGCCTTCGAAATTGGGTAAATCATCAAAACCACAGCATACCGTCAGGCAATTAAATGAGGGTGAACGAGTTCAAGCACGATATTATATTTCAAATAAACCGTCGTGGAAACTAGGAACTATTCTAAAAAAGCTTGGTCGTTTACATTACATTGTTAAACTTGATGAGGGATTCGTCTTCAAACGTCACATAAACCAGCTTCGTACCACAAATGTTAAAACTAATGACGGAACAGGAAGTCAACATGAGAACATAGAAATTAAGCAAGGAACACAACATTACCCAACTCTATCAACACTTTTTCCAGTCAACAACAAAGTGCCAGATTCCTCTACAACAACACCTCAATCGAATACTCAGCCGGTTGATGAACCATCAAATCCGGGACAAAATTTAGAATCCGAGCACCATCAAAATCAACTTCCCAACCGACCAGCTCGGACACAACGTAAACCACCACAGTATTTAGAAGATTATATAACAGACTGATTATTGACTATAGGGAAATTATAAGTTTTATTCAAGGGAGGGAGAATTGTTGTATCTAAAGTAACCATTTAATCATTACGATTTTATCACTATCTTGTATAAACAATCTGGTAACATTATTACAACTTGGATAAAAAGCAACGTTGTTACTATATAAACTATATTATATTCTGATCGTCATCTTAATAAACTTTTGTACCAATAATTACTATTAAATATTAATTGCAATAAACCTTACAAAGAAAAGGTCCTCTTATTATCTCAACAGGTTAGAAGAACGAAATACAACACTAATCATGTATAAACTCATACACATTCATTTGCACTTTTTCTGATTTGTTCTACAGTCTGGTGAAATGAGAGTAAGCAAAAAATTCTCTCACAAAACCATAAAAATGCCCAAAATACTGCGAACGCACAAAACCACATTTCATACCCAAAAATAAACGTCAAATTTCTTCATATTAATAAATATATTTGAAATGGCAAATAAATATTTACATTTTCAAATGTATTTTTCATTATTAAGAAGAAAAAGTTCGTTATTAAATTTTTTATTTAACTTTGATTTTTTTACATATACAAAACAGCTGATTCATTAGCAGCAGATTTGACAATTTTACCTTTTACCCAAACAAAAAGTACGGGTAAGTTATGGTAAAAAGAGAAACACAATTACTATCTCATGATCGCTCTCATTTACAAGAAACGCTTTCTGGTAAGATTGGGTTCCCGCAGGCACCGAAAGAATGAATGTAATGAATGGTGAAACCAAACCAATGCAATGCCGCTCACGTAGTAAAAAACGTTTTCTTGATTTTTATAGTGCAGATTAAAAAAGTTCGGCTTTTTTTTGCAATTTCTTTGTGATTTCAATTGATTGTCTTTTCAAATGCAATTGGTTTTTGGCAGATTGCCGACTTGGGTTTGAAAAAAGGTTGAAAAAACAAGGAAATTTGCTAAAACTTTTGCAGAAATCAGAGAAATTTGTTCAATTGTCTCCTGTTTTCTTTCAGCTCCGAACCTTTGTAGTCTCTATAAAATTTTATATGGCCGCTGCCGCCGTTGCAATCTCTATATTATTTTTACTCTATGGTGAAATAACCGATAATTTAATCAGAGAGGCAACTGTGTAGTACCCTGTAGTTGTGTATGTGTTGAATTATACAAGTATCTGAAATAAAGATTCATGGGTAAACTAATACTTAAAGAGTACATACGTGTTTTATTTAAAACAACACATGGTGGCAACGGCGGTCACAGCGTACACAGTGAAGACACGGTGATTAGAGGGCCTTTTTTTTACGGCCTTTTAGAAAACTACGTGGAAACTACTATTTTAATACACTATAAAAGCAACTGCGCTATGAAAAACTGTGGTTGAAACAACTGTATGACAATTATTCTGTCTCTCTTTCCTGCGTCTGATTTTCCAATTCGTCAGCTTATTATTGGTTTGGCCCACTTACCATTTTTGTAATAATAGAGGCGAATGGAGTATATATATAATATCAATATCCTCTTTCTAATTCTTTCGTTTTTCGATATCTGGCATCATAACTGAGATAACTAATATCAACTTTGATATAAAATTAAGAATGAAAACCATTTCCATTGTTTTTCTTTTAAATCTTTGGGCAAACTAATAATAAGCTGACGATTAATTAAATGTGTTTTGTGAGTGTGTTTATTTGCTTATACATTTCACAGATCATATAAATGTGAAACTTTTTTGTATGTTTTGTTCTATTGAATACTGAGATAAAATTAAAAAATACATTAATTATGTGCAAAAATGTTATAAAAACATAAAACAGTTTTTGTTATTACAATATGTAACCCAAGTATTAAATTTGTTGTGAGTTTGAACTAAGTTTATGAAACAACAATTTTAGTAAATACAGTCATGTTGCACTTCTATGGTATCTTTTTGATATTTTTGGCGATCATATGTTTTAAAACATGCTGTGTAGTTCTTCACTTTTACACATTATTTTTTTGTATACATTGTTTTTAAATCTCTTTCTCGCCTAGGACATGAAATACAACAACAACCCCCACCATACGGTTTTGGATCACTCGTTTGACAGCTGTCACTTTTGACATCACTGTGTACCCTGTGACGGCGGTGTTAAATTAGAACAAGTAAAAAAGGGCTAAATTCCTCAAAAGATGTTCTCTTCTTTTGAAGTAAAATTATGTAGGTGAACAAATTGTTTGATTTGAAAAACTTTTTTAGATGTGAAAAGAACTTTTTTGGTGGAAAAAAAAATTAGAGGTGAAAAAAATTTTTAAGGTGAAAGAATTTTTTGTGATGAAAAAAATTTTAGTGGTGAAAAAATGTTTGAGGTGAATACAAAATATTTACTTCTAAGCGACTGGTGAAGAAATATGTTATGTACCAGTCGCTACTATGAATTTGTACTAAATTTGTATGGGCAATTTAGAGGCACCTTTACATTTTCACTAGTTTTTTTAACCACATTTTAAAGCATAGTTTTTCTCAAATACTCAATTTTATTCCGGTTAATGGGAACTAGCTCTGCAGCTGAATATGCCTAATGAAGAGAATGCACTTTCTGATGCGCCACGTATTGATAAATGTTCTTTTTTTAAAAAATTGAAGTGTGTTTGTCTAATGGAGAGAATACAGCAAAGAAATTAATTTGTTAAAGAAAGACCGTGAGTTGTAACTATTTGTCAATAGATGGCCCATCAGAGCACAATATTGCACTTTATTCATGTGTATTTTTTTATGAAAGAAAAAATTAACATAAATATGCATTTGCCAAACCCTCAATTCTCAAAAATACAAATGGAATAAAAAAAATACTAGTTTTCTCTATGAAATTTTTTTTTGACATAAAAATGTGAAACAAATGCTTTTATTACGTCAAACATTTAAAAAATTGACTTTAAAATTATGTAATAAGTCTACTAGCAACATCTGAATGCATTATAATTTTAAGTATGTAGTTAATTTAATATTTTTGGTAAATAAATTAATTGAAAGCCTAATCCAAGGCTATATCGCCATGGGGCAGGATATAGTTTTAATGTGATTCTGCGCCACCTATTCAAAAGTAGCGGCACTAAAGCAGTTATGCATTTTGCTCTTTCTTTATATATAAATTTCTTTGGACTTAGCCATGGGGCAGGGTCAAAGAAATGTTTATATAAAGATAGAGCAAAATGCATAATTGCTTTAGTGTCTATACTTAGAAGTACATTGTGCTCAAGTAAATAAAAAACAATACCCTGCGCCATGTTTAGGTCGGCATGACCTTGGATTTGGCTTTTAATTATCTTAGTAACCACAAATATGACATTTAATACATATTTCAAATTATAGTACATTAAACTGTCACTAGCAGACTTATTTAATAATACCAAAGTCAATTTTTGAAATGTTCGACGTGATAAAAGCATTTGTTTCACATTTTTATGTTAAAAACATATTTTCATAGATCAAAATGGTATTTTTTCGGTAAATTTGTATAATTTTCAAGTATTGAGCCATTGCAAACTGCATATTTATCTTAATTCGTTCTTTCAAAAAAAAAAAAATAAAATAAATACCCAAACTATAAATTGCAATACTGTGTTCTTAAACATCTAAATGACTATTGATTTAGAAAATTAAAGTATAATATACACATAAAACATATATTTTTGTATAGTTTTGGCAAATATTCTTTTATGTTACGAAGGAAATAGAAAATCAATAATACCCTATTCCATATTGTAGCAAAATATGCTTAATAGGGATAATTTATTTTCAGATGCGCCATCTATTGGGAAATAGTTTCAACTAATGTTCTTTCTTTAATAAATTAATGTCTTTGGGCAGGGTATAGTTTTAGTTAATTCAGCGCCACCTATTCAAAAGTAGCGGCACTAAAGCAATTATGTATTTTGCTCTTTCTTTAGATATAAATGTCTTTGGTTAGAAAAACACAAAATACATTTTATGGAATGAAACGAAAAACCAACAGAGCTTAACAGAAAAACCCAATCTGGTTTACTATATCTCCTATAGTAGCCAAAGAACTGGAGATATTTGAACGGAAAATCCTAAGAAAATGCATCGGAAAAAACTATGAAAATTCCATAAAACGATTTTTAAATAGTTACGTCTATGAAAATGCCGATGTTCTACCCTTCTGTAGGTACTCCATGTCCTTGCAAGCCAGATTTGTTGGAAACTTGCGCTACAAGATAATATGCTTGTCAGCCAAATAAACGAAAGCGAGAAAAACACCTTCTCGGCTGGATCTACATATCTTTCTCCTGTCGGTATAATTAATGGACGGATTGACGTCGATCCAGCTCCTCTGGACCTTACCTCATTCTATATGAGCCCAGCCTCCGGCAATCATAGGGGCTGAAGATGATATACGTATATACTAAATTTAGCATGAACTGTAATATGAATATGTTTTGTCAATTTATGTAACAGAACTTTTGTTATTTAGTTTTAGTAATAATATTACTTAGGTTTAGTAATGTTATTTACAGACGTCTGCTCTGTTAGCGACTTTAACAATGTTGCTTTTTATGTTGGCTTAGTTATTAGAGTAACACACATATAGCTCTAAGAATGTTATTATTCTCATAGTATGTAAGACAATAAATGTAATCGAACAAGAAGAAGACTTAATAACATTTTTACTTAATTAACAGAAAATTAAAATAGATACAGAAAAATTGTACAAATTTGTATCGAAAATTTAGAGGTACCTTCACATTTTCACTCATAACTTTTGAACCGCTTGACCGATTTTGCTCATTTTAAATACCAAACTGCTCGGGAGGATGTTCAATAATCTGGGTAAAAAAAGGCACCTCCGCTTGCGTCTTCGCGTCGTGATCGCCATTTCAACAGACAGACAGACAGTCGGACAGACAGACAGACGGACATCGCTAAATCGACTTAAAATTGCATAAGGATCACGAATATATATACTTTATGGGGCCTTAAACCTATATTTCTACATGTTACAAACGGAATGACAAACTGATATATACCCTCACCATATATAGTGGAGGGTATAAAAAGGGGGAAAAGAAAAAATAAGACACGCGCCAAAGAGAAAAAAAGAAATTACAATTATAATTGTAATTAAAATTACTAAGAAAAGGAGAAATTAGGTGTATAATGACGGCTCCAGCACAGACAATTGTGGTGGAGAATAGTACCTATTAAGTAGCACCGCCGGAAAAGTTTGAATTTGGCAATCCGGCACAATAACCAAAATGGTTGCGTCGTTTCGATAGATATCGCATTGCCACACGGCTAAATAAACAGCTAGAAGAGGAACAGGTTATTTCTCTTATATATCTTATGGGAGAACAGGCTGATGAAATATTTATGGCCTTGCCGCTGACGGACGTAGAAAGAACAGACTACAAAAAAGGTTGTGGCTGCCTTTGAAAAATATTTTCTTGTACTTATAAACGTTATTTATGAACGTGCGAAATTTAATACCCGAGTCCAGCTGGAAGGTGAGATGGTTGAGAGTTTCATAACATCCCTTCACATATTAGCAAGAAATTGTAATTATAGTGATCTACGTGAGGAAATGATACGAGATAGAATAGTTGTGGGTGTAAGGGAGAAGAAGCTGTCTGACTGATTGCAGTGTGAGTGTGATTTAACGTTGGAGAAGGCCGTAGTGCGTACGCAAGATGATTTGGAAAAAACTTGTCAGGAAACGCAACCATAAACAAAGTAAAGGTGGTTGAAAGAAGAATGTTAAACGAGCAGTGCGAAAAATGTGGAGTCATGACAATAAAGTAGTGTGTGCATCAAGAGGTAAGAAGTGTAACAAGTGTTATAGATTCGGCCATTTTGCAAAACTGTGCAAAAGCAGACAAAGAATGAATATCATAGAAACACAAAGTGATGGGGAAGTAGAAACAATGTATTTCGGTATGATTTCTAAGAAGGGAGATAACGAAGTTGTAATCGATACAGGTGCACCAGTGGATGTGTTGCCAACTAATTTATATCGAAAACAATTGGCCAACAACGAAAATGGTAAAAACAGACAATTAACTGGACCATCGGGTGAACATTTAAGTGTGAAAGGATTGTGTATGGTGAATATTGAATGTGGAAATTACGAATGTATAAGTAAAATACACATAGTTGATAATATTAAAAATCCTTTGTTATTTCTGGGCACGTGTGAAAAATTTAAGTTTGTTAGCAGAATAAATATAATTAAGAAAAAGTCAACAGTGAATATCCAAAGAGAATTTCCAAATCTATATGATAATTTGGGTTGCTTAGAATTTGTTTATGATATTAAACTAATACCACAATATACACCATTTGCTATAAATGTAGCTCGTAGAGTGCCGATTCCACTAATGGGAAAATTGAAAGGCAAATTAGCAGAAATGGTGAAACTGGGTGTCATAAAACGAGAAGATGTTCCATCCCAATGGTGTACCCCACTAGTAATTGCTCCGAAACCAAATCGTGATTTACGTCCGTGTATGGACTTGTCAAAATTTAATGAATGCATCGAAAGGGAAATTCATCCAATGCCTGTGGCGGACCACTCTTTGGCCCAACTTAGTGATGCTAAATATTTTACGAAAATAGATACCAAAAATGGATTTTGGCAAATTCGATTATCGGAAAGATCACAACCACTTACGACATTTTTAACGCCTTTTGGTAGATACTGATTCTTACGATTACCTTTTGGTATATCATCGGCACCCGAGGTTTTTCAGAAACAAATTTAACAAATTTTAGAGGATATTCAAGGCATCGTTTGTCAGACCGATGATATACTAGTATTTGGAAAAACAATGGCTGAACACGATGAAAATTTGAGAAAAGTTCTAGTAAAGTTGGCTGAAGCAGGCATTACTTTGAACAAAGATAAATGCGAAGTTGGTATAACCTCTGTGAAATTTTAGGGTCATTTTATTGATCCTCAAGGTATTCACCCAGATGAATCGAAGGTCAAAGCGATTAGAGAAAATACAAAACCAACTACGGTATCTGAAGTACATACATTTTTGGGATTAGTACAGTATTTGCGAAAATTTGTCAGCCATTAAATGAACTATTAAAGAAAAACATAGATTACCAATGGAATGAACCACAACAAAAATCATTTGATGAATTAAGGAAACTGTTATCTACACCACTTACATTGAAGAGGTATAACCCTAACCATAGAACTACGGTGTCAACGGATGCACCGTCGTACAGACTTGGAGCAGTGCTACGTCAGATGGTTCATGGAAGCCTGTTGCATATGCTTCTCGGACACTATCAGAAAGCGAACAACGATATGTACAAATTGAAAAGAAGGCTTTGGCCATGACAGATAAATTTTAAGATTTTTTAACTGAATGAATTTTCATATTGGGACAGATCATAAACCATTGATCTCAATTTTCACCGTAAAGCATTTTGATGATTTTTGACGTATTCAAAGATTTAGAATGAAATTATTTGGCTATAGATACACTGTTATAATTGATACGAACGTTTTTAATGTTTAAAGAGCTAACTATATTATAACGCCTAACTATATTGCTAACTTAAGCTACTGTCAAAAATTAACGAAAAGCCTGTCAAATGCTTAATCAACTTATTGAAGACTTTTGGGTGGCCACAATGTACTTTTTAAACTTAAATACTTACTACACTTAGTTGCATATATTTGTACTTTTGCAAAAACAGTTTTCTGCTTATATTTCCAAAATATATGTATCTTTTCGAAAAATATTATTTAATATGTTTAATTTATAAATATTTTACAATTAACAAGTAAATATATATTAATTTTAAATAATTTAAAGAAACAAATGAAAACATAAATAAAAAAGTTCTAAAAAATGCAACAGTGCTTGCATCTCAATCGAAAAACAAATACAAAACCCACCCCTTTTGTTATACATTGTCATGTATAACCCTGGGAGTTGGCATCACTTTTATGCCAGGCATGAAGATTAAAAAAAACTCCCGGTGGCATATGTTGTTGGTAACGCTGTCAGTTGGCGTTGCCCGGCCAGTGACGGCAGACCGCGTGGGTTCACCAACAACATAGCCACAAGTTAACTTGAGCAAAAAAAATTTAAAAACTGAAAACAAAACGTATTCAACTACTAACAAGGGGGTAACTATTGACATTCTCATTGTTTTTCTTTTGTGCTTACTTACGGGCTTTTTTCTTCATTCCAGGTTTCTATCCCTCAACATGTACCGCTTCGGCGGGCAGCATTGATGGTTTTTGCTGCTGGACCTGCCCTCCCTCAACCATGGCAAGCTATGGTCCTTATTTTGTTAGCATTGCCCCAAAATGATATCCTCTACGGCTCCTTTCTAACTCACTTACCTTTTACAAAAATAATACCTATTTCCACATTCTTATGGTCTCAATAAAAATTATAAATAAAGATTTTCATTTATATAAAATATTCTTATTTATTTTTGGTACTGTTTTGATTTCATTAATTTTGTTCTTTGTGATTTACTAAGTGCTTTCCTCCTTCCGGTCAAAAGAAAAGTATCGGATTATGGCTTCTATAAAAAAAATTAAATTTGGTACATTAATAATAATACCACGAAAATCTCACTTTTTCCTGCGGGCCCTACCTACATTTACTTCGGGACCTGTGCCAGCTACTTCGGCCCAAGGACTCCTCACAGGGTTTGTCCGTCCGTTTTCCGTCCTAAAGGTATGTATTCTTACGAATAAAATAATTCCTAAAATAGATTTATTCTCCCCTTCGGACAGATTTTCAGGGTAACTTGGGGGTGTTTTGCGGCCTACTGAGGCGGTATACCTAATTCCTAATAGGACTGAGCTCAACCTACAGGGACTGGTAAAACAAAAAAACCAAACAACCCGACCGTTGCCCTAACCCCTATACCTACTAAGGGCAATGTATATATTCTTTACTCTTTACCGAGGGAGGGTCACGTCAGTTCTCTTCCCGGGTCTAAAATATCGTCCGAATGGTCCGAAACCCCTATCAGAATACCTGACCTTTCCCTTTGAGGTTGCTGTTGGCTGGTGTTGGTGCTCCCATGGACGGCTACCTTTTTGTGTCGTCTATCCTCCTCGAACCGTGTGTAGTTTGTTGTGTATAAAATCTGTGGTATTGATGTTGTTTGTTTCTATTGTTTTTAAGAACAATGGTTTTGTGTTTATTGTTGAACTAATTATTCTTTTTTTTAAAGCAAAACGTATTTATGTTGGTGTTTTTGTGTTGTTTTATTCTTTTTGAAACTACAATATTTTTCTTAATTGTAACAAAATGTATTCATGTTGGTGTTTTTGTGTTGTTTTATTCTTATTGAAATTACAATAATCTTTTTCTTAATTGTAACAAAATGTATTCATGTTGGTGTTTTTGTGATGTTCCTTTTTTTTTTTATCAAACTATAAAATTTGTTTTTTTATAAAACCAAAAGGTATTTTATGTTGATTTTTCATTAAAATTATAACATTTTTCTTATATAGCACAAAAATGCATTGATGTTGATGTTTTTTTTTCAAAATTATGACATTTTTCTTATGTAGAACAAAATGTAATTATGTTGGTGTTTTTGTGTTGTCCTTTTTTTTTATTAAAATTATAACATTTCTTTTTCTTTTATTTAAAACAATGCACTTTCCTTTTCACAGAACAAAAAAAAAACGATCTTCTCTGTACCACGCTCCGTTAACCAATCCTCCATTTCTTCCTAAAAATCCTTTTTATACCTCCTAAAAAAAACGTGAGCTTTTCTCCATTTTTCATATTTTTTCCTTTTTTTTTTTTTATCAAAACAAACATTTTCCAGGGAGCCATCCCCCCTCCCCTGTCATCCATTCCCCTCTACAGTTTTCTGCAAGGCTGCATTCTAGTACAATTTAAGTGTTACCACCCTTTCAGTGTTGCATTAGAATGCAACCTTAACCCTCTGAGAGGCGCACATGACAAACCCGCCCATCCTGCACTACAACCCTGTATAAAGGATGGGGGGGGGGGGAACTAAGACTCTCATCCCTTCGACAAATTTATCCCATTTTTTTCCTCTGAAATTATTTTCTGCGTGTAGTTGGCAACAATTCCTTTGTTGACCCCTAGTCGACAACTTGCCATACCAAACTCAAACTTGGCAGCACTTATTGGCTGAAATGTTTTTTCTTTCATAAGAAAAATCTTGCACGGCAGCCACACATGTGATGCCGTAAAATCAAAAAAAAAAGAACGTAGAATGTGGAAAAAAAATAAAATAAAAAGAAATTATATAAAAAATAAAAAACTTAAGCGCCAGCAGCCTACTCATTTGGACAAAAACAAAATATAGAAGGTGAGTGAAACTAACGAAATTACAGGTGATACATAAAACAAAAAAAACCCATGAATGGTAAGCAGGTCCAAGGCGTATTTCACCACGGCGGTAAATAAAACCCGACTGGCGGCTCCTGTTCCCCGAATAATTTGTTCTGCGATCCAAAACACGGTAAGTTGTTCAAGAATCATTAAATTATTATAAAAAAAAACGATTCAAAATACTTCTGTTCCTACGCCATTCCCAGATGAAAGACTTGGCTTTCTGGTGAAAAAGTGACATTTTACGTCTACAGTACTTTTGTCATCCTATATAAATAGTAATTAATTCTTCCTTGTTTCTTTGCAGCATATGCCCCTTGCTTGGTTAAGGGTTGTTCCCGGTTGTTCCCGTCACTCATTATACCGCCATTTTTTAAATACTTTACACCTTAAGTAAGTAAATACTCTACTACTACTTGCCACTATTAACAACATAAACTTTGCTTCTAGGATTTCCTACCCTTGGACAATGGTGCTTAAAGGCCCCTAGATTTCCCGGCCACCGCCTACTTTCCAAAATCTGTGGACCACCGTGGTAAGTCTTATCAGTTTCACCCCTATGCCAAAACGTCGGTATAAAAAACCCCGGTAAAGGTTTCCATAAGCCCTTAACCATTATACCTTTTGCTAAAAACATTGTTTTTTTTCTTTCTTTCCTTTTCTCAACAACAAAATACCATTTAAAATTATTAACTATCGACTTCTATTTGCCAACTACCAACCTTTAACTCACAAACAACCAAAAGTTGATTGAAATTTTACCTTCCAAATTGGAGTCTATTAACGTTCATGAACTAACTGAGAACAATGTACCCTGTTTAACAATTCCTATGGGTTGTTTCTAATCTAAAAAAAAAATTTGGAAACGTATTGGCAAATTGTTTTTAACGTGATTCCGGAAAAAACAAACGTACAATGCCTACCCATAGACCCCCGAAATCGTTATATATATCGTTAGCTTATTTTTTTTTGGTTTAGCTCACCGGCCATTTCGGAATGAACCAATGGATTAAATTTGCTCTTTCCCATTTCACACCTGTTTCTCGATACCCTGTATCATATCCAAAATACACATCAATGACTTTTACACCACGATTTGACAAATTTTGCCTACACAAATAAATAATAAAAATTTCATTATTGTTGTCCTACATTTGGAATATGCTGGATACATTTGAATACAAAGATCCTAAAATATACATAATAATCTTATTACATATAAATAAATACATATTTAGTTATTGTATTTCTGCATCACCATACCCACGAATGTAAACTAAAACTAAAAAGGAGGCCTGCCTTCAGGCGCAAACATATGTATGGGTGTTATGAAACAAAAACTCAAATTCAAAACAACTTTGCAGTACAAACAAGATTCCTTTCTTGGCTTTCCAAATACTCCATACGTTTTGACTTATTGCGTATAAATGATAGAAAATTCATAGTATTGCCCAAAATACAAGTCACTATCGATGGTGAAAATAAGAAAATAATTATCCTGTAGATTTTAACATAAATGTGTGTAAACCTTCTTTATCGCCTTTGTCAATGCCGGCTTTTTGGCATATAGGTGAAACCCATAACTTTCCAGTTCGAAAGCTTCTCTTTTCTTCTTAACCATTCCAAAAACCGAATAAAAAAAAAATATGCCCTCGACCAAAAATATTCCTCATATGGAACATTTTGAACCATCCAATGTGGTAAATTTGAAAAGAAAAAACTGACAAAACTTTCGTTCGCTCTCCCCTTTTTTTCGCCCTCTTAGGTCCATTAGTTTACTCCATAATTTGTACAAACTTGCAATGGCTGGCTCTCCTTTACTCAGCAAATAGAAATGAAAAACAAGACAGAGAATAAAGTAACAGTTCGATGTCGAGCGTTCTTCTTTCCTTTTGCCAATTTTTACTGGCCAAACTATTGCCAGCAAGAACTTTCAAGCCACAAAAACCATGATTGCAAAGCATGTTTTTTTTTCTCTTTTCCCGTAAATACCAATAACGTTGTTGTATGCAGATGCAAATCAGTAAATCTTATAAAAATAATTATGGAAAAGATAGGAACAATTTCAAATAATTTCTGCTTAACATTTTACATCAAGAAGGCTCTTTATCCATATCAACCTGTCATATTCTATTTCTGCCTTTGGTGTTACAAACAGCCGTTTAACAAACTTGTAAATTACTGCAAATTTTCCATTCGTGCAGTTTTTTCCAAAAATTTTCTTATTAAGAGGTGATTTGTCTTACCCGCTGTAAGTTTGTACTGAATAATTACGCGGGGATTTTTCAAAAAACTTGATTATATTTCCCTGTTTTTTTTTTAAATTTATATAAATATAAAAAGCTCTATGACTCGTTAATAAAACCTTATTTCCTTCCAAAGAAAACAACACATCTTGGATATTCACTTTTTCATGTTTTACGATATAACCTTATTATTCTATTTCGCGAATAAAAACGTATGTTCCAAAAAAAAACAAAACTCATGTTTTTTAAAAAAAACCCAATTCCAAACGCCTTGACCCCTTTTGTTGTTGATAACTTTTCTATTTAACATTATACGCCACGACCTGCAGTTTAAAGGAACAATTCGAACACGGTTGCGGCTTACTCTTGCTTATTACCAAAAAGTTACCGTTTACGTTATACCCTAGGGAAATTGTTATGTGTTCCGTAAAGAAAAAAAAACTTATCTGTAATTTTGGACTAAATAAACCCGTCTACATTGCAAAAATTCGTTATGCTCTATCCTTCGATAACCAGACTATAGTTTATGCTGCTATTTCACTGCCACCTGTTTACTAATCTTACCTTTCTTATTTTTCTCTAGCTGAGCTAAACAAACCAACAATTTTTCCTTACTGCCCTATGGAAACCCAACGACCCAATATTGTCTAGGTAAGCTGTTGTATATTTATTATATTCAAACTATCAGTATTTATTCACTGTATGTATTTAGTTGTGTATTTATTACACTTAAAATTAGGATCAGAATTCCCTATTCAAACTGTTGCCGAGGCTAAACGAAACTTTGAATTTTATTTAAATTATAACCTGATTATCGTTTTTTTTTAAATCTAAATTTTAAATCGGATGACGAACGCAGACGTGATGGACTCTTCACTCATTGGTCGATTTGGTCGGCAGATTTTAACTCACTTCTGCAATGGGCTGCTTAAATCTGAAATTATTAGCTTCCTATATCCTTTAGCCTTGGTTTGGCCTGCCGTAAGGTCCGGGTTTAGCTTGCCATGCAGTGCTAGCAGACTAACGGGGTCCATGTCGCCTAATGTCATAGCTACCCTGGGACGGTCCCCGCTGCAATAGCACTCATGCTAGACTACAAATGTAGCGTGCTAAAAACGGTGGCAACTGGTCGACCAAAACAAAGGTCTGCTCATTGAAGAAATTCAAGTTTACTCTAGCCGTTAACTGCTGAACCAACCACCCAATTAGAAAACTCCCCAGCCGTCTGACGGTTCGTGCATCCAGTTCCCAAAAAAAAAACAAGAGAACGATTATTGACCCTTTTTTTTTTTTTTTTTTTTAAAGAAAAAACAAAAAACAAAACAAATTCGAATGAGCTAACAGCCTCAACAACGTATTGAAATAAATATTCAGCTGTAAAGACTCCTATCGTATATCAAATTCAGGTATTCATTTTTAATTCCTATCGCTTATAAGTATTTCATAGCCTGGTTACTACCTAATTAACTTCAATAAAGATTTATTTTATTTTCTAAAACTAAACTATTCTACTTATTATTTATAGCCTAAACTTCATTCTCTACTTAAAAATTCATTTTCTAACTAACTCTATGGCCTAAAAGAGTAAATACCAAAAACCCAAAAAAATACATATATATATATATCGATATATATATATATATATATATATATATATATATATATATATATATATATATATATATCGAAATAACAAGAAGAACAATCCGATGGACTTTTTTCTTAAGTGTCGTAGGAAGTGAGTATAACGTAAAAACTTGGAAAAATTTAACCTTTGCATTAGAGATCAGGAATTTAGAAATAAAGACTATAAACGGGTTTACAAAAAGCCAAAACGGAAAAATCTCAATTTAGATCAAAGAAACGAATGAATTTACTGTTTCATATCTTTGGCGTGGTAAACCCCGATTATTTTCCCCTGCAGGTCTTCCAGTTCGTAGTAGAATTTTCCGATCGGACGAACGACTCTACATTTTAAAAACTTCTTGCCCATTTTCGCGTTGTACAATTTGCTGAAATCGCTGAGGTTAAAATTACGACGAAAAACCTCTTGTCCGGCTCGAAACTTTACCTGACGCGCACGCTTGTTGTATTCCTTCGCACGCAGAGCATAGCTTTGGCTCAGATTTTCCCGAATTTTTTCACGTATCACGTCGTTTTTTTGCGGTTTCGGTAGAAAGTTAACCTCAGTATCTTCCAGCAATTCGAGTTTCCTTGCAAGTTTATAAACGCTTCCATGCGTGATCATATTTGAACCAAATAATGCGAAATAAGGGGTCACCCCAGTCGAAGAATGCACCGAAGACCTAAGAGCACACTCGATTTCTGAGAGATGGTTATCCCAGTCTCTCTGCTCTCCTTTTAGATACGATCTAATGCCTGCTAAAATCAAATTTCAGGCACGCCGAATTTGTGAAAAACTTCTGATACTAGAAAGCGAATCACATTTTTAGCAGTGGCTTTAGTCATTGCTTTTAGTAAAACGAATTTGGAGAAGTGATCCAAAACTATAAAAATAAACGTATTGCCGGCCTTTGATCGGACATATGGACCCAAAAAGTCCACGTAAATCTTTTGGAACGGCCGAACTATCTGGACCGTTTCCCCTCCCATCGGTGGCCTCAACACTTGATTACAAACTCTCGCACCTGAATGGTCATATGTGGCCAATAAAAATATTCTCTTAAACGTTTGAGAGTCTTATGGAACCCGCCATGACTGGCAATTGGAGGCTGATGAGCTTTGGCTATTAAATTTTCCGTCAAACTGGCTGGAACCCAGAGCTTCCATGCAAAATCGTCCCTGATCTCATCACCAGTATAATTCAAGGTACGTTTATAAATCATACTGTCTTTTATTTGTAAATCTGGTAATTTTTCTTTATTTTCCTCTATACTAGTGATGAGTTCCAAGTACGCGCTGCTTTTAAACTCTGGTGATTCCAGATCAATGAGATCGTTTACCACGGCGACTATTTCTTCCATGTTGTATCGCGACAGAGTGTCTGGCACCACATTCTTGCTCCCTTGGCGATGTTCTATATCGAACGAATAGGATTGTAGAAGGAGGCTCCATCGTGCTAGTCGACCGCTGAGCTCTTTATTTGACATAAGCCATTTCAGGCTGGAGTGATCGGTGATCACTGTGAATGGCATGAGCTCAATATATGGTCTGAATTTCTTTATTGCCATCACTACGGCCAGACACTCACGCTCTGTCACCGAGTAATTTCGTTGCGCTGGCGATAACTTCTGCGATGCAAACGCAATTGGATGCTCCCCTTCGATTTCATCTTTCTGAAATAAAATCGCTTCATCCGTAAACGAAAACGTTTTCCCTTTCCCCAGGGTGTCAAAAATCGGAGTAGCAATCGTCGCGTAATCTTTTATAAACCGCCTATACCAGCCGGTAGTGCCCATAAACCCGCGTACCTTCCTGGTCGTTTTCGGATACGAGAACTCCAGTATCGAGGAAATTTTGTCGGGATCCGGTTTTAATTTCCCTTCCCCTACTATATATCCTAGATACCGAAGTTCCTTGAAGCAAAATCTTGATTTGTCGACATTTATCGTTAACCCGGCATTAGAAAGCAGATCGGCCACCCGCTGGAGTATATGTATGTGCGTGTGGAAGTCAGGAGTAACTATGAGAAGATCATCTAGGTACACAAACACTCGATCTCGCAGCTCTGAGGGGATCACTTTGTCCATTAACCGGCATAACCTTTGGGCTGCATTGCACAGACCAAAAGGCATGACCGTGAAATGGTAAAGTGGCCGCCCTGGCACCGTAAAAGCAGTTTTTTCACGGCTCTCCATATCCAATGGGATTTGCCAGAAAGCATCTTTCAGGTCCACACTGGATATAAAGTGCGTGTCACCCAATCGGCTGAGCAAACCCTCAATATGCGGCAGAGGATAGGCATCCTTGACTGTGAGTGCATTGAGCTTCCGTGCGTCCAAACAAAGCCTGTTTTTGGTTCCCTTGCGCACCAACGTCACTGGTTTATTCCAGGGGCTTTGACTAGGCTCAATTACACCCATAGCAAGCATCCTATCCAATTCCGCATACATGAGTTTTTGAACTGCCGGCGAAACCGGGTAATGTCGCTGTTTTACGGGCTCTGCGTCCCGCGTATCGATTGTGTGTGTCTCCATAAATGTTTTCCCAAGCCCTTTTTCCACGAAAGAAGGATACTCAGCTATGGCTGCCTCTAACTGCTTTCTATCTTGATCACAAAGGACATGCATTGCAGGATTTGATGGATTTTCGCCCATCTCTTCGCTCCAAAGCATATCATTTGTAGTCAAGCTATCCACGTTAACGATAAGTCGGAACGCTTTCATAAAATCCACGCCCAGGAATAACGCCCTCTTCAAGGTCGGAACCATATAGAACGTGATTTCACGTTCCATACGGTTAAATTTTATTTTGGCTCTGAACCTACCCTGAATTTTATGAGGCCTACCGTCTGCCGTGCGAACCGTCGAACAAAACCTATGAACTTTGACACCTGCTTTTGATATAACGTCCTCGCATCCTTCCCCGAGAACAGACACCGTCGCCCCACTATCCAGAAGACCCTCGATCTCTACCCCATTGATAGAGATACGGGTATACAACCGGGTATCATCTCCCTCGTATAACGAGATATTCGCGATCTCACGCCTAAGTTCTCTTCGCTTTTTAAACCTCTCCCGAGCTTTTTCAATTCGAGTCTTTCCAAAAATCCTTTTCCTAGCCTTTTCATATTCCCTTATTCTAACATGCAACGGTTTAATTTCCCTAACTTTTAACTCTCCTGCCTTTTCACTTATCCTAACTTTATTATTCATCAGAATCCTAACTACATTCTCCTCTTTTACATCCTCCAGCAGACTACTACTCTGGACCTGCCGCTTCACTGGGCTCCTGGCCTCGGGCGCGTCTCCCCAGTTCTGAACGTGTCCGACCTCCTGTTTTCCGCACAGCGTGGACATTCAGGGCACGTAGTGTTTTCCAAACCACACCTGTAGCAAAACAACCGGCGACTTGGAGCCGGGCATTCCATGAAACTGTGGCCTCTTTGGCGGCAATTCCAGCATATATACCTAGTGGTGTTGGCGGTATTAATAGCGTTTATCTCCACAGTAGGCTGGATTGGGCCTTCATAGTCTATTTCATTTACCCGTGGGCCAAATTGACGGTGTCCGAACGCCTGTCGCTGATTCTTGAGCAATGTTTCCGCCTTTCTGCACTCAATCCGAAAGTGACTTAGACCAAACATACGGATAGGAAACACCAGCTGCGCCATAGCCGGACGAAGATTCGACTTCATCATTTCCACCAGGTCACCCTCGGAAATTTTCCTAGTTTGGTGGTTGTACAGCTTTAGAACTTCATTACAGAAATCTTCAAACGGCTCTTGAGGAAGCTGGCGTCTATCCATAATCTGACGAGTCACCTCAAAGTCACTTTCAAAGCGTCTAAAGCGTCGGATCATCAAGTCGCGCAAATCCAGCCACTGGGAGATTTGCGTATGTTGCCGCTGAGACCAATACCAATTTAACGCCTCTCCTTCGAGAAGATTATGAAAACTTGCCAATAATTCTTCCTCTGGGCAGTCATAATCCCTCTGCATGGTTTCCACGCGAAACACAAAATCAGCAACCGGCATTGACTTACTGGTACCATCAAATTTCACGTTCCATTTCTCCACTCGTGGCCTGTGGTCTGCGAACGGCCGCTGATGCCGTGGAGTTGGTGTTGGATAACTTGGTTGGTTCCCTGTGTGTGGCTGGTATCGCTCATTGCCGGCGTACGGCTGTTGTTGTGGCGTTTGGTTATGTGCCCACGGTTGCTCCGAGTAATGATGTGTCGCTCTGGGCGGTGCTGGCGCACCGGGTACCGGTTGTGGCTGCGAGGCTATTGCCGGTTGCTGCATAGCAGCCGCAGGCTGCCTTCCGATTCCGCCATATCGTGCTTGGGCCGGTTGATTACCATTCTCCGACGCCCCCGAGCGCGACCGTAAGCTGTCTGCTACTAATTGAGGTACCAAAACGCGCAACCGCTCTTCAAAAGTACGCATAATTTCCACCTGTGCCAAACTTGTTGCCATGTCTATTTGCTGCCCCGTTGTGGCCGCTGTGGGAACATTTGGCTGAGCGATCGGTGGCGCAAATCGAGACGAGGTTGGTTGATTTCCTAGCGGGCCACTTGGTAGGTTACTTCTCAGATCCTGCCGTATGCCTTGTGCCGTCAGACTACTAAAGGGTGGCGATTCAATGGTACTTAGCGGACCAACTGATTCATCACGCATATCTGCTGCTTCATCTCTATGACTGATACCGTACTGATTATCAATTTCAGCCGAATTCGGACTAGTTGGATTAACAATAACCGGTTGTTGAGCGTTAGAGTCCATTGTAGCAGGCCCCTCAGAGGATGGAGAAGTGTTATTCATCCTTTGCCTTCTGGTCCTCACCATAACCTAAACCTTGATATGTTAAAGGGGTGGGTTTTTTTATTTGTTTTTCGATTTGTTTCTTTAAATTATTTAAATTTACTTGTTAATTGTAAAATATTTATTAATTGTACACATTAAATAATATTTCTTGAAAAGATACTGACTTTTATTGTCTAATTCCTTTTTAGTTTTCCACATAAAAGTAACATGTTTGTTTTATATTAGTAATGAAAACAAGTGTTGCCAATATGTATATAAAAATTTACGTTAATACACAATATACACCGGAACAGATTTAATTGCGGCGGATGCACTTTCACGAGCGCCTCTAAAATCACTGAAAAGGATGATGAAGACCTAAAAACGTTTGTAAACAACATTATAGAAAAATTTCCAGCAAGTGGTGAATATATGATTAAATAAATGCCGCTACAAAATCGCTGTTAATAACGGTCTACTAATGTATGGAGAAAGGATGATTATACCAGCAGCATTGCGCTCAGAGGTTTTAGAACGTATTCATAATGGACACTTGGGCATTAATAAGTTTAAAGCAAGAACACGAAATTCAGTATGATGGCCTGGTTGCATGGATAATGTGGAACAACTGGTGAAAGACTGCTGCACTTTTACAGAAGATTTAGTACCGAGAAGAGAGCCGATGGTGATATTAGAATTTACGGAACGTCCATGGCAGAAAATAGGTAATCATAAGCTCGGCAACTAACAATTTTGTGCCGTTATTATGTCACGCGAACGAGGCTCTGACGACCGACCTTGGGCGGAATAACCCTAACATTTTCTCATGGCTCAATAAAGTAGTCGGACAAGCGCAATAATTATATTCACTGAAATATTTCCTATATTAAAATAAATGCAAAGATCAGAAATGTCTTTGTTTTTTAATCTTGTATTATTGCGCTTTAAAATACAAAAATAAAATACAAAAATATTTCGTTCATTTTCCTTTTTTCATATAAAATTTTCTTAAGCGTAAAATAAAACGCCAAAAAAGTAGTCGGACAGATGACAACACTTGTGTTTATTGCAAAACGAATTCGGGTAATCCCCATTGTACTATGATGTGTGTAATTGTCAACACCAATAAAAGCTCTTTTATATATAAAAGTAAAAAGAATTTTGTTTTCATAACTTGCGTTTACTAAAATTTATGAGAATGTCAAAACCAAGTTATACACATCTGAAGAAATAAGAAAAATTATTGTAAAAAACTTTGAACAAGGTAAAACAGTCCGAGATATATTCAGATATAGTTGGAAGACCAAAGTCAACTGTTCATGATGTAATTAAAAGGTACAAGGAATCAAATTCTGTGGAAAATAAGCCTAAATCTGGAAGACCAAAATTATTTACACGCTCGGATGAACGATGGATTGTTCAACGGTTAAAAAAATCCCAAACTTTGTGCTCCAAAGTTGGCTAATGAAATTTCTCAACGCATAAATAAAGACTGTAACCCAGAAACAGTAAAATTGGTGCTGCGTAATAATGGTTATAATGGTAGAGTCGCTCGTAAGAAACCATATATTAATAGCGTTTATAAAATTAAACGCATAAATTTTGCCAAAAAAAAATAGAAAACCATGGATATTACATTCTGGAATAAAGTTTTATTTACAGACGAAAGCAAATTTAATTTATTCAGGTCAGACGGACAGTCATATGTATGGAGAAAGCCAAACGAAGAACTTAAAGAAAAAAACCTGAAAGCTACTGTTAAGCACGGAGGAAGATCTGTGCTAGTTTGGGGTTGTATGTCAGCCTCTGGAGTTAGAGAGCTGCGTATAATAGATGGAATTATCATAAAGCTCATGCTGTACGCATGTGGCTCTTATATAATTGTCCACATGTACTCGAAACGCCAGCACAGTCCCCAACTAAAATATCTTGAATAAAAAATATCTTGAAAAAGCGATAAAGGACGATTGGGCGAAAATTGATCCCGCTGTTTGCAGAAAACTAGTTGAATTAATGCCAAGAAGATTAGAAGCAGTTATAAAAGGAAAAGGTCTTCCTACTAAGTATTAAATTTTATTATTAAAAATACTCTTTTGGTGGGAAATTTGTTAACATAAATGAATTCGTAATGTTTTTCTGTTTGTTTTATTGAATTCTAAATAAATTTGTTTTTGGTTTTTTAAATATTTCAAAATAATTTTTTAAGATGCAAAATAATAAAGTCAATATAATTTTAATGTTTGTCCGACTACTTTATTGAGCCACTGTACATACTCCTGCACGCCTGGTGGCAATGTTGGCAGCCCCAACACCAGGATCGGACGCTATGGTCTAATAAGCCGTACTTCTTATATGAACCTTATTAATGAAACCAGATGGTCCTATGCTCCCTCGAGGAGTGAAAGGAACATACATATATACAATAAAAGCGCAAAAGCACGTGGTCAATTACATAATCTATTTCTATGTGTGCACAATACATTTGTTTGCAATTGTATTATCCCAAGAAACAATTTTACGGACACTCCACACATAACGAATCATAAATCCAGCATTGACGGTACGTTAACGGATCGTAAAATACGTATCCGTCGAACCACATACGAAAACGAAACACTAACGTACCGTAGAATCAGATTACTCAAATTTTCAATAGAAATACGTTTTAACTTCGTTTTTATCCGTTCTAACTCCGTTTCGATACCGACAGTTTTCCATCCGTTAATTCTGAGTGTGTTTTGTTGTGAAAATGAAAATATTTCAAGATTTCAACATTCAAAAAACAAATTTAAAGGAATTCATTATTATCGAGAAAGAAAATCCCAATGAAATAAAACAAACCTTCTGATGACGAGGGAGCAGAAAATAAAGAAGATGAAGTTGAAAACTAAGAAGAAATTGAAGAGTATGAAAATAAAGAAGACGAAGATGTTGAGCTACTTCTACTTGTGGAAGATGACGAGGAAGAAGAAGTTTTACAACTTGTGTAAATGTGCCTAAGGAAAAGGTTATAATTGAAATTGCTTTAAAGAAATTGATGCTTAAAAATAGATAGAAATATCCAAAAATCTCTTGCGTTGGACACCATTTGCAAGCATACATATTTTTGGTCCATGAACGTGCAGTAGTAGCCGGATTCATGAGTACGTTCGTGTCGGAAAGTCCGTAAAAATGTTTCTTGGGAACAGCCAATATCATGATATCGCTGACATGCCAATGGCTCTTACCCATGATATCATGTAACTTTTAGTTTTGATTTTAATTCAGCAATACAAAAAGAACACAAATTTTAGTAAATAAAACGAAGAAAAGACTAATTATGTATTATTTGTAGAAAAAATTAATTCATAGAGAAACTTAACCCTTTAAATTTAAATAAAAAGTTTTGAAAGTAACAATTTTTTAGTTGTTATTATTTTCGCATATCTTTTTCGAGTTTTAACATTGAATTTATGCACTGTTGTCAGTTTTTTTAAGGCTTATCCCAAATATTGATTTTTCAAACCCGAAAATCCCCAAATTGTTATTTTGTAATGTAAATCATTTGCCGCGGAAATTTGTACATTTAAATTTATTTTATTTGTACTTATGACAAATTTAATATAAAAGGAACTAATTATTTTAATATAATACCGGGCAGGACATTTTTTTCGAATCTGATACTGAATTTTGGTGGTTGATGGGAAGTCTCATATCCAAATCTGGTGAAATTTTTTTTGGTATTGGCGAACATTGTTAAGTCGTGTCTCCACAATATGAACCTATAACTAGATCCAAACATATAAGCGTATTTTTCCCGGAATATGCGTGATGCCTAATGGCATCACTGGCTGAAATGGGTTAATATGGAGGGTTTACTAACGCAACCTCGTATCCCAAAACCACTACTACTTTTTAGGAGAGACAAAAATTGTTGTATAATAAACTCATGAAGTTTTTTAATCATTTTGTTAACTTAAAAAGTAATGATGAATTTAAAATTAAAAAAAATAAATAAATAAAAATACAACAAGTTTAATATAAAAAGTAGAAGTTTTGAGATACGAGGTTGCGATAGTAAACCCTCGATTTTTATAACACAAATAACTTGAAACTATTCATGGCTATATAGTTGAAACAGTATTGATCATTTGGGTATAAAGGCCCTGTGCGAGGTGGCTAAATAAATTCTAAACTAAATACAAATTGATAAAGGGGTTTAAAATTGTATTGAAAAATATTTGAAAATATTTTTATATTTCAAAGAAATTGGGAAACCTGAATTAAGTTTAGGTTTTTTTAGCCAGTTCGCACCCACCCTAAGTACTCAATACTTAAAAGAATTCAATCAATACTTCCAGAGTTGTATCTTTCTGTATATAAGCAATCTGGTCTGAAAAACATGATGAAAATATAACCCTGTTCTTGGTATGAAAATATAACCCCGTTTTAGATTAAATGTAAATCTTGATTCTGATCTTGAACTATACAGACGCACAGAAAATATAAATATATTTAACGGAAAAAGTGAAGTAGACTGTAAAAGTTTTTATAAAAACTGGATAATATAAATATTGCAATATATATATTCCTATATTTATAAAAAATATATACATAAAAAGATACTGAATTTAGGTACTACGTGTGCATTTAGTTGCAACGTGGTGCAAGCATGGAATTGAGCAACGATGATCAACACTCATTTATGGAGAGCAAATATTCAAAGCGAAAAAGAGCAGATGTATTATTGGCACCTGCAAACATAGACGTAACTCATTTGGGTGAAAATATATTTGCTTTGATGGATTGGAGATTGAAAATACAGAGGACAGCTCCATACAGAGAAAGGGAGAGAAAACTGCTGGAGCCAAAAAGGAAAATGCCGGCAAATCCTTTTGCCCTCCAATGTTTTTATTTGAGTTGACAAGTTGGAAGAAAAAACACCCAAATTAACGTTTAAAATAAGAAACGTTAAAAAACATGAAAGTAAGTTGTACCTTTCAGATGCTACAGTGCATTCTGAAATGATGGCCATCCTGAGGGAGAAGAATATTCACTCTTACTCATATACACCTAAAGAGCTTAGACAGACTTCTTTTGTATTAAGAGGTCGTTATCACGGTTCTAGTGTCAAGTCTGCCCTTGACAAATCGGTTCCAAAAATTGTGTCCAAAATTACATGTTTTACAACTCCGTATTCCGTAAAGAACTCATACGACACAGGCCTGTTTCTGGTTGCGCTAAACGTAGGGAATCCACTCTCAGATATTGCGCACATTAAATATCTTTTAAGCCAAACTATTTTTTGGGAGAAACCTAAAATAAAAGAACAAGATGTACAATGCCACAGATGCCAACGTTGGGGTCACATTGCTAAAAATTGCAATTCCGAATTCCAATGTGTGAAATGCGATTAAAAGCACCCCCGGGTGAATGCCAGCGCATAAATTCTGAGACGTCAGCACCCCACTGCCTGGAGTAAGTGGTCGTCCTGCAAACTGAAGAGGTCACCCAGCTTATAGAAAATACCTTGCCGTACGAAGGGAACGCATAAAAAAGGCTAGTGAACAAAAGCTTGTTGCCAAAGATAAAGCCAACAATATAATGAACCAATATATTTGTTCACCATCGTTTGCCAGTCTTTTTCAAGACCAAAGGGCACCTTAAGGCCAGAAAGTTAAATTAAGATTTTATAAGAAAACACACTACGTTAAAGCTCAAAACAAATTCAAAGGGCAAACAAAAAGATTTGTATTCTCTGGTTATGACGGAATTAGTGCACAATATCCGTATATATATTTACATTAATTACAATTTACATAATTCTACAATGTTGGGTCTGTTTGCTTACATTTCTAGCAAACATATAAACATAGTTCTTTTTAAATCGAATGAAGGCAAATTATTTCAAACGTGTTAAATTAGAAATAACTGAGTCAAATTTCACTCCAAAGCCAATTTGAAAGAAAAAAAAACTATCGTGCAAATAAACAGGCCAATAAATACAGTTTTATAAAAAAAAAACTTAACAAATTTTCAAAATTAAATTCATCAATTTAACGTTACCAAAAGTAAACAAAAAAAAACTAATTACTTTAAATTTCATAATAAAATAAATTTAATATTTTTACTTTAAGTATAAGAGACACGTAGCTTTCGGCTTCACTTTTCTAATCTGTTGTTCCATGGGACCACTTTTCCTTCGCCAAGATATGCTTGTCCAAAAACAGTTTCCTGAGAAGATATCGTACCAAGGCGACCGCTGCATAATGGGCAACTGTAGTTGACATTAAATAGCAGATCAAACATTTTGAAGCTTGAACGAAAATGAATATATTAGTTTTTGGCGAAAAAAAAGAGGGGTTAGTGTTAGAAATTATTATTAGTGAGAGCTACGTGGCAAAAGCACCAGTTTATGGACTGGTCGAGTGATAAGCCCATTTTGAGTTCTAAGGTCAGCTACGCGAACTTTACCGTCGGAACCACGGTAGATTTTCACTACTCGACCTAAACGCCATTCATTAGGGCAAACTGGCTCATTTTTTAAAACGACAAGATCGTTTTCTTGAATGTCGATTTGAGGAGATTTCCATTTACTGCGCTTATGTAACTCTTTTAAATACTCTTCTTTCCATCGACGACAAAACTCTTGCTGCATGGCCTTAACTTTTCGCCATCTGTTGAGTATGTTACCAGACGGTTGCGCTTCCTCTGGTTCTGCGGGGGTCATGAGCGTAGAGCCTACTAAAAAGTGTCCCGGAGTTAAAGCTAATTCTTCATCTACGTTTTCAGATAAAGGGCCTAATGGTCTTGAATTGAGACACGATTCGATAGTAGCTAGCAAGGTTGATAATTCTTCAAATGTGTATTTAATCTGACCTGACATCTTTTTAAAGTGCATTTTAAAACTTTTGACACCGGCTTCCCACAGGCCCCCCATATGAGGGGCCCCTGCTGGTATAAAATGCCACGATAACTGTTGATGACCATATTTTGAAACAGCGTTATCGCGTACCTCTTTTATGTGTTTTACAAAATTCTCATCAATTTTTCTTGCGGCGCCAACGAAATTTCTACCATTATCAGAGAAAATCTTATTAGGACAACCACGACGGGAAATAAAACGTGCCAAAGCAGCCATAAAGGCAGGGATTGACAGATCGCTGACAGCCTCTAAATGAATAGCATATAAACGGGCTAAAGCACTACCGTAAGCAATTAGAATGGGATGTCGTTCATTGTAGGATAAACTTGTGGAAGAACCCAGACGGCCATTTGCTCGAATAATATGATTTTTGTCCAAAAACGGGGTGAGGGTTAGTAAAGGGCTACGAGAGTCGATTTATTACAAAATTAACTGCTGTTTCGCACGAAAATTTTTTTCTGTATCCAGATTGATATTTCGATATTAATGAGTTGTTCTCCATATACTTTTCCAATTGATCTTTCACAACTTTTTCTAAAATTTTCTCACATGTCTTTAAAGAGTTTATAGGACGAAATTCTTCACATTTTTTTGTGTTGATCACTTTTTCAATCGGTGTTACCATTGTTACTTTCCAAACTTCAGGAAAAATTCCACTTTCTAGAGATTTATTTACTATATCCAACAATATTTTTCCAGTTATGCTCCAATTATCGATTATTATTTTATTTGATATTTTACAGTAGTCAGGTTTTTTGTTTAAATGCATTATGATATTCTTAAGTTCTAAAATTGATATTGCACGAAAATTAAATTTTTTATTTACATCTGATACATTGTCTACATATTGCACTTGTTCGATCGAGTCTCTTATATACTTAATACTGCTTACAAAATAATTATTAAAATGACTGGCTATTTTTTTATTATCCTTATATTCTACTTCATCAAATATCACATTTGTTATCACAGATTGTTTCTTTTTTAGAACTAAGTCTTTAATTTCTTTCCACATTTGCTTTTGGTCTTTGGCATTATTTATTTTGTTGTCAATATATTTATTTTTCTCATTTTCAATTTATATAAATTTCTGATCGATCTATAATTTGACCATGCATCATATGTATTTTCAAATCTTGCAACTTGGTGTGTAATAATTTTATTTCTTTTTAATAATCGCAGTTCATTATTGAACCATTTATTGACATTATTTTGCTGCCTTATTGTTCTTTTAATTATGAATTTGTTGACAGTTTCTTCAAAACATTTATCAAGCATTAATGCATTTTCATTTACGTCGCTGAATTGTTCATAGTTTAATAAAGATCTAAAATGACCATAAAATAAATTTTGATTGTATTTAAATATCTCCTTAGGTTGTATGTTTTTTTCACTTTGATTATTTTGAACAAACGATTTCTAACGAAAGTCAACTCTTGAGCCGATATTTTTAACGTTTTATAGTGTACGCCTATGCTTCTATTTTTACTAGCTTTATTTATAAATCGAAACATGTACGCAATTACATGAGTTGCTCTTGCAAGGCATGAAAAACGAGTGAGAATATACTCATTTTCTGACGATCTAGCAACATAAACTTGTGCTCCTTTTGATTCTACCAGGGTTTCGAATTCAACTGGTCCGGTGGGCCAAAATGATTTTTCGGGTTTGAGCCACTCAGGACCATGCCACCAAAGAAGACTTTCTTTTAATTCCGAAGGGACCATCCCCCGGGTTGCTAGATCGGCGGGATTGTAGTTAGAAGCTACGTGAAACCAATTTTTATTCCCTACTTTTTCTAATATAGTGGCAACTCTATTGGCAACAAATGTTTTCCAGCTACACGGTGGTTTCCTTAACCATGCTAAAACTATTGTAGAATCTGACCACAAATACATTGTATATGCCCTCAGTTTTAATTGAGGCATAACACTGGCAACTAAATTCGCCAAAAGTACAGCGCCGCACAATTCCAAACGGGGCAATGACGGTTTTTTAATTGGTGCCACCTTTGTTTTGGCCACCAAAAGATTTGAAGCAATTTGCTCTCCAATTTTAATTCTTAAGTATAATGTTGCTGCATAAGCTACCTCCGACGAGTCACAGAAGCCGTGAAATTTAATATTACAATCAGGAGAATATTGGACCCAACGAGGAATTGTAATTGTGTCAACGTCGTTATATTTCGAAATAAAGGCCTGCCACTTATCAAACAGACGTGCGGTTATTGAAAGTTCTTCCCTCTTGCTAAATGATGAATTTTTTCCGTGATAAAATAGAAATGGTCCGCTGCTGCATTCCAACGAAGACCTAGCGTTTAGCTGTACTTTTATCATCGAGACACAAGAAAGAGGAATTAAGAAGGTGTTCTGAGAGCAAGTTTTTCAAAATATGTTTAGAATTTGATGTCCATTTCCGTAGTTCAAAACCCACTGTTTTCAAAATATTAATCAGCCGATCACGAGCAACTAATGCCTCCGCAACTGAATGAGCTCCAACAAGGGCATCGTCAACGTACATTGATTCTCGAAGAATTTTGGCACCAATTGGAAAACGCTGCTCTTCATCATCTGCTAACTTTAAAAGGGTACGAAGAGCCAAATATGGTGCACAATTGACGCCGAATGTGACCGTTTTCAGTTGAAAATCTTGTAATTTATCATTTTCAGAGCTTCGAAAAATGATTTTTTGAAAAGGAACATGTTCCGGGTTGATCAAAATTTGCCTGTACATTTTAGAAATATCAGCGTTAAAAACAAATTCAAAAAATCGCCATTTTAAAATAAGGGAAACTAAATCGTTTTGTAGAATTGGGCCTACATGCAATATGTCGTTTAGACTTTTCCCATTGGACGACGCAGTTGAAGCATTAAAAACTACTCTTAAATTTGTAGTAGTTCTATCTGGTTTAAAAACACCATGATGAGGTAAATAGTAACCAGGACCACTTGATGATTCTTTAATTTCATCCATATGTCCTAAAGCTAAATATTCCTTTATGACCTCATCGTACATAGTTTTGTATTGTGGCCTACGCATCAAACATTTTTCATTTCTTAAAAATTGACTAACTGCAATATGCCTATTTGGACCAATTAACGGACAAATATTTATGAAGGGCAGATTTACAACATATCTCCCATCAGTATTCCTCACCTTAGTAGAACGATAGATCTCCTCACAAATTTTATCCTCTTCTGACAATATTTGACTTCGAGATACTTCTTCTAACTCCCAAAACTTTGACATCTGATCGTCAATTGATACTTTTGTCATATAAGACAATTTAACTGATGGAGAAGGGGCATTACTGGATGTTGGACCAGTCACAATCCAGCCGAAAATGGTTTCCTGGGCCACAAGTGTTTCAAAAACACCATGTTGTACCCCTTTAAGAAGAATCGCTGGATATAAATCGCCACCTAACAAAAGATCGACTTGACTGCTTTTATAAAACTCGGGATCAGCATAATTGAGTTTTGGTAACTCAGCGCCCACTTTAGGGCTAAAAGAATGCGTAGGAACACTGCCAGTAATTTTAGAAACAACCAGAGCTTCCATATTAAGAACATAATTAGAATTAAAAAGTGAAACAATTTTAAAAGTTGCAATTTTTTCTTCACCCAGACCTGTGACTGCGGCTTTAAGAGGAGCAGTGGGCAATTTTAATAATTTTTGTATTCTTTCAGAGATAAAACTTTCATCCGAACAAGGATCTATTAACACTCGAATTCTCTGAGTAGAACCACCTGAGCAAATATTGACCCACGCTGTTGCTAACATTACTTCTTTTGCTACCCTAGTATGTTGCGATTGAGTTGCATTATACACACTTGGACTATTAGTGGACTGTATTTGATTACCCTGATTAACAGATTGGGAACCACTATTGAATTAACTTTGCCTTCTATTTTTTTCCGTAAAATCTCTATGCATTAATGTATGATGTTTTCTTTTACATTTAGAACAATCGTTTTGACTTGAGCAATCACCGTACATATGGCCAATAGTAAGGCAATTAAAACAATAACGATATTTTTTTCAAAGCAGAAATACGATTTTTATAGTCCATATTTAAAAACTTATGACATGAACTAATTGCATGAGCATTTTTACAAATTTGGCAAAATAATTTATCAACTTTTGTATAGTGGGTCTTTAACTGTTTTAATTTTGTATTTGTGTGAGAATTTCCCTGAGAAACCATTTGAGAAACGGATTGGGAACTGCTGGACCACTGACTGTTCCTAGAAATACCATTAATACTCTCTAAAGTGTAATATCGATCAGTTAAAAAGGTGTCCAATTCTTCCCATTTCGGCATCTTTGTTTTGTCTTTTACCGATTGTTCCCAAAGCTGTAAAGTTTGTGGTGCCAAACGTGTTGAACATTGAATAATAAAAATCGCATCCCAAGATTCAATATTATATTCATATAATTTTAGGACCGACATACAATTGTTAATGTCCCTTTGCAACCTTTTTATTTCTTGAGCTGTATCCTCTTGGCATGGAGCCATATTAAAAAGAAAAGTTAACTGCTTGGATACTAATACCCTTTCATTTTCATAGTTTGATTTTAAATTATTCCACGCAACCTCAAAATTTCCTGATGTTATAGCTATATTTTGATTTATTTCTCTAGCTTCACCGGCAGTTTTTTGAAATAAATATGATAATTTTTCAACTTGGCTAAGTCGTGGGCTATTTATTATAATAGCAGTAAATAAATCCCGAAATGTGGGCCACGATAAATAATCGCCATAAAAAATACCAGTGTCTACTTGAGGTAGGGGCAAAAAATTTCCTTGGTTTGGAACCACTGCATTCGAAATTTCTTCAGGAAATTGTTTTCTTGCATTTGAAAGTATATTAATACAACGTACGTATGCCTTTCGGACCTGTGGGTGTTTTGCCTGAACCGTAACTAAATCTTTCTTTTTCTCTATAGTTGCCAAAGAACATTCCTCATAAATTTTCTTATACTTTCCCCATACTTTATTTAATTCTGATTTTTCAAATTCAAAGGCATCCACTGTATATGCCGAAAAATCTTCCTCTAAAAGCAGCGGCTCGGTTCCAATAACTTCCTCAGCCGCGCTAAAATATTTTTCCAAAACCGACATGTTTTTTTTTTATTTTATTCCAGAACAATTTGGTATAAGAGAACAACAAGGCAAAAGAAGTTGAAAAAGAAAAACAAAATTCCCGTTTTGAGTCACGTTTAACAATGTTACGGCACCAAAATGGCAAAAAAAATATCTTTACAGCAAATATAATTGTTAACGGAATAATTAAAAATGGCCTTTTTATTTCTTATGTTGAAATCCCGTTTTAATTTTTAACCTTAAAATATCTGTGCCACAAATTGGACTTTAGACACACTTTTCGCAACAAATTATTATGGGCAAACTTTTCCGGTATTTCAAATAATGTTAATTTACGCACCTGTTTTACTCCACACTGTACTGTATTTTCTTACGTTGTTTCAATTTTTGTTGTTATATGGGAAAATGGCTTCTTTTCTATAACTCCAGAAACTTCCACCAAAAACTTCACGGGAGAAGGACCAAAAATGTTTTTTTTTGTTTATCCGGTTCGAAGGACCAAAAATGTTGTGGTTGCGGATGACTCCTGGTTCCTTGTGATCAATGGTGAACGCAGTCCAG
Organism: Eustalomyia histrio; assembly: GCA_949748255.1. NCBI lineage: Eukaryota > Metazoa > Arthropoda > Insecta > Diptera > Anthomyiidae > Eustalomyia > Eustalomyia histrio. Next base: position 186,776,713 of record OX456523.1, on the reverse strand, counting down.
CTTGGGCTACAAATATTCAGGGCACACTCACTTTTTTTTTGTATTTAAAAGATTTTGTTTTGTTTTTATTTTAGTTCAGGTTTTATTTTCAACTATTTTCTTTACAATTTTTAAGCTATATTTAATTTCTTTACAGGTTTTTCTTCGATTTAATTTTAATTTATAATATTCTTCAATTTTAGTTTAGCGTTTCACTTTTTCTTTGGTTTTACTTAATAATTTTTTGCATACTTAATGCAGCCGGTTGCTGTGGCTCTTATGGGGAGACAAGTGCAGTAAAGAAAACAAAAGAGCTACATTCCCACTAGCTGAATAAGGATGCCACACTGTTGTACGTACCAGGCAGCGGACTCGCGCCGTTGCCCAACAACATTTGCCGCGTGAACAACCATCTATAATTGAAGAATTTTTAAAACTTGCCAATATGTTTCTTTTACCTGAAGAATTGTCACTGGAACAACAAATTACAAACTTCCTTAAAGATTTTGAAAACATGTAAAAAAATTAAGCTAAAGTGGCTTCTAAAGAATGTAAATAACAAATATGGCCCATAAATCTCTTAAATTTATAACATTTAACGTCAGTCGCCAATTTGAACTGTTAAATATCCTTCATCATAACCAAATTCATGTAGGATTCATTCAAGAATGTCATCTTCGCGGAAATAGAAAAGTAAATCTAAATGGATATAATTTCGTTTGCGACAATTCAGCTTTAAGAGTAGCAATTGCCATTAAAACACAATACATTATAATATAATTATTTGCAATAAAACACAATTTTATAACGTTTTTATTGAAATAGAAATGGGTTCAAACAGCATTAGTAAAAAATATTTATAAGGTTTTTTGTTATACCATGTTTATATGACTCACATGAGTTAAACAACAGCTTAAACCAGATTCTCCAACTGACCAACAATTATGATGGGTTTATATTCGGTGGTGAGTAGAGATCTGAAATGATTAGTGAAAAAGTGAGTATACTTATTGAAATTTTGTCGAACCTCATATTCATTCTAAAGTTTGAAGTAATCATCATACTCATAACTTATAACATTTATGACGTTCTTGATTCAGACTCCTTCACTAAATGTGTATGCACGATGCAAAATAAGTATGACTCTAATACGAACATTAAAATACATATTTTGAGCTTGTGTGTTTGGTCTGAGTTAGTACGATACTTCTCATTTTTGCAACGTTTTTTATAACAAAGTTCAACAAAGAAATAAAAATTTGTATTGCTTATTTCATATTACACTTGTTCATAAATTTAGAACAAGTTTTCGTATCACGACATATTGCATTCATTTCCCATGTAAAATGTCGCGCTGAATCCGAAAATGGAATCCAAAAGTAGAAATTTTGAAAAAAAGTGTTTTTACTCTCAGGACCAAAACAAAGGATTTAAATTTATGTATTTTTTAATTAAAGCTTAATAATTTCCACATAAATTCTTCATACAATGTAATAAGCTATTTAACGAAATTCAGAAAAAAAAAATAAATTCTATTGTTAATTGCACTAACAAGGGAACTGTCCCAACCTGAACACTCGGATCTTAATGGCATTCATATAAAAAATAAGGGACTCATGCTTTTTATAGCAACCCAATCCCACGTTTAAGGGTTAAAAGACGGGTCTCCAAAATATATAATTGTTGTGTGGGAGCATGTCTTAAATTTATGAAAATCAAATTTATTTTTATGCAGCGTGAAAGTAGAAAAAAATTTGGTACCAATATCACCTATATTTGGACCCAGGGTTGCCACAATTTTCAAATTTTTTTTATATGGATGAAAAAAGCTATTTGTGGAAAGTCTAATTAAAACCATACCATTTCAAATATTAAAAAACCCTCAGACATCCCTTCGTTTAAATTAAATAAACTTCAATATATGTGATTTGGAGCTTCAAAATCCACTCGCAATATTATTTCGTTAAAAACAACTTAAAATACTTATTAAATTAATCGAAAATACAGTCAAAAAGAGGACTACTGATTTTTCATTATATTGTTTATTTCAGTCATTGTTTCATAATCGACAAAAGTAGTAAAAACAATAGAAAGTCGTTTAAAATAACCATCAATTTTTAACTGCTAAAAGTTTTTTTATTTGTTTGTAATTACAAAACACACAGATGTATTATTGTGTGTATGTATATTTGGATTTATGTGTATGTATATTTGAATTATTTCTTGTAATTTATATTGAAATAATTTTGTATATATACAAACTATTTTGGTAAAAAACAAAAAAGAATTATATGAATTTCTGTATTTAGAAACAGAAAACATAAAATTGTACAGAAAATATCAACTCCTGCTGAATGTCTGTAAATTTGTATAGTTTGTTTTTGGAATGACTGATTCAAATAGTTAAAAAATATATTTTTATGAATTTCAGTTGATTCTACATTCTACAGTCGGGAACGGAAAATATATTGTGAGTGTACCTTTAATTTTATATATATATCGTCTAAAGTTTCTCTGAAGAGACAGGCAAAAATAGGAAAAAAGGTAAAATGGGGTAATTTTAGACCCCACTTTTTAGCCCCTAAATGTAAGATTGGGCAGCTATAATAACATACGTGTCTTTTATTTTTTTTCTCCTCTATAACATATCTGAATAACAGGTTGGGACAGTTCCCTTCTAAGTTAACATTTTTTTAATTTTATTTATATTTCTAAAGTTCAAGATCTATTACGAAAAATAAAAGAGGCTCTTTATCAAAATCCGTTAAAAAAAATTCGTTTAAATTGAAGCACATTTGTCGATTTATTGATAAATAGCTTCCAAGCTATTGTATGAATAATTGATGTAAAATTTATTTAAATTAAATTAAAATATAAAAAATTTAAATTTCTGTGTTTTGGCCTCCGAGATATTTTTATTTAAGTAAAATCACTTTTTTTAAAATTGAAAAATTTGGCAATATCCCAAAAACTGTTCTACTTTTGGACTTCATTTTCGGATTCAGCGCTCGATTTTCCATGGGAAATGAATGCAATATATCGTGATACGCAAAATTGTTCCAAATTTGTGAACCAGTGTAATAAATGTAAAAGTAAATAAAAAACAAGTAAAAAAGGGCTAAATTCGGCTGTGCCGAACCTTTGAATACCCTCCACCAATATCCTCAAAAGATGTTCTCTTCTGTTTTTGATACAAATAATATAAAAAACTTTTGAAGTAAAATTATGTAGGTGAACAAATTGTTTGAGGTGAAAAACTTTTTTAGATGTGAAAAGAACTTTTTTGGTGGAAAAAAAATTAGAGGTGAAAAAAATTTTTAAGGTGAAAAAATTGTTTGTGATAAAAAAAATTTTAGTGGTGAAAAAATGTTTGAGGTGAATACAAAATATTTACTTCTAAGCGACTGGTAAAAAAATATGTTATGTACCAGTCGCTACTATGAAATTGTACTAAATTTGTATGAGCAATTTAGAGGCACCTTTACATTTTCACTAGTTTTTTTAACCACATTTTAAAGCATAGTTTTTCTCAAATACTCAATTTTGTTCCGGTTAATGGGAACTAGCTCTGCAGCTGAATATGCCTAATGGAGAGAATGCACTTTCTGATGCGCCACGTATTGATAAATGTTCTTTTTTTAAAAAATTGAAGTGTGTTTGTCTAATGGAGAGAATACAGCAAATAGATGGTCCATCAGAGCACAATATTGCACTTTATTCATGTGTATTTTTTATGAAAGAAAAAATTAACATAAATATACATTTGCCAAACCCTCAATTCTCAAAAATACAAATGGAATAAAAAAATACTATTTTTCTCTATGAAATTTTTTTTGACATAAAAATGTGAAACAAATGCTTTTATTACGTCAAACATTTAAAAAATTGACTTTAAAATTATGTAATAAGTCTACTAGCAACATCTGAATGCATTATAATTTTAAGTATGTAGTTAATTTAATATTTTTGGTAAATAAATTAATTGAAAGCCTAATCCAAGGCTATATCGCCATGGGGCAGGATATAGTTTTAATGTGATTCTGCGCCACCTATTCAAAAGTAGCGGCACTAAAGCAATTATGCATTTTGCTCTTTCTTTATATATAAATTTCTTTGGACCTAGCCATGGGGCAGGGTCAAAGAAATGTATATATAAAGATAGAGCAAAATGTATAATTGCTTTAGTGTCTATACTTAGAAGTAGATGGTGCTCAAGTAAATAAAAAACAATACCCTGCGCCATGTTTAGGTCGGCATGACCTTGGATTTGGCTTTTAATTATCTTAGTAACCACAAATATGACATTTAATACATATTTCAAATTATAGTACATTAAACTGTCACTAGCAGACTTATTTAATAATACCAAAGTCAATTTTCGAAATGTTCGACGTGATAAAAGCATTTGTTTGAAAATTTGTTTAAAAACAAATTTTCATAGATCAAAATGGTATTTTTTCGGTAAATTTGTATAACTTTCAAGTATTGAGCCATTGCAAACTGCATATTTATGTTAGTTTTTTCTTTCAAAAAAAAAATAATAAATACCCAAACTATAAATTGCAATACTGTGTTCTTAAACATCTAAATGACTATTGATTTAGAAAATTAAAGTATAATATACACATAAAACATATATTTTTGTATAGTTTTTGGCAAATATTCTTTTATGTTACGAAGGAAATAGAAAATCAATAATACCCTATTCCATATTGTAGCAAAATATGCCTAATAGGGAGAATTTATTTTCAGATGCGCCATCTATTGGGAAATAGTTTCAACTAATGTTCTTTCTTTAATAAATTAATGTCTTTGGGCAGGGTATTGTTTTAGTTAATTCAGCCCCACCTATTCAAAAGTAGCGGCACTTAAGCTCTTTCTTTAGATATAAATGTCTTTGGTTACAAAAACAAAAAATACATTTTATGGAATGAAACGAAAAACCAACAGAGCTTAACAGAAAAACCCAATCTGGTTTACTATATCTCCTATAGTAGCCAAAGAACTGGAGATATTTGAACGGAAAATCCTAAGAAAATGCATCGGAAAAAATTATGAAAATTCCATAAAACGATTTTCAAATAGTTACGTCTATGAAAATGCCGATGTTCTACCCTTCTGTAGGTACTTCATGTCCTTGCAAGCCAGATTTGTTGAGAAACTTGCGCTACAAGATAATATGCTTGTCAGCCAAAAAAAACACCTTCTCGGCTGGATCTACATATCTTTCTCCTGTCGGTATAATTAATGGACGGATTGACGTCGATCCAGCTCCTCTTGACCTTACCTCATTCTATATGAGCCCAGCCTCCGGCAATCATAGGGGCTGAAGGTGATATACGTATATACTAAATTTTGCATGAAATTGTAATATGAATATGTTTTGTCAATTTATGTAACAGAACTTTTGTTATTTAGTTTTAGTAATATTATTTACTTAGGTTTAGTAATGTTATTTACAGACGTCTGTTCTGTTAGCGACTTTAACAATGTTGCTTTTTATGTTAGCTTAGTTATTAGAGTAACACACATATAGAATGTTATTATTCTCATAGTATGTAAGACAATAAATGTAATCGAACAAGAAGAAGACTTAATAACATTTTTACTTACTTAACAGAAAATTAAAATAGGTACAGAAAAATTGTACAAATTTGTATGGAAAATTTAGAGGTACCTTCACATTTTCACTTATAACTTTTGAACCGCTTGGCCGATTTTGCTCATTTTAAATACCAAACTGCTTGGGAGGATGTTCAATAATCTTGGTAAAAATAGGCACCTCCGCTTGCGTATTCGCGTCGTGATCGCCATTTCAACAGACAGACAGACAGATAGACGGACATCGCTAAATCGACTTAAAATTGCATAAGGATCACGAATATATATACTTTATGGGGTCTTAAACCTATATTTCGACATGTTACAAACGGAATGACAAACTGATATATACCCTCACCATATATGGTGGAGGGTATAATAAATATATTATAAATATACAGTTGATCACAAAAATAAGTATACACTAGATGGCATTTAATTTCATTTAATTAATTTAAAAAAAAGATTTATTTTATACACCCTGTTTGTTGCTTAACATCTGTTATTTAATTAAGAATTAAAAAATAATAGCACTTTTGCCTTATCTTAGCAGTTGCCTGCACTTTTAATAACAGCAATCAAATTAACGTCATAAAAGTAAGTATGCAACTGCCGAAATTTGAAAGTGTCGGTTAATCTGTATTTAAAGCAAGTCTTTTTATATTATTTTTGTGCATTTATTAACAAAAAAAAAAAAACTATCGCTTAAAAAAATAAACATACAACAAAAACAACACCAAATAAACGTAATGGCGCCACGAGGAAAGAAACTTTCACAAGATATGAAAAACTTGATCATTAAGCACATTACAGAAAACAAATCAATCCGAGTAATTGCGAAAACTGAAAGTAAGTTCAACATTCATTGGTCGGATGGACGTGAAAACATTTGGAGAAAACTAAATACAGAGCTCAATCCTATAAACATGTCAGGCACAGTAAAGCACGGTGGTGGGTCTGTGATGGTCTGGGGGTGTACGTTCGCGTATGGCGTAGGAAATTTGGTATTCATCGATACTATAATGGACCGATATGTGTATCTGGATATTTTGAAAAACAATTAAAGTGATAGTGCACAGAAATGGGTCTTGAAGAATCATATATCTTCCAACAAGACAACGACCCAAAACACACCGCACTTATTGTGAAGGAGTGGTTATTATATAATGTCAAAAACCAGCTCAACTCACCACTACAATCGCCGGATATGAATCCGATTGAGCATCTGTGGGAGCATTTAGATCATCAAACAAGAAAATATAAAATACGAACCAAGGAAGACTTAAAACGTGTACTTCAGGAAGAGTGGTATAAAATCGATCCACAGGTGACCCGAAACTTGGTCACTTCAATACCATCAAGAATGCGCTCTGTATGAAAAGCAAAGGGGTATCCATCTAAATATTAATATTGAAAAAAATACCAGATAAAACATTCATATTTTTTCGTATTGTTACGATTTTACCCTATATAAAATCGTTGATTTATTTACCTTTTAAATAAATCAAGTTCTTTCTATATTGCAATTAATAAACACTGTTTGAAATTATTTATAGCTCTATTTATTTATAACAGGCTCTAAAATTACAGAAACACACTTTAATAGCACACTTTATTTACGCGATATAAACAGACTAAACGTTAGCCACACTTTAGTTCTTAACACAGTTTTATTTTCAACTGAACTGCTTTGCCACCTTGCTGGCGTTTTTATATATGCGGGTTAAAATACCTAGAGTATGGCAGCACCGTCTGGAAGCTGCATACTGGCAACTTGCCAGTTTGACAGAAGCATTAGTTATGGTGAAAGGTTGCCATTTAATTGTTTTATATATCAGGGCTAACATATGGGGATTTGTGTTTCTACGAGTAAACGGAATTTCTGTAACAGTATTATGTATACTTACTTTTGTTATATAAATTTATCCACTGAGTCCATTAATGTAGAATATATTTATTAAGGTAAATATTTTTGTAAATATTTTTGTTTTTTTAAGAATATTAATATATTTAAAAAAAAATGTGATACAAATTTTTGTATTATTTTTTTCTGCAGTTTTTTAAAGAATAAAATTCATTTTAGCCTTGTATACTTACATTTGTATACTTGTTTTCACATTGATGAATTGAATGAGCTAAATGATTCAAGTCAATAGTGAGTATGATAAGTATTTTACTAAAATTTAAAAAAAAAACAAGTAAAAAAGGGCTAAATTCGGCTGTGCCGAATCTTTGAATACCCTCCACCAATATCCTAAAAAGATGTTCTCTTCTGCTTTTGATACAAATAATATAAAAAAACTTTAAAAGTAAAATTATGTAGGTGAAAAAATTTTTTGAGGTGAAAAACTTTTTTAGATGTGAAAAGAACTTTTTTGGTGGGAAAAAAAATTTAGAGGTGAAAAAAAATTTTTAAGGTAAAAAAATTGTTTGTGGTGAAAAACAATTTTAGTGGTGGAAAAATGTTTGAGGTGAATACAAAATATTAACTGCTAAGCGACTGGTGAAAAAATATGTTATGTACCAGTCGCTATGAAATTGTACTAAATCTGTATAGGCAATTTAGAGGCACCTTTACATTTTCACTAGTTTTTTTAAACATGGACTGCACAAGAAACACATTTTAAAGCATAGTTTTTGTCAAATACTCGATTTTGTTCCGGCTAATGGGAACTAGCTCTGCAGCTGAATATGCCTAATGAAGAGAATGCACTTTCTGATGCGCCACGTATTGATAAATAGTTGCAACGAATGTTCTTTCTTTAAAAAATTGAAGTGTGTTTGTCTAATGGAGAGAATACAGCAAAGAAACTTATTTGTTAAAAAAAACATGAGTTGTAACTATTTGTCTATAGATGGCCCACCAGAAGGTGCATTCTCTCCATTAGGCATATTTTGCTGCAGAGCTAGTCTCCATTAGCCATATTGTGCTACAATATGCAGTAGAATATTATTGATTTTATATTTTCTTTGTAACATAAATGAATATTTGCCAAAAACTATAAAAACATATGTTTTGCATATTATACCTTAATTTTCTAAATCAATATTCATTTAGATGTTTAAGAGCACAATATCGCAGTTTATTCATGTGTATTTTTTTATAAAAGAAAAAATTAACATAAATATACATTTGTCTATCCCTCAATTCTCAAAAATACAAATGGAATTAAAAAAATACTATTTTCCTCTATGAAAATTTCTTTTTTGACATAAAAATGTGAAACAAATGCTTTTATTACGTCAAACATTTAAAAAATTTACTTTAAAATTATGTAATAAGTCTACTAGCAACATCTGAAGCATTATAATTTTTAAGTATGTAGTTAATTTAATATTTTTGGTAAATAAATTGATTGAACGCCTAATCCAAGGCTATATCGCCATGGGGCAGGATATAGTTTTAATGTGATTTTGCGCCACCTATTCAAAAGTAGCGGCACTAAACCAATTATGCATTTTGCTCTTTCTTTATATATAAATTTCTTTGGACCTAGCCATGGGGCCAAAGACATTTATACATAAAGAGAGCTAAATACATAATTGTTTTAGTGTCTATACTTAGCAGTAGATAGCGCTTAAGTAAATAGATAACAGTACCCTGCGCCATGCCTAGGTCGCATGGCCCTGGATTTGGCTTTCAATTGTCTTAGTAACCACAGTTATGAGATTAAATACATATTTAAAATTCTAGTACATAAAGTTGTCACTAGCAGACTTATTTCAAAATACTAAAGACAATTTTTGAAATGTTCGACGTGATAAAAGCATTTGTTTCACATTTTCTGTAAAAAAAACAAATTTTCATCGATCAAAATGGTATTTTTTCGTTAAATTTGTATAATTTTTAAGTATTGAGGTATTGGTAAATCCATATTTATGTTAATTCTTTCTTTCAAAAAAATAAATACACATACGAAAAATTGCAATACTGTGCTCTTGAACATCTAAATGAATATTGATTTAGAAAATTAAAGTATAATATACACATAAAACATATATTTTGCATAGCTTTTGGCAAACATTCTTTTATGCTACGAATATGCCTAATAGGGAGAATTTTTTTCAGATGCGCCACCTATTGGGAAATAGTTTCAACTAATGTTCTTTCTTTAACAAATTAATGTCTTTGATTTATGTAACAGAACTTTTGTTATTTAGTTTTAGTAATGTTATTTACAGAGGTCTGCTCTGTTAGCGACTTTAACATTTTTACTTACTTAACAGAAAAAAAAAATAGATACAGAAAAATTGTACCAATTTGTATGGAAAATTTAGAGGTATCGTCACATTTTCACTCATAACTTGAAACCGCTTGACCGATTTTGCTCATTTTAAATACCAAACTGCTCGGGAGGATGTTTTATAATCTGGGTAAAAATAGGCAACCCCGCTTGCGTCTTCGCGTCGTGATCGCCATTTCGACAGACAGACAGACGGACATCGCTTAATCGACTTAAAATTGCATAAGGATCACGAATATATATACTTTATATTTCGACATATTACAAACGGACTGACAAACTGATATATACCCTCACCATATATGGTGGAGGGTATAAAAATTAGTGGATTGATGAATCACACAAATTTGGGATGTTATGAGTATGAAGGTCGACGTTTGATTCATATTTATTGCAACTTGTACTTATAAATCAACGTTATTGTGAGTATGAGTACATATGAGTAGTTTATTTTTAATGACTCTACTTATATTTTAAATTTCATAAGTGACTATGAATAGCGAAAAAACGATTCATTGTTGATCTCTGGTGGTGACCTACTTGCGAAAAGCTTAAATTGGGGAGAAACTGCAGATAACGCTAATTGAAAAGTTCTACATAGCTGGCTAAAAAGCAACTGTTTAGATATAACAAACGTCGTCTTTCCTAGACGACTTTCTATTAAGTTCCAGCATAATCAACAGTATCCAACCTAATTATTAGATCAGAAGCTTACCAAATTTCTCTAATTATTACCCATTAGTACTGAAACTGGAAAGTGATGCACCCTGCTTAACACTAAGAAGTCCCCTGGTAATAACTTCATACAAGAACACTAATTGAAACACATTCAGTGGAGATTTAGATGCAGCCTCAGATGCTATTTTACCTCCCAACAACTGCAGTTTAAATAATGATGAATGAGATGTGCTTACAAATACATTTTATAATACGCTTACCTCAATACATGACAGCCACTTCAACAAACTGAAAATAAACGAACAAAAACGTCAGTATAATGATAACATGGCATGGCAGAAAAACCTAAAGAAAATATATCACAGAACTGGAAATAGAATTAGCAGCGAGTAAACCATCATCACTAAACAAATACAACTATTAAAAACAATTATTAATGATCTTATAAATCTTGAAGATGCTAAAAATTTAAGACATAGACTCTCAAAAATAACACCAGGTCCTACTGCCTTTAAAGACGTATTTCGGTTCGTTGGTAAAAAGAAGTCTCCTTTTTGCCAGCAGCTCATACACAATGATACTATCACTTCCAATAGTTGTCAAATTTCAGAGATATTTAGAACTCATTATACTGCTTTTTTCAAGAGGTAAATCCTGAAAGACCAGTTAACAATATAGAGAATCAAATCTCATCATGTCTTGATAGACTACCGCAACATATCTATACATTTTATGACACGTTTCTGGCCGATAGGAATCTTGATAATTACCATTTTACAAACGTAAATAATATCAGAATGCACATTAACAACATTAATAGCAAAAAGTCTTTTGGCTCTGATGGCGTTTCTAATTTTATAATTAAAAAATTTCCTGATACAACACTAAAATTATTAGCTGCTATTTTTAACAATTGCATTAATAACGGCTATTTCCCATCGGCTTGGAAAAGTGCAAAAATACTTCCAATTAAAAAAAAAGCAGGACAGTAAAAAGCCTGAGGATTTTCGCCCAATATCTCTTTTATCCAACATTGGTAAATTATTTGAACACGTAATTAAGGAAAAACTAGGAAATGAGTTCATTGTGGAACCAATATAAGAATTTCAATTTGGATTTAGAAGATCTCACTCAACACAACATGCATTGTTGAAGTTTCACAATGATGCAACTTGCAACTTAAGGGATAAAATATGCACGGTGGCAATATCATTGAATATAGAAAAGGCGTTTGATTCGGTTTATCATAATGGAATCCTCTACAAACTGATAAATCTTGGCGTTGACCCATTTCTGGTAAAAATATTTTACAGCTACTTTACTAATAGAAAGTTTGGCGTCCAAATCAACAACATTACCTCCGAACTAGGACATGTGAAAAGTGGGGTACCTCAGGGAAGTGTCTTGGCTCCCTTCCTATTTAACATTTTCCTGCATGATTTTCCTCACCAATCTAGAAATTCAAAGGCTATTTTATACGCTGATGATTGCCTTATTTATGCACACAATATATCACCAATACTAGCTCTGAACTCTGCTGCATTTCATCTTGGAGAAATAATTGCCTATTACAAGAAATGGGGCATTAAAATTAACGCGGCCAAGTCAGAGGCTATCTGTATTAGGAACCCTTCGGGTAAATGTCCTAGATATGTGGTGCCGGAAAGTAAATCCCTTCAACTTATACTAGACGACGAAAATATCCCATTTAAATATTCAATAAAATATCTCGGAATACATTTTGATAAATTATTGAAAATTAACGCCCACGCTAGAAGTCTCTTGGGAAAGGCGAAAAAGATTTCTGGAATGTTTGCATCGCTAATGAACAACACATTCTTACCTAAGAACACCAAGCTTTTACTCTACAAGGTCGCCATAAGATCGATTCTGCCTTATGAATTCCCAATCTGGCTTACTATATCTCCTATATTAGCCAAAGAATTGGAGATATTTGAACGGAAAATCATATGAAAATGCATCGGAAAAAATTATTAAAATTTCATAAAACGATTTTCAAATAGTTACGTCTATGAAAATGCCGATGTTCTACCCTTCTGTAGGTACGCCATGTTGTTGCAAGCCAGATTTGTTGAGAAACTTGCGCTACACGATAATATGCTTATCAGCCAAATATAAGAAAGGGAGAAAAACACCATCTAGGCTGGATCTACATATCTTTCTCCTCTGGACCTTCCCTCATTCTTTATGAGCCCAGCCAAGGACTGTTGAATGAAAGGATGTACAAAATGCATAAAATACATAGCAAAAGATTTTGTCGAGTTAAGAAGTTCCATCTCACATTAATGTAAGAAGTAGTAGGAAAATAAGGAGCCAACTTGATTTAATGGCTTTTTTATAAGGGGCCAACTTGATTTAATGGCTTTTGTATAAGGAGCCAACTTGATTTAATGGCTTTTGTATAAGCAGCCAACTTGATTTAATTGCCCTTCATTTTAGCTGTGGACTCATATTGATTTAATTGCCCTTCATTTTTGATGTTGACACAACTTGATTTAATTGCCCTTCATTTTAGATGAGGACTCATATTGATTTAATTGCCTTCTAGTGTGGCCGTCGGTTGTATGCTTATAATATAAAAGGGTTGTAATACAAAATTTTTATGATCAAGTGAAAGTCATTGATCTACATATTTGTTTTTGGTCTTTTTGAAATTATGTGGTTAGTGTGGCCGTCGGTTAATTCTTTTTATCTCTTGTTATACCCTCCACCATATGTGGTGAGGGTATATATCAGTTTGTCATTCCGTTTGTAACATGTCGAAATATAGGTTTAAGACCCCATAAAGTATATATATTCGTGATCCTTATGCAATTTTAAGTCGATTTAGCGATGTCTGTCTGTCTGTCTGTCTGTCTGTCTGTCTGTATATCTGTCTGTCTGTCTGTCTGTTTGTCTGTCTGTCTGTCTGTATGTCCGTCTGTCTGTCTGTTGAAATGGCGATCACGACGCGAAGACGCAAGCGGGGGTGCCTATTTTTACCCAGATTATTGAACATCCTCCCGAGCAGTTTGATATTTAAATTACATAAATTGACAAAACATATTCATATTACAGTTCATGCAAAATTAAGTATATACGTATATCATCTTCAGCCCCTATGGTGGAGGGTATTCAAAGATTCGGCACAGCCGAATTTAGCCCTTTTTTACTTGTTTGTTTTTTTTTTCTATTCTTTGGTGGCATATACAGAACAACCGTCGGTTGTTTGCTTATAATGTAAAAGTGGTGGTTATACAAAAATTGTCATGTGCATGATTGTCTAGGTGTTAAGTAATGAGGGTCTTTGTTGTTAGTGTTGTCGTCGGTCAATTCTTTTTATCTCTTGTGTGTTTTTTTTTTCTATTCTTTGGTGGCATATACATTCTACTGTCGGTTCTTTGCTTGTAATGTAAAAGTGGTGGTTATACAAAATTTTTCTTGTTCGTGATTGGCTAGGTGTTAAGCAACGAGGGTCTTTGTTGTTAGTGTTGCCGTCGGTTAATTCTTTTTATCTCTTGTGTGTTTTTTTTTCTATTCTTTGGTGGTCATTGATCTACATATTTGTTTTTGTATTAAGAGGAAATTTGCATTAAGTGAAAGTCATTGATCTACATATTTGTTTTTTTTTTTTGTATTAATAGGAAATTTCCATTTTTTCTTTCTTGTGTTTATGTTCTATTTTTGTTTTTATTTTTTTGTGTGTTTGGTATATACATTCTACATATAAATGTACAAGTAGGTCATAAATTAATTATTTATTAATGTGACATTTTCATTAATCTACAAATTTTTGTGTTTTAATGAAATTCGAATCTGTTTGTTTGTTTTGTTCGATTTTGTTTCTTGTAATAAAGCGGTAATTGGAATCTGTTAGTGTTTTGTTTGTTTGTTTGTTTAGTTGAGTATAATAAAAAACAATACTAAAAATTAGTTTTACATGTATTTGGTTTTATTTTACTTTCTTTTGAAATAATTCTTAAATTAAAATCTCATTAAATATTTCTTATAAATTTAAATACGTATAATATAATAATTTCGGTTATTTTTTTTTATGTAATTAAAAATTTAGATGTTTATGATAGAGATTTATAAGATCGTTGACTGAATTTTCTCTAAATTTTAGATGATGCAACTACATGTATCAGGTCCTTCAGTACATCTGTCGTCAGACCATATGCAATCCTCAAAATGCTCTCCATGCGCTGAATTAAGAATTCTTTTCTTCTCATATAATTCTAAATAATCAGCGTTCTTTAAAAAGAAGTGTAAATCTTCTAGACATATAAACTCCTTATATTCATTAAGGAATTCTACAATTTGTTCCCGCATTGACATCTTAATCGTCTGAGTCGTTCTTTCTGTCTGAATCCAGAAATTATTATTATTTATTGTACCCTCCGCATTTATAATGTGAATATTTAAACTATTTGACAATACAATACTATGAAAATAAAGTGAGCAATTTATTGTAATATCTTTAGGATACATTTCACAATATGTTGAAATAAAGAGTGAAGAATTAATCCGTCTTTGAAAAAAAAAAAAAAGAGAAAACAAATTTATTCCTCTTTTCATATTAGTCATGCAATTTATTGTAGTAATTTTAATATATAACAAGAAGTTAATTTAAAATTTAATTCATGTGAAAGTTTTATTCTTAACAAAGTCTTCAAAGAAACAACAACCATGAGCGCTGTATCAAAATAATTAATAAACAAATTTGATGACCTCAACAACAAACCAATTCTCCATATTAAAGATATGGAGGATCTTAAATTATACAAAATATTAAAAGCAATTAAAATGCAAACGAAATATGGGGAAAGTATCCAGATTGAGGGAGAAAATTGTGTCATCTTTCTGCCAAAAAGATTTAATGCTATAACTGATGATGAGATAAAGGAGTTATCATCTGGCAATTACTTCATCAAAAAATTACCTACAGTAGACGATAAACACTTGCGATTAGAGTTGGAGTTATTTGATATAAATGAATATATTGTTCCTGAAAGTGGCAAATATCCGCTTTGGAGATGAAATTGTAAATTTGTATTAAACAACGAGAAATAAAAATATTAAAATACATTGAAAACAAAAAGAAAAAAAAATGCGTTTTTATTTATTAATAATTTCATACAAAAATTTCAGGCATAAGTGACCACAATTAAATGAATTATATTTTTGATGTCTTCTATAATGGTACACTATATTTGAGCCCAAATATGCTACTAATTCAAGTGGTGGCTGCAAATTTCCAAAACTATCAAAGTATTCCTTATGATCTTTATTTTTGTAGTATGCTACCCAATGAGTGCCTGCTCCAATTGAGGAATCCAGATCAACAATGCCACATTCTATTCGTCGAGGATGTTTGGGGAGTGAATCTCTCATAAAAATACCTCTAAAGTGTGGAATATGTGTGGTAAACTTAATCAAATCGATATCAGTAAGTGGTCTTTTGGGGAGCATCTTAATTAGTTTTTTGACATTTTATCGAATACAAGACCATACCCCTTCTTATATGGTTTAAGATAAAGACCCTTTTCCATTGCTATAGCCTCCATTTTCTTATTATGTCTAGTAGCCTCTTCGAGTTGTTTCTTAGCATCTTTTGCAGCATTAATAGCTTTAACAATAGCTGTCCCACCAGATGACAGACCACCTAAGGTCCCTAAAGCAGTTAGTATTGGCACTAATGGTAAGAACCCTCCAACTTTTGGTACATTGATAATGCGAGGTATAACAACTTTTGATTTTTTTTCCTTTCAGCGATTTATTTAAAACTTTACGAGCAATTTTAATTGCGTCGTTTATATCTTTAGGTTTTTCTTTCTTTAAAGTTGCCGTAGCCATTCGTATTGCTGTGCCAAAAATTTTCTTTCCAAATTTATTTTTTGACTTTAGACCCATGCCGAGTTTGACTTTAGCCTTCATGGCGTTAGTTATAAAATATGAGTTTGTTTTTTCTCCAATACTGCTGTCTTTCGATAAAACTCGTTCCCAGGCTCGATTTTCAAGTATTTTATCTGCTTGATGTCGCTTACTGATTTCCTTATTTTGAGAGTAAGCAATATCGTGCTCTCTGCAAGCAGCATCCAACGGATTTATCCCCTTATCACCCCTCTTTAAACGTTTTTCTAGCTTAGTACCTGGTCCACAAAATTCATAACCCGGTAAATGAAGTTCAAAAGGTAGAGAATTCATTATTCTATCTACTAATCCACTCCCAGTGACAGAATGCATATGATTAATAATATTAAGACACACTTAAGTATTTTCTAAATATTTAATAAAGATAATAAAAATGGAAAATTGCCTTCATTTATTTTAAAGTTTAAAAATTTTTGTAGTAAAAGAGCATTTTTCAGTGCACATGTTCCATGTTTGTGAGAACTACAACGGATGCAATCGGGATATTTTTCATCGAGCTCTCTTAAATTACAGCAGTTGATATTTTCTATATTGAAAACGTTTTTCCGCAGCATATTCTCCAACCACTTTTTCTTTTCCAAACCCTTGACAAAAATTAAAGAACCCTCTGTGTTTGATTTGAAAAATTCGCACACAGACTTGAATGATACGGATCCATCTTCCCATTGCAGATGATGATGATTTTTTTGTTAACCAATTGACTTGTTTTTGATTCTTTGGTGATAAATAACTATAATCGAAGGGGGTTTTATGATGAAATTTATATACTCCTTAGCGTTAAAAAGGATGCAATCGGGATATTTTTCATCGAGCTCTCTTAAATTACAGCAGTTGATATTTTCTATATTGAAAACGTTTTTTCCGCAGCATATTCTCCAACCACTTTTTCTTTTCCAAACCCTTGACAAAAATTAAAGAACCCTCTGTGTTTGATTTGAGAAATTCGCACACAGACTTGAATGATACGGATCCATCTTCCCATTGCAGATGATGATGATTTTTTGTTAACCAATTGACTTGCTTTTGATTCTTTGGTGATAAATAACTATAATCGAAGGGGGGTTTTATGATGAAATTTATATACTCCTTAGCGTTAAAAACCAATGCAATTTCTTTGGCAATAAAATTATTAGAATCTGCTCTAAAGCCTTGGAGATCAATAAAAACTATTTTTGGCATTTCCATTGCTTAAACAATTTTATGAACCTGTCCTGTCAAAGGCGTATATTCAATTAAACGATCAGGAATAGATCAGGAACAGATCAGAAACAGACCAGGAATAGATCAGCAACAGATCAGGAACAGATCAGCAACAGATCAGAAACAGACCAGGAATAGATCAGCAACAGATCAGAAACAGATCAGGAATAGATCAGAAACAGACCAGGAACAGACCAGGAACAGATCAGCAACAGATCAGGAATAGATCAGAAACAGATCAGGAACAGATCAGAAACAGACCAGGAATATATCAGAAACAGATCAGGAACAGATCAGAAACAGACCAGGAACAGATCAGCAACAGATCAGGAATAGATCAGAAACAGATCAGAAACAGATCAGAAACAGATCAGGAATAGATCAGAAACAGACCAGGAACAGACCAGGAACAGATCAGCAACAGATCAGGAATAGATCAGAAACATATCAGGAACAGATCAGAAACAGACCAGGAATAGATCAGAAACAGATCAGGAACAGATCCGAAACAGACCAGGAATAGATCAGCAACAGATCAGCAACAGATCAGAGACAGACCAGGAACAGATCAGCAACAGATCAGGAATAGATCAGAAACAGATCAGTAACAGATCAGAAACAGACCAGGAATTGACCAGGAATAGATCAGAAACAGACCAGGAACAGATCAGCAACAGATCAGGAACAGATCAGAAACAGATCAGGAACAGATCAGAAACAGACCAGGAATAGATCAGAAACAGATCAGGAATAGATCAGAAACAGACCAGGAATAGATCAGAAACAGACCATAAAATGTAGCAAGCTTATTTGGATTCAAGAATAAAGCTCCTATTACAGTTATTGATGTAAGCCATAAAAATGCTCTTTTACTACAAAAATTTTTAAACTTTAAAATAAATGAAGGCAATTTTCCATTTTTATTATCTTTATTAAATATTTAGAAAATACACAGTTAAAAACAATGTCTTAAAATTATAAATAAAAATATGTATTCTTAAAATAGAAAACTAAAATACCAGTGTTTTATTTTGCTTAATAATCATAATAAGAGAAAAATACAAAATATTTATTTTTCAAGAATCTCTTTTAATCTTAAACTTATTAAATTATATTACAAAATATACATCAAATTTAATTTAAAGCTATTAAAATACAATGTTTTATTCCCTAATAATTGATGCTATTAAATATTTCATCCTCAGAATCATTCTGGAATTGTACTAAGTCAGTATTTACTCCCATAATAGTATTATCTCCATCTTCATCAAAAATATAATTCCTATTGCTACATTTTAGACATTCATTGTCAGGGGTTTTATTATACTGATCATATTCACAATGCCCCCTAGCGACTGTTTGAACCTGATTGTTCATAATTATTCGTTTTTCATCCTTATAACTTAAAACGATTTTATATATATTTATTGTAAAAACATTATGCAATCTAGATGCAAATAAACACATATTATCGCTTACGATTTTACGATTAAATAAGGCAGTTTTATAATCAAACATACAATATTTATTTAAAGCAGACTTTTTTAATTTCCTTGTTGTCAATAGTTTTAATGGAATACATTTTCGATCTAAGACCAACAAATTCAGTCATAATAGTACCATTATTCTCATCTTTCATTTTACCCAAAACTTTTTTATTCACTAACGGTATGTCGTAAGGATTATTAACGGGGTAATCTGAGGTATCAAATCATTAAGTATATCTTTGTAAAAATCGTCAGTTTTTATTGAATATATAAATATATTCATATATTTTGACTTCATTATCCTATAATGAAAATCATACATTTTCCATTTAGATAATTCAAGTACGGCAAAACCTATGTATATGGGCTTATCGTATAATATATCAACTTTACCCATCTGAACTGCAAATAAGTCTTCAGAAAATTTTGAAATGCTTTTAAAATTGGGGCGAGAAACAAAATATCTTGCACCTCTACGATTTCTATTTTCACTCTCCCAGTTTCTTGTGATTTTGGCATCCACCCTTTTCTCAACATTTTCCATGGTCTTCCCATAAACAGCGTTATTTAAAAGTTTGAAAAAGTCTTTTTCAAATGTATTTTGAGCCTCTGCTCTATGTTGTGTATTTAAGTTTATATATTTCTGAAGCCATGGTGATTGATTGAATTTTATTCCCCTATGATATTTTGTACAAATTAAACCATTTGCAAGGCATTGTTTAAGGTTTCGATAATGAATCAGATATTTTGTTTTATTAGTCAAATATGCAATAAGTTTTTGCATTTTGAGTTTCCAACTACTTTATTTTCAGGAGCAAAAGGAAGATCATTATGCAGTTTATGAAAAGAGTGTGGATATTTTAAATCAACTTCTAAAATGTAACCGACAGGAGAAGTATCAGATATTTTATTTAAATTAAATTTCTTTAAATCGTCCTCGCCAAGCCACTCAAATCCCCCAGCTGGAAGATACTGTGACATTGCCCATCCATATAAATTATTTGCATCTAAGTAAGCTAAATATTCAGATGGTTTACTACTATCATAATCATCTAAATATATATTATTGGCTTTGGCATGTCTCTGTGAACATTGTACGAGACCACCCCTTATTCCCTTTTGTATAAACAGATGCATATCTTTATCTGTGAATAATTCTAATTCCTTCTTTGTCGCTTTAAGCATTGCATCCCATGAAAGACCTGGGGCGGTATAATAATGATTTGGATCTAACTTATATATGGATTTGCAAATTTTTCTAAAGTTTTGAAATATATCTGCCAATAAAAGCACATCCGTTTTTAAATACAATTTTGTATAATCTAACATATTTTTACATCTAAAAGTATTCCAAACATTTTTCGCGTGTTCATAATCTTCTTCAGAACATTCTGCGTCAATTAAAACATTAAAAAACTTATCTCGACTGGGGAGCTCAGTTTCATTGAATCTTTCCACAGAATCCATATAAGAGTATGGAAAAACACCTTTTCTCCTAATTAGATTAAAATGATTTTCATCAGAGAAATTTTTGCGGACAATATTTAAATCCTCAACACGTAAATTTTTTGCTAGGGAATCTAAACTTGAAGCCATAAATCTCAACGAATCCAGAAATCTTATTTCGAATTTTTCCTTAGTCGAGTTTTCTTGAAAAGGTAGATATATAGATAAAGATATATATAATTCCTTGTTGAGAAGAACTACACGTATATCACTATCTGGAATACTATTTAAATATTTAAAGAACATATGACAATCATATGAAGAAAAGTTGTGAAAAAATACTGGAATAAATTTAGGTTTTCTATATTTTAAATTACAATCATTGTGAGCAGGGCCTCTATACTTGCCAGTAAAATGACAGTGATCTTTAACTTTGGATAAATATATCACCTTTTCACAAATATGACAAATATTAGATGAATTATGAAAAATTATATCATCTTCAGTCATTATTATTTCAACTTCTTTGTAAATATAATTTTTATAAATGTCTTTTAAGTCCTCAACTAAATCTTTAACAAAAACATTAGGTGCATCTTCTCCAAAATAAATTTTAAACTTGTCTAAATTATCATTAAAGCTACATTTTATAAAATAACTAAAAGCACACGGAATATGTCATTGTATTTTTGTAGTTTTAGTACTAACCTCGATTCAAAGTCCGCATGGACTGTAAACGGAACATCTAGTTCCTTATGAGCATTCGAATATTTTAGAACAGCATCAGCTCCTTCTGGCATCCTTGTGCAAACTTTATTGCAAGTTTGTTTATGAAGTGATAAATCTCGTTGACTATATTTGTAAGTAAGGCATGCATTACATACAAATATTTTTCCTTTGTATCCAGTCAAACTGCTTCGAATAAACCTTTTATTTAATAAAAAAGAACAAAAAAAAAAGCAAATTTTAAATATTTCTTTTTATAAAGTTTTACATGTATTTTTTTTTTTTTTTTTTTGCTACTAACCTTGAAATATCACTTATAACGATGTAATGCGACCTTTCTTCCTCTATGAGAAGCAGGAGGTTTATATGATATTTCTTCTCCTCCTTCGTTAGATAGTAGGGTCCGACTATATTTTTCTCTTCATATCCGAAGACGTTGACACTTATATCTACATTTTGCCTTTCAAAGTCTTTTAAGCTTTTTAGACTTAATGGAAAGGTGAGGTTTGAAAAGTTTAATTGCAAATTGTTTACAATTATTATGTCGGCAGAAATACTTTTTATGTTGTAGGATGAACATTTCGTTTGTTGACAACAAGACAATTCTTTTTCACAATACAATGAAGCAATTAAACACCATTTGAAGCAGTAGACATCATCATTCTGGATATTTATAAATGCCCGCTTTCTGACTAATTCCTTTGGCAGAGGTATATATTGTGATCCTCTTATAATATTAACTTCACATTAATATTTAAAAATTTTATGGTAACCAGAGACCATCCACTATCCCTTTCTTGGAACTCAGACATTTTATTTCTAATTTCATCAGTTTGCGAGTCATAGATATTATTCAAGTCATCGCTTAAAGTGACCATAGCCATTTTTGTTGAGTGAGTCATTGTAGCTGCAACCATTTCTTGCTCGCTTATTTTGATATAATCACACACAAGCTCCATATTGAATTTAAAGGATATGTGTTTAGCTTGACAATCCTTTAGGAGTTCTATTAAAATAGATTCCTCTTTTTTGAAAAATTCCTCGGGCATGAGAATTTCATCTTTTTCATTTACAAGCATATAAATTGCTATTCGTTCACTATAATCACTGCTCCTTACAGTGAGTCTAGGGTTAATTGTCTTCATCCCACAATTGCTGCGATGTTGTAGTGTTCGCAAGTGTTGGCTTTAGTTTAAGCTACTAACTGCTTCATTGCAAGGAACGCAAAATTTTGATGAGGTGGTTGCATGGGTCCTTTCATGCTCCTTCATTGTGGAGCGCTTAAGGAAAAACTTTCCACACTCAACACAATGTTTATTTTTATGTTGAAGCATGTTGTGTTTGGTGTTGAAAGCAGCTTGGCATATCACGCAGAAAAACATTTTGAGCTAGTTTTTTATTTTTTTATTAAAAAAAATTTCACACAGTAAAAATAACTTCACACAGAAAAAATAAGTGGATAAAGTTCTCATAGATTTTTTTTTTTTATTAAAAATTTGTTTAACAAAATTTTTTTTTAAAAGTTCAACAAACAGGAAAAACCGGATGATGAAGTAAGAGATATATTTGTTTTTTCTTTTTTATTTTAAATTTATTTTACAGACAGAAAAAGTTCAACAAACACAAAAAACCGGATAAAGTAATCTACTTATATGATGAAGTAAAGGATACTGAACTTAATTTTCTGATGGGATTTTCGTCCAACCATGATTCTACATCTTTATTATTCGTCTCGCTGCCTGCGTCTCATTCGCTAGTGGCAGAGGAAGATATACTGAAGGACCTGATACATGTAGTTGCATCATCTATAAATTTAGAGAAAATTCATTCAACGATCTTATAAATCTCTATCATAAACATCTAAATTTTTAATTAAATAAAAAAAAATAACCGAAATTATTATATTATACGTATTTAAATTTATAGAAATATTTAATGAGATTTTAATTTAAGAATTATTTAAAAAGAAAGTAAAATAAAACCAAATACATGTAAAACTAATTTTTAGTATTGTTTTTTATTATACTCAACTAAACAAACAAACAAAACACTAACAGATTCCAATTACCGCTTTATTACAAGAAACAAAACCGAACAAACAAACAAACAGATTCGAATTTCATTAAAACATAAAAATTTGTAGATTAATGAAAATGTCACATTAATAAATAATTAATTTATGACCTACTTGTACATTTATATGTAGAATGTATTTACCAAACACACAAAAAAATAAAAACAAAAATAGAACATAAACACAAGAAAGAAAAAATAGAAATTTTCTCTTAATACAAAAAAAAAACAAATATGTAGATCAATGACTTTCACTTAATGCAAATTTCCTCTTAATACAAAAACAAATATGTAGATCAATGACCACCAAAGAATAGAAAAAAAAAACACACAAGAGATAAAAAGAATTAACCGACGGCAACACTAACAACAAAGACCCTCGTTACTTAACACCTAGCCAATCACGAACAAGAAAAATTTTGTATAACCACCACTTTTACATTATAAGCAAACAACCGACGGTTGTTCTGTATATGCCACCAAAGAATAGAAAAAAAAACACAAGTAAAAAAGGGCTAAATTCGGCTGTGCCGAATCTTTGAATACCCTCCACCATAGGGGCTGAAGGTGATATACGTATATACTTAATTTTGCATGAACTGTAATATGAATATGTTTTGTCAATTTATGTAATTTAAATACCAAACTGCTCGGGAGGATGTTCAATAATCTGGGTAAAAATTGACAGACGGACAGACAGACAGACAGACAGACGGACGGACAGACAGACAGACAGACGGACATACAGACAGACGGACATACAGAAAGACGGACAGACAGACAGACGGACAGACAGACAGACAGACGGACAGACGGACAGACGGACAGACAGACAGACGGACATACAGACAGACAGACAGACAGACAGACAGACGGACAGACAGACAGACAGACAGACAGACAGACAGACAGACAGACAGACAGACGGACAGACAGAAAGACGGACATACAGACAGACGGACATACAGACGGACAGACAGACATCGCTAAATCGACGACAGACAGACAGACGGACGGACAGACATACAGACGGACATACAGACAGACATACAGACAGACAGACGGACATACAGACAGACAGACAGACAGACGGACAGACAGACATCGCTAAATCGACTTAAAATTGCATAAGGTTCACGAATATATATACTTTATGGGGTCTTAAACCTATATTTCGACATGTTACGAACGGAATGACAAACTGATATATACCCTCACCACATATGGTGGAGGGTATAACAAGAGATAAAAAGAATTAACCGACGGCCACACTAACCACATAATTTCAAAAAGACCAAAAACAAATATGTAGATCAATGACTTTCACTTGATCATAAAAATTTTGTATTACAACCCTTTTATATTATAAGCATACAACCGACGGCCACACTAGAAGGCAATTAAATCAATATGAGTCCTCATCTAAAATGAAGGGCAATTAAATCAAGTTGTGTCAACATCAAAAATGAAGGGCAATTAAATCAATATGAGTCCACAGCTAAAATGAAGGGCAATTAAATCAAGTTGGCTCCTTATACAAAAAGCCATTAAATCAAGTTGGCTCCTTATACAAAAGCCATTAAATCAAGTTGGCCCCTTATAAAAAAGCCATTAAATCAAGTTGGCTCCTTATTTTCCTACTACTGTAAGACAATATTAAATGTAATATAAAATGAACCAATGTCTATTCAATGTCTGTTCATACGAAGAAATGTTACTGTTAGGTAAGAAATGCATAGACATTTCTCAACTGCAAATATTGTCAAGGAAAAAGATTATTTCGAGTTAAGAATGCTCATTATGACGTTCGTTGCGATAGGCAACAAAAAATTGATATAAAAATATTTTTTACAATAAAATAAGTACAATTTAATAAAATAAACACTATTATTAATATGTTTTTAATTTTGTATGTTTTTTTTATATTAAATTAATTAAAAAATATTAATAATAAAATTATTGAATCAATTACATTAAAAAATTACTATTTTATATTCAAAAAAAATATAAAAAGCTTTTATTGTATTTTTAATACATTTTTTTTTATCATCTATCTATTTAAAAACAAAAATATATTAACATATAAAGTATGTTTAATTCCTAATTTTGTTATACAAAATCCTTATTATACACTTTGTGGCATTTTAATGTGTCGATTAGGGCTCTGCACTTTATGCATTCACTTTGTTGAATTGTCTATGCAAAAAGTGCAGACTTTTTTGCATTGCATTTTATTCGTTGAAGTCGTTCTATTCGTTGTTTTATTTGTATCTATTTGTCGTTTTTGTTTTATTAGTTGTTTTCTTTCTTAACTCGCTAACATAATAGTATTATTTATTTTTAATTCTCAGCTTCACTCAACTCATACGTGGCTGCGTGTGCTAAGAGGCTGCGCAAAAAATAATTGATTCTTTTTTGAGGTGTCTCGGGTTCGAAACCTGATCTTGACGGGGGTGTTAAAGTTTTTTTTTTTTTTGGGTTAAAAGTTTTTTTCATAAATCATTTGAAAAACAAATATCTGATAAATTTTAAAATTTTAGAAAATTCAAAAAATTGCGATGTTGCTTATTTTCATTTGCAAACAAAATTCATTTAATAAGATTTTGCTTTTACGATGTTGCCAATTTTCATTTGCTAACGAAAATTTATTGTATAAAAAAGTTTTTCAAGAAATCTTAATTTACAAAATTTGAACAAAACAATGAAACAAAAAGAAATAAATTTGTGAAAAATTTTTTAAAAGATAATAGAGCAATTCCATATGAAAGCGATCACCTTTTGGACGACCCCTCTCTGATTTTAAAATAAATAGTCTCAATCGATTGCCCAGCAAAAAATAATGTACCTACATATTTTTTTTTTATAGTGACTGGTTTAGTGGTGGTGTACACCACTGTCATGTGACAAAATTGAAGAATTCTTCATAAGGGACCTCATTGAAAGTTGTTAAAAAAAAAAACTAAAGCGATCGCAACGAGTGATAGCTCGTTGGAAAGGTATTTAATCAGGCTTTAATTGAAAAATAAAATTTTCCTAATTTTTCTCAGAAATTTACCTTTTTTCCCATGAAAATTAAATTTTCCGATTTTCCACAGAAGCTCCTAAATTTTCCGGCTAATTTTATTTTTTTTTGATTCCTCATAATTTTTGCTTTAAGAATCAGCAATAAAAAAATGGGCCCCGACTCCTTGTTTGGACAGGAGAAGAGCATTTAAGAGACCACCTTGTTCTCATTGTTTTTATATTTTTTATAATTGAATTATTTTTAATTATTTAACATTATTTTATTTTATTATTAAAAATACATTTTAAAAATTATTTTACAGTTAAAAATACATTTATGAAGAAAAAATCATTTTTTTTAAGAGCCCCAAGTTGAGTGTGTAGTGAATATGGTCTGCCTGCCTTCACAAGATCGGCCATAAATCCATGGATAATAGCAGCAGTGGCATGTAATGGCACACCAAACCCGACTGAGGCTACAGGTCATAAAATGTTTTGTAAATTTTTTAAATTACCAGGTAATAAATATTTCGCCTAAAATGACACGTGCAGAAACAAGTCATAAAACACGGATTTTCCATAAATATGGCGAAATATTTATTACCTGGTAATTTAAAAAATTTACAAAACATTTTATGACCTGTGGTCGGCTTATTGGCAGTAACCAATTAAGTCCCTCTTTAAAAAACATTTTATGACCAGTAGTTCACGCAAATTTTCCTATTAAAGAAAAGCAAATATCGCTTATTTTTTTACCTATTTTTTACCAAAAAATAAATATAAATACTTCACACACTCTGAGTCAAATTTCAGTTGAATACTAAACGTGAAAGTGTTAAAGTGTTTTTTTTTTGTAAAGTAAAGAGTGAAGCTGTAAAGACAATTTAAAGTAAAATGAATAAATTTTGCTGCAATCCGTTTAACATGAGTGGACATCGTTCGAAAAAGATAAAAGTATTAAAATTAACTGGTGTTTCGAAGCGATACATGAATGAATTAAATATACAATACGGTGAAGAAGCACAATTCATTTGCCCCAAGTGTAAAATCGATTTGTCTCAACAAGCAAATGCATTGAAACAAATGCAACCTCAATCCGAGAGTGAAATGACAATTGAACAAAATGTTTCATCTGATAGTGAGGCAGACATTCCGATGGTCAATATGACTTTGAGTCCTTTGAATGAGGCTATTACCACTTTAGGTGAAACGCCTATTAGAAAAAAAAGTTGCGAAGTGAAAAATACAGGAAAGATAAAAAAGGCAAGGTTATGAGTGCAATCGCGACAATATTTGATGAAGGCTCTGATAACGAATGCAGTCAAGCAGATGACGTTGATGACGGCAAACAAATGATTGAGCAGTTGAAAAGAAAATTCAATTTAGCGACCACTTTTCCGGAGAAATATCTCATTTTATCTGTGCTGCCTCAATCAATCAAACAAAATTTTACAATCTTTGCATAATTGAAGAAGAACAAAACTGCAAGGTCGAGTGGCACTTTTTTGCGACGTCCCACGGTAAGGGCCCATGCGATGCGTTAGGGGGAACCCTAAAACGCATGGCGACTAAGGCAAGTTTGCAAAGGCCATATACTGACCAGATCTTAAATGTACAACATTTGTTTTCGTGGATTCAAAGCAAGGAAATTGCCATTAACACAGTTTTATGCACTCAAAAAGAACACGATGCCATGGAGCGACGACTTCAAAACAGATATAATAATGTCAAAACTATAACTGGAACGCAAAAGTTTCATTGCTTCATACCAAATATTTCTGATATGTCAATTAATGTAAAGCGGTACTCTTCGTCTGCCGACGTGCTAAATTTAAAGTTACTTTAATTTTATAATGATGCCAAGACAATTGAAATTTTTAATGAATATTGTAATTAAGTATAAGCAGCAAAATAAGAAAGATTTTTTCTTCATAAATGTATTTTTAACTGTAAAATAATTTTTAAAATGTATTTTTAATAATAACATAAAATAATGTTAAATAATTAAAAATAATTCAATTATAAAAAATATAAAAACAATGAGAACAAGGTGGTCTCTTAAATGCTCTTCTCCTGTCCAAACAAGGAGTCGGGCCCATTTTTTTTATTGCTGATTCTTAAAGCAAAAATTATGAGGAATCCAAAAAAAAATAAAATTAGCCGGAAAATTTAGGAGCTTCTGTGGAAAATCGAAAAATTTAATTTTCATGGGAAAATTTAATTTTCATGGGAAAAAAGGTAAATTTCTGAGAAAAATTAGGAAAATTTTATTTTTCAATTAAAGCCTGATTCAATACCTTTCCAACGAGCTATCACTCGTTGCGATCGCTTTAGTAGTTTTTTTAAACAACTTTCAATAAGGTCCCTTATGAAGAATTCTTCAATTTTGTCACATGACAGTGGTGTACACCACCACTAAACCAGTCACTATAAAAAAAAAATATGTAGGTACATTATTTTTTGCTGGGCAATTGATTGAGACTATTTATTTTAAAATCGGAGAGGGGTCGTCCAAAAATTTGCCAATTTTGATCGTTTTCATATGGAATTGCTCAATATGAAAATTAGCCAGTGTTGGGATTTAAAAAATTTTATTTATTAAAATTCGTTATTTTTTATTTAAGCTACACTCAAAAAAGTTTGTAGTTTAAATTTACTTAAAATGTAGTATACAAATAAATGAAAAATTACATATAAACCGGTCTAAACTAACTTTTCATTCAATGCAGGTTAAACTAAGAAAAATTATGAATAACAACATCAAAAAAAAAACATGAAAAATGCGTTCTCCTGATTTATTTTTATATCTATGCATCTGCGCATTTTACCACATGCATTATTTTATATATTTTCATTAAAAAAAACAAGTAAAAAAGGGCTAAATTCGGCTGTGCTGAATCTTTGAATACCCTCCACCAAAGGGGATGAAGATGATATACGTATATACTAAATTTTGCATGAACTGTAATATGAATATGTTTTGTCAATTTATGTAACAATAAATGTAACCGAACAATAAGAAGACTTAATAACATTTTTACTTACTTAACAGAAAAAAAAATAGATACAGAAAAATTGTACAAATTTGTATGGAAAATTTAGAGGTATTTTCACTCATAACTTTTGAACCGCTTGACCGATTTTGCTCATTTTAAATACCAAACTGCTCGGGAGGATGTTCAATAATCTGGGTAAAAATAGGCACCCCCGCTTGCGTCTTCGCGTCGTGATCGTGATTTCAACAGACAGACAGACAGACGGACATCGCTAAATCGACTTAAAATTGCATAAGGATCACGAATATATATACTTTATGGGGTCTTAAACCTATATTTCGACATATTACAAACGGAATGACAAACTGATATATACCCTCACCATATATGGTGGAGGGTATAATAACAACAAGAAAATATCTACCTGCTATGCCATTCGTTATATGTATATTTTTATACCCTCCACCATATATGGTGAGGGTATATATCAGTTTGTCATTCCGTTTGTAATATGTCGAAATATAGGTTTAAGTCCCATAAAGTATATATATTCGTGATCCTTATGCAATTTTAAGTCGATTTAGCGATGTCCGTCTGTCTGTCCGTCTGTCTGTTGAAATGGCGATCACGACGCGAAGACGCAAGCGGGGGTGCCTATTTTTACCCAGATTATTGAACATCCTCCCGAGCAGTTTGGTATTTAAAATGAGCAAAATTGGTCAAGCGGTTTAAAAGTTATGAGTGAAAATGTGAAGGTACCTCTAAATTTTCCATACAAATTTGTACAATTTTTCTGTATCTATTTTAATTTTCTGTTAAGTAAAAATGTTATTAAGTCTTCTTCTTGTTCGATTACATTTATTGTCTTACATACTATGAGAATAATAACATTCTTAGAGCTATATGTGTGTTACTCTAATAACTAAGCTAACATAAAAAGCAACATTGTTAAAGTCGCTAACAGAGCAGACGTCTGTAAATAACATTACTAAACCTAAGTAAATAATATTACTAAAACTAAATAACAAAAGTTCTGTTACATAAATTGACAAAACATATTCATATTATATCATCTATTCATATCATAGCAACATCTGAATGCCTTATAATTTAAAGTATGTAGTTAATTTAATAGTTTTGCCATGGGGCAGGATATAGTTTTAATGTGATTCTGCGCCACCTAAAGCAATTATGCATTTTGCTCTATCTTTATATATACATTTCTTTGACCCTGCTCCATGGCTAGGTCCAAAGAAATTTATATATAAAGAAAGAGCAAAATGCATAATTGCTTTAGGTGGCGCAGAATCACATTAAAACTATATCCTGCCCCATGGCAAAACTATTAAATTAACTACATACTTTAAATTATAAGGCATTCAGATGTTGCTAGTAGACTTATTACATAATTTTAAAGTCAATTTTTTAAATGTTTGACGTAATAAAAGCATTTGTTTCACATTTTTATGTCAAAAAAAAATTTCATAGAGAAAAATAGTATTTTTTTATTCCATTTGTATTTTTGAGAATTGAGGGTTTGGCAAATGCATATTTATGTTAATTTTTTCTTTCATAAAAAAATACATATGAATAAAGTGCAATATTGTGCTCTTAAACATATAAATGAATATTGATTTAAAAAATTGAGGTATAATATGCACATAAAACATATATTTTTCATAGTTTTTGGCAAATATTCATTTATGTTACGAAGAAAATTGAAAATCAATAATACTATACTGCATATTGTAGCACAAAATGGCTAATGGAGACTAGCTCTGCAGCGAAATATGCCTAATGGAGATAATGCACTTTCTGATGGGCCATCTATTGACAAAAAGTTACAACTCATGTTTTTTCTTTAACAAATTAATTTCTTTGCTGTATTCTCTCCATTAGACAAACACACTTCAATTTTTTTAAAAAAAGAACATTTATCAATACGTGGCGGATTTGAAAGTGTATTCTCTCCATTAGGCATATTTAGCTGCAGAGCTAGTTCCTATTAACCGGAACAAAATTGAGTATTTGAGAAAAACTATGCTTTAAAATGTGGTTAAAAAACTAGTGAAAATGTAAAGGTGCCTCTAAATTGCCCATACAAATTTAGTACAATTTCATAGTAGCGACTGGTACATAACATATTTTTTCACCAGTCGCTTAGAAGTAAATATTTTGTATTCACCTCAAACATTTTTCACCACTAAAATTTTTTTTCATCACAAAAAATTTTTTCACCTTAAAAATTTTTTTCACCTCTAAATTTTTTTCCACCAAAAAAGTTCTTTTCACATCTAAAAAAGTTTTTCACCTCAAACAATTTGTTCACCTACATAATTTTACTTCAAAAGTTTTTTATATTATTTGTATCAAAAACAGAAGAGAACATATTTTGAGGATATTGGTGGAGGGTATTCACAGATTCGGCACAGCCGAATTTAGCCCTTTTTTACTTGTTTTATATTACATTTAATATTGTCCTTAATTAATGTGAGACGGAACTTCCTAACTCGACAAAATCATTCGCTATGTATTTTGTACATCCTTTCATTCAACAGTCCTTGATCAAATATTCAATAGTATGCGCATTTTACACCTATGCACTGTTACCACCAATTCGAAAATATTAACAGGGTTGGAAAAACAATAAATATTAAAATAAAGATTATTTTGTTAATATTTTATCCCCAAAAATCCCCTTAAATTTTGTTGTTATCCCCAGCAAATCCCCGTTCCCCAAACTGAATTTTTTATCACCATTCAAGAAATGAAATCTCCAAATTGGGGATAAGTCCCCTAAGCTGACAGCGCTGAACTTAAGTGTCGTGTTGACATCCAGTTACGCCGAAACTAATTGTTAGCGGTGGCGGCGCATGTTAATGCCACTCGAAATATTTTTTTCCAATGTTGATAGTTTTCATTTTTCGCGTCAAACTTGCCATAAAATCGCTACAACTCTTGTTGCGCAACTATTTAATAAGTGCAAAAAGTATGTAATTCACTATAGAGTGTCAGAAAACTCAACAAGAAATTCAACATGCTACATAGTTCAGCGGCAACATGTTTATATGAGAGAGCAAGATTTTTAAGGTTGCTTGTGTGTTGAAAAACATTAAATTTGGTGTATGCAGTGTTGCCACATAACAGTTTAATTTTTTATACAAGATAGAGAGAAGTTCGCTCCCACAATTTTTTAGTACTCTCTTAGAACACGAACATAGTTTGGCGGCAACAAAGGTGAGTTTTGGTCGGCAACTTTTAGTAGTGTTTAGCGGTGCTGCCATATTACCAATTTTAACTTTTTTTCCGTTTTTTGGAATGCTTGAGATTTTCAGATTTTTTCATAAAAAATACTTTTTTATTTTATTTATTTTTTCAGATTTTTCATAAAAAATATAATATTTCAATATACTATTTATTTTTACTAAAATTAGACATGTTTAATATAAGTAAAAAATACAACCAAACTTTGCAATTGTGTTCAAAAATAGTTACGAATTCGAACATAACGTTGTGACATGAAAAGTATTAAAGTGTATACACACATTGACCAACTCTTTCTATTTATATCCATTATTTCCCTTTTCTATGGAAAAAATATATAATGAAGAAAGCAAATATGCTATTTATTGTTGCAACATATAATTAAAACAACTATTAAAAATGCATGAATGTGAAAAAAGTTGTTTTCATGAAAAAAAATGTAAAACAGTTAAGAATCCCAAAAACTGGGATAAGAAATTAAACTGTTTATGTGGCAACACTGCATACACCAAATTTAATGTTTTTCATCACTTTAGCCACTTTGAAAATGTTGCCCTTTCAATTAAAAATGTTGCCGCTGAACTCTGTACCATGTTGAATTTCTGGTAGAGTTTTTCTGACACTCTCTATTAAATTATATACTTTTTGGTTTGAATTATTAATACTGAAACCAGAGAGTGTCATATATTGGTTGAAATAGAAAAATGATCAAAAATATGGCAGAGCGACTAATTTCCGGCGGGTCTTGTTTTGGCCGGCTTGCATCTTAAGCCGTAATTACCGCTGCAGCAAAAATACGAAAGGAAATGGTCAGCGGCGGCACATAAACGGGTTTGCTCTGTCAGGCTGGGACTCTGATACACACGCGAGATCAAAACAGAAAATGAAAAAATTTAGTAAAAATGTTAAATTTCTTTTTAAAAAGCGTGGTTCTTAAATTAAAAATACATACAAAAGATTATTAAATATGTCAAACACGAATAAAACTTTTGCGAATTTTCGGGTTTAAATGTATAAAAGTGAAAAATCTCGAAAAACTCGCGATCTACATATATCTAAAAGTAGGAATGTCAATATAAATAATGCAAGAAAAAAATGGTTCTTATTGGAAGTCAACAAAATTTTTTTAATTAAAAGATAAAATACAACAATTTCAATTGCTAATTTTTATGAAATTATTTTTAAAAAAATGGGTAAGTTTTACAATAAATTAATGCAGAGGTGGTATTTTTTGTATAATATTATTTTACTGTTTAGTATTAGGCATAAAACTATACGTCGATTAATGAATGCATAACAGGGATGGAAAAGTTGATACAATTGTACTTTTTTGATACTACCGAGCCACATTTGATTCACACATATTTCCCAAATAAAAATTGATATTCACTTTATTTCAACATTTCCCCTTTTATATTCAATGTTTATGTAGTATGGCAACTCCTTGATTTTTTTTTATTTATTTATTAACATCAATTATTTATGTATTGTTAGATAATCAAATAAGTACAGCTATGATACAACTAAAATTATTATATTTATAATACAAATATTTTACCATTCAAGCCTATAAATGGCTCCCCAGCCATATGAACATTGGAAAAAAAGAATATTAAATTATGTACTAAAATAAGTGCCTATAGCAAGGGACTATGAAGTATAAAAAAATAAATACATAACAGATATATGCAACATTTTTTAAGGCGGAAAACCGTTAAAGTAATCGAGTAGTAAAACAGGAATAAGAAAAACTTTAAGATTGTTTAGCAGATAGTTTCAAATTTGATAGACTCGTAGTACAATAGAGCGATCAAATATTGAAAGATGTCTTAAAGGCATATCAATCTGAATCTTCCATGTTGCATTTTTAAAGGAAAATCCATTCACCAGAAGTTCCGGTTTTTGAAATTTCATAATTTTATAAAAACGAAGTAAAGTACGCAATTTTAAATAATCTTCAAAACAACATTTCAAAAACTCAGGTACAAGTTCTCTAACACGATCATGCTCATGAACTCTCACATCAAAAACATAGAGCAAACAACCTTTCTAACAATTCCACCAAGAATATCCACATTATACAACCAAGATCCAGAAAAGACCTCAAGGGCATAATTAAATTGTCTCATAATTAGACAGTGAGCTAACCGATATCTTAAATATCTAGTTGTATAAGGTTTTAAAGAGTATAATCTTCTTAAAGTAAGACAAATTTTATTGGAAAGAGAATTTATGTGATTGTCAAAATTTTGACTAGAATCTAAAATAACGTATTTCCTAATTCTTATAAGTTTTTACTTTTATTAAAATTTAATTTTTCATACCAAACATTTGTTTTGAAGTTGCAGCCCGTACACTCAGAAAAAAGTTGTTTAAAAAAATTTTAAACGGTTTTCAATCCCACTACTATTTTTGTACTAATTTTTAGTACCGATTTGCTAAAATTAGCAAAAAAAAAAAAATACTATTATCAAAAAGTGAATAATGAAGGAAATTTTATTTCTAATAATTAAAACATATATATACAAACTGAAACTGCCTTAAAATGTTACATAGGTTGAAAAAAAGGAGCGAAAGTGAAGATATTTTTCACAAAAAATACCGCTGGGCCCAAATTAGCAAAATTTTTCGTAATAACAACAAATTTTTCAGTTGCAATTACAAACTTTTTTTGATAAGTGTATTTGTATAATTGCGTCTAATATTTCTTTGTTATTCACCAAATTTGTATAAAAAAGTTGTTAAGAAGGGTTTTTATGTAAAAATTTTCAAAAGGATGTTCCCATTTCCGGATGAAATTTTATAAACAATTTATAATTATATTTAATTTTATAATGTAACGCATTGTTTACAACACATGAATGTTTTTTAATACAAAGCAATATCACTGCATACAATTAGATTTTTCACCATGTGATTAGTTTAAAATTTCTTTCTGTTATGTAACTAAAGTTTAAATACATTAATCTGGTCTCTTACTGAATATATAAAACAATATATTTTTAATGTATGTTCATCTTCAGCCTCCTTCTGAACCACCCAACACAAATAACTCATGGTTTTGAACAAGCATTTATATCACACACTCTAAAGAAAATTACTATGTGAAATTACATTTTTTTCAGTAAGTGAATGATTACCCGTACAAATGAGCTTTTTTCCATCAATTTATAGAAATACCCTTTGGCAACCATCTTCGATTTTTGAATCACAAATTGACAGGGCTGCCATTCCAAATGTTAATGTTTCCATTTCTGGGAACGAATTGGGAATCTAGCATACTAAAATATATATATATATATAAATTTTATGTAAAATTTTGTACTCTGAGATGAATATTTTTTTGATAGAAAAAAAATCAAATTTTCCATCCCTGATGCATATGGCTGAATGCTTGCGTGTTTGTGAGTATGTGTATTCATTTGGTGGGATAATATCAAAGTTGCCAACTCTACGCCATAAAAAATTGCTAGATTTAAAATAAAAATATGTGGCTGGTTTTTCAAAAAACGAATGCTATAAGTATTATATTTCCCAAAAATTAATGTGTGTGAAGTTATCCAAAGATTTTTATTTTTTTATGCAAAGATTATTCACCCTTATTCTAGTTGTCGTCATCGACACAAGACAATGTCGTCTTGGGATTTTTTTTTGAAATTGGTATTCCCGTTGTCGTTATCGAAAATAATTGATAACTGTCGACAAGTATTTGGTATTCTGTAAGAAAATGTGACGACGATATTGTCTTGAAACGACTCTGATTTTGTCGACACAATTTTTAGTAACGACTTGAGGAAAAGTAATGACTGAAAAAAAAAAATGGAAGAAATATCAAATTTATTAAACGCACTTGGCCCACCGAGAATAATGTGAGAGGTAAAGAAAGCATGATCATATAAAGTGCATTTTAAAAATATAACAAAATTTATTTATAGGTTTGGCGAGACTTACAATTTAAAGTTAAAAAGAAAATGGTAGCCAACAAAGCCGAGTGTTATGCTACAGGTGGCGGAAGATTCAAGCAATTTATATTGAGCCCGCTGGAGGAAGCTGTGGCAAATCTTCTACAGTTTCAGAAACAGCTGAACCCTAAGTTAAAGTCGTTTCCAACACTGAGCTGGTACGACCCCTGGGCTAAAAATCTTAAGGTAGCTGCCAACTTTATTGTTTTGGAAATAAATGTGGACTTGATTACGGTTTTCAAATTAGCTGCTATTGTTTCAAGCACATCTTTGAAGGCTGTTTTATTCAGCCGAAAGGAACTTTCAAACCTTTTAAAAAAATTAGAAGATTAACATTCTTTAAAGTAACAGACTTTGATTTTGCTACTTACTTGTTATCCGGCAGATTAAAGATATTGGATTTCTGTATGAGAAGTCTTCTTTCCAATACTAGATTTTCTTTATTTTCTTCATCACTGGTATCAGAATTTAAATTACACATAAAAAACATTTTTTGACAAAAATAATAAACAAAATAAATCTGCCAACTCAATTCTTAGAGATGTGTTTTTGTTTAAATCGATAAACTGTCAACGTCGTTACAACACTGTTTTAGAATACCAATTTGGTGTCGAAGTGATGTCGACGTCGAAGCAAAGTGATGTTGACTCAAAAACGACGACGACATTGATAACGACAACTAGAATAAGGGTGATTTTTTGTAGATTATAGTACAACAACAACTCTTCATTTAAAGCAACAATTCAAACGTTGTTGTTGCAATTGAAAAAAACAACATTAAAATGTATTATAATTTCCTATAGTCGAATGTGAATAAAAATAGGGACAGTAAGAAAATGGTTTGAAATATTATTAGTATTTTATATTTTTTTTATGGAATTATAATAGTGGTCATTGTATCTAATAGATGTACCGATTTCTGTTCATATTTATGTAAATAAGTGTACCAAGTATGGAGCCAAGGGTGGAAAAGCTATGGGATATAGAAAATCGGAACAGATTGTCATATGCATGGAATTTTCAAATTTTGTTTGTGCCAGACTACTTCGTTGGTATTGTTTATCAATTCTAAGCCAAACAAAAGAAAACCTGATCAATATTAAGTCCTTAGAAAGCTGATTAACAATCGAAAATGGGAAATTCTTTACAAATTTTAAAGAGCATCGAAAGTTAAATTTAGTTTTTTGGTATTTTTTAATTCACATTGCAATAATTAGTTGATAGTTTTTAAAAGTAGACGAGTTTAGCTAACTGAAGGCATCAATGTTTTTATTTTAACATTTATAGTTTTTATATAGTCTCAAAATACCAAAAAAAAAAAAAATCATGATGCAAAATAAGATTTAAATGCATTAAATATTTTAAATGTCTTACTAATTTGATAATAAAATTAAAAAACAAGAGTTATTTGATCGTTTTCGCTTTAATTGTATCATTTATTATCCGGGTGGTTCGACTTAGGAGTATAGTAAAACCGTACATATAATTTACTTGGTCTTGAAATTTAAAATTACAAATTGTAGAATAAATCTCTAAATGTCATTATGTAGCTAAACTCGTCTACTTTTAAAAACTATCAACTAATAATTGCAATGTGTACTAAAAACCCACAACAAACAAAATAAATTTTGCAATCCTCTTTAAAATTTGTAAATAATTTCCGATTTTCGGTAGTATATCAGCTTTCTAAGGACTTAATATTGATCAGGCCTTTTTTTGTTTGGCTTACAATTGATAAACAATACCAACGAAGAAGTCTGGCACAAACAAAATTTTAAAATTCCATGCATATGACAATCTGTTCCGATTTTCTTTATCCCATACCTTTTCCACCCTTGGCTCCATTCTTGGTACATTTATTTACACAAATATGATACAGAAATGTTTCCATCTATTAGAGACAATGACCACTATTATATTTCAATCGAAAAATATAAAATACTTATAATATTTCAAACCATTTTCTTACTGTCCCTATTTTTATTCACATTCGACTATAGAAAATTATAATACTTTTTAATGTTATTTTTTTCCATTGCAACAACATAGTTTGAGTTGTTGCATAAAATGAAGAATTATTGTTGTACTATAATCTAAAAATAATATTGTTAGTTTCTTTCCAAAATGTATGTGTTTTTTACTTTAAATTCGTTGCATTCAAGTGTCCCTATTTTTTCGCACATAACTGTATGTATATTTATCACCGTATTTGCTAATATTACAAGTTATGTATACTTGGCCATTTGCAAGAAAATTTTCTCGGTTCCTCTAATGATTTGGAAGCAGAAATATCCTAAATGTCATCCAAAGATTTTCGGTGACACATTGAGATTTCTCAAATCTGCCGATGATTTGGGTGACCGGTTATATATTAGTATAAACTACTTGAGTCCTAGAAAATTTTGAGCCATGTCATATATTGGGGAATTGCCTTGATGTCATACAAATGGCTCCCTGAATGTCATCCAAAGATTTTGAGTAATACAAAAATTGAGATTTCTCAAATCTACCGATGATTTGGGCAAGCGGTTATAAATTAATAGAAACTACTTAAGTCGTACGAAATTTTAAGCCATGTCTCGTATTGGGGAATTGCCTTGGTGGCATACAAATGGCCCCAGAATGTCATCCAAAGATTTTGGGAAATAATAGAAATGTTGAACTTTCCGAAATAAATAACTACGTTATTAGGTTTTGTTAAAGAAAATTTATGATTTTGTGGAAAAAAAATTTAAAATAAATAAAATCACTAATACGAAAAAATACTAAAATTTTAAAAAATCGCCAATATTGAAAAAATTCGACAAAATTAAATATTCCCCAGAATAAAAAAAATTTTTATTTTAAAAGATTGTCAAAATTGGGAAAAAGCTAAAATTAATATTGTAAAAACTTGCCAAAATTGGAAAAAATTTGTAAAATTGAAAAAAGCAAAAATTGAAGAAAAAATACAATTCAAAGAAAATGAATCAACTGAATCATTACAGAAATCAAAGTCAATATGTTAGGATTATCAATACCAGCACCACCAAAATAATCATTAATAGCATCATCACCATCTTCAAAAGTAACATCATCATTACCAAAACAAGCGGATACTCTAAAAACTTTCCATAGACCAGCCGAATCTAATCCACTAAAAAGTTTTGATATATATGTTCGTTAATGTTTTCGAATAACACTTTTAGCTCTATTCCGAAGCATACAGTAAGTCCTCCAATTTTGATCCGATCGGTCAGACTGAAAGGCAGAAAATGCTAAATCCCTAAGAGACCTCGCCAACACGATTTCACTCGCATTCATCCAATTTTATGTCAAAAAAGAAATTTTAATTCCATTTGTATTTTTGAGAATTGAGGGATTGACAAATGTATACTTATGTTAATTTTTTCTTTTATAAAAAAATACAGATGAATAAAGTGCGATATTGTGCTCTTAAACATCTAAATGAATATTGATTTAAAAAATTAAGGTAAATATGCACATAAAACATATATTTTTATAGTTTTTGGCAAATATTCATTTATGTTACAAAGAAAATAGAAAATCAATAATATTCTACTGCATATTGTAGCACAATATGGCTAATGGAGACTAGCTCTGCAGCAAAATATGCCTAATGGAGAGAATGCACCTTTTGGTGGGCGATCTATTGACAAATAGTTACAACTCACGTTCTTTTTTAACAAATAAATTTCTTTGCTGTATTCTCTCCATTAGACAAACACACTTCAATTTTTTAAAGAAAGAACATTCGTTGCAACTATTTATCAATACGTGGCGCATCAGAAAGTGCATTCTCTCCATTAGGCATATTCAGCTGCAGATCTAGTTCCCATTAGCCGGAACAAAATCGAGTATTTGACAAAAACTATGCTTTAAAAAGTGTTTTTTGTGCAGTCCATGTTTAAAAAAACTAGTGAAAATGTAAAGGTGCCCCTAAATTGCCTATACAAATTTAGTACAATTTCATAGTAGCGACTGGTACATAACATATTTTCTCATATTTTTTCACCAGTCGCTTAGCAGTTAATATTTAGTGTTCACCTCAAACATTTTTTCAACACTAACAATTTTTTCACCTTAAAAATATCTTTCACCTCCAATTTTTTTTTTCCACAAAAAAAGTTCTTTTCACATCTAAAAAAGTTTTCACCTCAAAAAATTTTTTCACCTACATAATTTTACTTTTAAAATTTTTTTATATTATTTGTATCAAAAACAGAAGAGAACATGTTTTTAGGATATTGGTGGAGGGTATTCAAAGATTCGGCACAGCCGAATTTAGCCCTTTTTACTTGTTTTTTTTCTTTCTTTTCTTTCTTATAAAAAAAAGAGCATATGAGCTCTATAATTCAAGAGGAGAGAAGGCTCAGTGCAAATGGCAGAAATGCCTACGTTTTTCTAAAGGGAGATAACATCAATGTTAATATAAACATTAGTGATCCCAATTACAACAAAAATTATTTAACCGCAAAAACAATTGAGAGATCCCGTTCATGTTCTCCTTTACTCTCATGTGAAAAAATTAAAACCAATAACACAAAGGAACATGAAAATATAAAAGTACCAACAAATACAGTGCCTAGTTTAACAACAACACACAAAACTCTGTCTGCTTTGACTTCACCAAAACCTACAGCTACAATATCAACAAATAGTGAGACTATTAAAACACCAACAACATCTTCTGCTACGTTAAACAGTGATATCAATATTATGGCTCAACATAATAACTTAAAACAACCCCAAAGTATGCTTCACTTTCCGTCAGTAAGTAGTTTAACTATTAACCCCTCAACTGGCGCAACACCCAATGTTGACCTGCCAGTCATCATTACCGCCAAACCATTGGTACAGACTGGATTAGACAGGTATGTTGAAATAGTTAAGAGGAAAAGAAGCCCAAAATCGGCTAAAACAGCTCCCTATCCTAAGCTTAGTAGAGGTGAAATAAATGTCACTCAATCCCAAAACCGTTTTGCCATACTGGAAAGCGAAGATAATGATGCCCCGGTGATACCTAAACCACAAAGACCTCCCCCTATCTATCTAAGAGAGCAAAATTCAAATGAATTTGTTAAACCCTAGTCAGCCTTATTGGGGAAAACTCTTTTTATATTGTGCCACTAAAAAATGGCAAAATTGTTGTAACTAAGATTCAAGTTCAATGTGAATCCAATTTCAGAAAATTAGTATCATTTCTTGAAACCAGAAAAAAAAAATTTATACTTACCAGTTGAAGAGCAGCAAAGGTCTTCAGATAGTGATTAAGGGTATTGAATCATACAATGACCCACTTGAAGTAAAGAAGGCACTCGAAATCAACGGCTTTAAAGTTAAGTCCGTTGTTAATATTAGAAACCGGGATAAGCTCCCCCAACCCCTTTGCCGAGTTGAATTAGAGCCTGGCGATATCAAGTTGAAGAAAAATGAAACACACCCTATTTATCAACTTAGGTACTTGCTACACTATAGAGTTACAGTTGAAGCACCACATAAGCGACGAGGACCTGCTCAGTGTACGACCTGC
This sequence comes from Eustalomyia histrio, assembly GCA_949748255.1. Lineage (NCBI taxonomy): Eukaryota > Metazoa > Arthropoda > Insecta > Diptera > Anthomyiidae > Eustalomyia > Eustalomyia histrio. The sequence continues at coordinate 186,734,587 of OX456523.1, read as the reverse complement.
CAGGAGTATGGTCACTAGACCGTACCTCAAAAAAAAAGTTCACCGTACACCCTCTAATATAAAGTATTTTAACAAGAAAATTTCGAAAATATTTTTTTTTTTTTTTTGGCCGAACGTAGGGGTCGCCATTTTATATTTTTCGTTATATCTTCGCCATTTACCGTCCGATATTAAAGTGTTGTATATCAATGTTTTTTGTCTCGCGGAGGCCGATGTTTTTCTCGAAGGAGCCATTGACCTCAAGTTACCCGTTCTAGTATTAACCCACCAGATCTCAGTTGCTACCACCTTAATGTACTGCCCTAATATTTTTAAATGAAAGCTCGCAAAAAGGCAATAAATTTTTGCTAGGAAAGTATTCCAATAATTCCAGCGGAACTATTATTTTATTTTTTTTTAATTTTTTTTGTTGCCGAATGTAGGGCATTTTTAATTTTTTTGTCATATCTTCTGTATTTACAGTCGGATCTTAAAGGGTTATATATCAATGTTTTTGTCGCAATGATACCAATTTTTTACATCAAAAATCATTGACCTCAAGCACCCTTTTATACCACTTAAGGGGTAAAACCTACGTAAAAAGCCTATATATAAAAACTTCCTTTTTTTATTTTCTTTATTTACGGAGATGTGTTAACAAAGATTGGTTTTCACAAGATTTATGAAGGAGTACCAAAAAATATTTGTTTTACACAAAGTTTTACAAAATGATAGTATATTTAGTATAGAGGTCCATGGCACGCAGCATTACTTAATAAATTTTTAGTGGATTTCTCTGAAATTTATAATGCATATGGAAAACTAAATTATCTTTGGATGCGCGTAGGAGTTTTTGATAGGTCAAATACTTTTTGACTTAGAGCTGTGTCTTTACGAGTATAAAAAAAAGATATTTTGACTTTAACACTTCGCTGTTTTGTCAAAAATTAATATACCCAAAAACTCATACACTATTCTTTAGATTATTTGGTTAAATTATAGGCATACGTAAATGGCGTTCCATTCTTACAATGACTCCCTTTTTGTAGCCAGTGTTGGTAGGAGTTCCATCGCAACTAATAGCTATTAAGAAGTCCACATTGAAGTTCTCTTGACTCAATAATACAGCCAACTTCAATCACGCCAAAATATGATCGATTAAAATTTGTGTTATTTTATAAGTGATCCACGGCACTCAGCATAATTTAACCAATTTTAGGTGGATCGCTCTGAAACATACACTTTATATAGAAAACTAAATTATCTAAAGAAAAGCGCATGAGTTTTTGGGTATATTAATTTTTGACAAAACAGCGAAGTGTTTAAGTCAAAATATCTATTTTTTATACTCGTAAAGAAACAGCTCTAAGTCAAAAAGTATTTGACCTATCAAAAACTCCTGCGCGCATCCATAGATAATTTCGTTTTCCATATGCATTATAAATTTCAGAGAAATCCATCAAAAATTGATTAAGTAATGCTGCCTGCCGTGGACCTCTTTTGTAAATATACTATCATTTTGTAAAACTTTGTGTAAAACAAATATTTTTTTGTACTCCTTCATAAATCTTGTGAAAACCAATCTTTGTTAACACATCTCCGTAAATAAAGAAAATAAAAAAAGGAAGTTTTTATATATAGGCTTTTTACGTAGGTTTTACCCCTTAAGTAGTATAAAAGGGTGCTTGAGGTCAATGATTTTCGATGTAACAAATTGGTATCATTGCGACAAAAACATTGAAATATAACCCTTTAAGATCCGACTGTAAATACAGAAGATATGACAAAAAAAAAAAATTAAAAATGCCCTACATTCGGCAACAAAAAAAATTAAAAAAAAATAAAATAATAGTTCCGCTGGAATTATTGGAATACTTTCCTAGCAAAAGTTTATTGCTTTTTTGCGAGCTTTCATTTTAAAATATTAGGGTAGTTCATTAAGGTGGTAGCAACTGAGATCTGGTGGGTTAATACTAGAACGGGTTACTTGAGGTCAATGGCTCCTTCGAGAAAAACATCGGCCTCCGCGAGACAAAAAACATTGATATACAACACTTTAAGATCCGACGGTAAATGGCGAAGATATAAAGAAAAATATAAAATGGCGACCCCTACGTTCGGCCAAAAAAAAAAAACATTTTCGAAATGTTCTTGTTAAAATACTTTATATTTGAGGGTGTACGGTGAACTTTTTTTTTTTTTGCCTGTAAGGTGGTACGGTCTAATGGTCACACTAGGTCTTATTGTAGACTACATGCAGTTTGCGTAGTTTACGGTGAGCTGCACAGCACAGCTGACTGCACCAAACCAAAGACAGTAAATACTGAAAATAAATGTAGCAATTGCGGTAACCCCCATACTGCTAATTACAGAGGTTATGAGGTATATTTAAAATTAAAAAACTCAAATTTGAACAGAACCCGAAACCCCCGAATGAAATCACAGTAAGAAATAGAATTTTATATTCCACAATACCCACAAATTATCACCAACAGTGCTTCATACTCTGAAGTTATAAGAGGACAACCACAGCTCCCAAAAACTCCACAAGCCGCACAAGTCAATCCAAATGCTCCGCTTTCTCAATCTGAACCCCAGATACAAAATTTCAGCAGACTTGAAGCATCCATTGAATCCCTGGTTCAAACTGTTACTAACTTTACAAACTCAATGAGTAATATGATGCAAGAGATGATGAGAAATCAGTCTATTTTGATGCAAGCTTTGTTAACTAAACCATGAACAGTTTGAAAATATGTTACTGGAATGCTAACGGCATATGCCAACATAAAGAAGAGCTCGAGTATTTTCTCAGAAATCAGCAAATTGACGTAATGCTTATTTCTGAGACCCATTTAACCCTGAGAAGTTCATTTTCAATTCGCGGGTACACAATGTATGATACTAAGGACCCAAGAGGCAGGTCATGTGGAGGATCAGCTATTCTCATTAAATCCAGATTAAAACATTTTCTTATGTGTGATCTTTGCGAAAATTATCTTCAGGCCACTACTATATGTTTTGAAGAATTCGATAAGGATTTAGTGATTTCGTCAATTTATTCTCCCCCCAGATTCTCCATAACGGAGGATCAGTACACAGGCTTTTTCGAATCATTAGGACCGCGTTTTCTGGCAGCTGGAGACTATAATGCCAAGCATACATTCTGGGGGTCACGGCTTGTTACCCCTAAGGGCCGTGTTTTGTTTAATACAATTTCTAAGCTGGGTATGGATGTGATCTCTAGTGGAGAACCCACGTACTGGCCAACGGATCGTCGAAAAATACCCGATCTGATAGACTTTGGAATAACAATGTCTATTGCGAAAGAATTGGTCCATGTAGAACCATTATTGGATCTCTCATCTGATCACACACCTACAGTTGTTACTATTTTAAACCCCCGAGGAATTGTACCCCCCTCTGGTGACTTAGCACTGACAGGCAAAACAACAGATTGGTTGAAGTATAAAAAATTTATCAGTACACATTGCTCGGAAAACATACCGCTAAGAACACCGGAAGATATCGACCTCTCGATTCAAAATTTTGAACTAAATTTCAAACTTGCTGCTCAACTTGCTACCAAACCCCCCCGAAACAACAGACAAAATATTATTTTGTCTGCCGATGTCGAACGACTCTTAAATGAAAAAAGAAGAGCTCGAAGAGAGTGGCAACAGCACAGATCTCCTCAACTTAAGGAACGGTTGAAAGAATGCACTAAAAAATTAAGAAAGCTACTTGAACATAAGAGAACTGCTTCATTAAACAGATATCTTGAAAATTTAGATCCAACATCAAGAACTGATTACTCATTATGGCGTGCAACGAAAAATTTAAAAAGACCTGTCTTATGTAAGCCTCCTTTGAGAAAATCAGACAGAGGTTGGGCTAGAAATGATACTGAAAAAGAAGATCTGTTTGTAGAACATTTAAGAAAAGTATTCACGCCAAATATAACAAGTTCTATAACAGAGTTGCCACCGATTTTACCCCAGCAACGAGCAGCTACCCGATTAACGTTTGAGATGAGAGAGGTCGAAAAGGCTATTTTTGAACTAAACCCCAAAAAAGCTCCTGGTATCGATGGAATCGGTAACAGGATGCTCTTGGAGTTACCCCGTATAGCATTAAAGATAATTCTCTTTATTTTTAATGCTATTATACGCCTTGAATACTATCCCCCAGAATGGAAAGTTTCATTCGTTAAAATGATACCCAAGCCAGGCAAAGATCACACAAAAGTGGAATCATATAGGCCTATAAGTCTATTATCCAATTTGTCAAAGCTGTTCGAAAAAATCCTAATGGAAAAGATAACTGTTTATGTGGAACAAAACTGTATTCCATCACACCAATTTGGCTTCAGGAGAAAACACAGCACCATTGAGCAAGCCCACAGGCTAGTTACTGTTGTCAGAAAACGTTCGAGGAGAAAAATTACTGCTCTGCCCTTTTTATCGATGTTTCACAGGCTTTCAATAAGGTTTGGCATGAAGGTCTACTGTTTAAAATAAAACTTTTGTTACCAACAAATACTCACAAGCTACTCAAAAGCTATATAACAAATCGAAAATTCACTCTTGCTGAAAAAAGTTTTGTCAGCTCTCCTCAAGATATACAAGCCGGAGTTCCACAAGGTAGCATTTTGGGTCCTCTGTTATATATCATTTATACTTCAGACATGCCATTAGATATTAATACCCACACATCGACTTTCGCTGACGATACTGCAATCTTAAGCGTCCACGATGACTCAAAAATAGCGTCTAGAATGTTACAGATTCACATTTCACAATTGGAAACTTGGTTGGATAAGTGGAAAATTAAGGTGAATGAACAGAAATGTATCCACATTACTTTCACACTGAGAAAAGAGACGTGTCCACCCATTAAAATTAATAATCTGAATATACCCCAACACACATGTGTGAAATATCTCGGTATTCACCTTGACCGTCGACTCACGTGGAAAAATCATATAGATGCGAAAATAACTCAGATGAGGCTAAAAGCTGCTCAACTCGCTTGGCTTACTGGCAAAAACTCTAAACTAGGCCTGGACTCAAATTACTCATTTACAATTCGATCATGAAACCCATATGGTGCTACGGAATTCAGCTCTGGGGTACTGCCTCTGCGTCCAATATAGGGAAAAATCAGAGAATGCAAAATAAATTCTTGAGGACGATCACGAACGCACCCTGATATGTTAGGGGGACACTGCGGATCTGGTCCGCTAATAATAAGGGGAAATAATGGTCCCAGTTGAACCACATAACATCAGTCTGGCACTGGCTGGACTTAACAATTAATATTTAGTTTTAAGATTTGGATAATTATTGTTAGTTCACAGTTTTTAAAAGTGAAGATTCAATAAATAATATGAAATATGGAAAAAAAATCCTCAATTCAAAGTATAAACTCTCAACTTTTGTGACACATTTGTCAAAAGCTCTAATTGGAATTCGTGCTTTATTCCATAAAACCTCTATTTCTTTCACTACAAGTAAATCACTTGCTTTACTTTGTGCATATTGTAAAATAATACACGCAAAACTTGGGCATTGGATGGTAATTTAGCACCGATAATATGATTTTCGTGATGATCGAGCAGATATAACTTTTCCCGTCCTTTTGTATTTATTTTTTCTTTTATTTCTTTAACTTTATTTATTTCTTTAACTTTCTTACTTAATTATTCGCTTTAATATTCACTATATTCTTTTTTTCGCTTTAAGATACATAAATGATTTATTGTCTAAATAAAACTTTTACTTTAGAAAATTGCTGTTTTTGTTTACTTTGTAAACAAGAGATTTTAGCTCTGGGAATTACGAACCAAAAAAAGTACCTCGATCATTAGATAGAAGTTTATGGGGCAAATAATAAGCTTCATTACATGGTAATATTGATTAATTTCATAATTTTTTATGTAATTATTTTATTTTGATTGGAACCTAACTTTGAAATATTGCAAAAAATGCTTTAAATTATTTATATTTCGTAAAGTAATTTTGTATGCTATTGAAAGCCGTCAAAAAGGTAAATTTTTTATGAACAATAACATCACGCAAAAAGTTGACGCGCTATGATAATTTAATAATCAGATTCGGATTCTGCGTAAAGTTTTAGATCATGATCCATCTTAAAATATTTCAGTTTTTGGCATATGCGTTGAGCAAAACTAATATATATGCAAATTTTATTAAAATTTACATATTTTAGCAACTTTAAGGCGTTTGAGCCACGCCTTCCCGATATTCGATCAGACTAATTTTTTGCAAAATATAGTTTTTCGCTAAGAGAGGGGGAGTTACGGTCGAATTTCGCAAGTTGAAAAATAAGGCGCACCCTAATATTTACATATGTCAGTATGCCTTTTATAATTATATATTACATTAATTTTTTAAAAATTACCATATATTGTGCCATATATAACCACATATAGTTATATATTGTTCTTTATAAAATTAGGTATGACTTATAAGATATGATACATATTCTATCATATAAAATGACATATAACACTGTTTATACCCTTCACCATAGGTGGAAGGGTATATATAAGTTTGTCATTCCGTTTGTAATTTCTACAATATTGATCTTAGACCCTATAAAGTATATATATTCTGGGTCCATATGAAGAGCGAAGTTGATTTAACGATGTCCGTCTGTCCGTCTGTGTGTTGAAATGGGTTTTCCGAAGAACCCAGACATGATGAGGACTTGATTCTTTTTTATTTCTGTTACATGTGATCCATTTCTGTTTGCTATTAAAAATCAGACAGATCGGTTAATAAATGGCTGAGATATTAGCAAAAAACCAGGACTACCTCTAATTTTTCCAGTAAAATCCCTTTGTTTAATAAGAGTGTGAAGATAAATACGTAGGTTAAATACGTTTCACAACTATTGTGAATGATATAAATAAAAAAAAATAGTAGTGTCGCCAACTTTTTTTTGCCTAGAAAATGCCAAATTTGACAAGAAAAGCGCTGAAACATATGGAAAAATATAAATTTGAGATTTTACATGACATATTATTTTGGATTAAAATTTTTGGACATTTAAGAAAAAATAAATGGGGATACCGCTTGTTTGTGGAGAGCTATGAGGTAGTAGATTCCAACGATGTATTCATCTCCTTCAGAATACCATGGTGAAGGGTATATAAGATTCGGCATAGCCGAATTTAGCCGCTCTTACTTGTTTTTTTATACCCTTCACCATAGGTGGAAGGGTATATATAAGTTTGTCATTCCGTTTGTAATTTCTACAATATTGATCTTAGACCCTATAAAGTATATATATTCTGGGTCCTTATGAAGAGCGAAGTTGATTTAACGATGTCCGTCTGTCCGTCTGTCCGTCTGTGTGTTGAAATGGGTTTTCCGAAGAACCCAGACATGATGAGGACTTGATTCTTTTTTATTTCTGTTACATGTGATCCATTTCTGTTTGCTATTAAAAATCAGACAGATCGGTTAATAAATGGCTGAGATATTAGCAAAAAACCAGGACTACCTCTAATTTTTCCAGTAAAATCCCTTTGTTTAATATGTATGTAGAATTTTGAGCATAACAACACATCCATGTGTTAAAATTCAATACACAAACAACACACATACAAAGATTTGTCATTTAAATAAAAACCAAACAAATCTCTAATTAACGAAGACTTTTATATATGTACCTCTATTGACGATGATTTTGTGTGAGCTTCAATAGCTCAGTTGTCTAGACGCTGTGTCACAAATACTTTTTTTTTCTCTAAGGCCGTGGGGTTCGAGTTTCAAATCTCGGTGAGGTCAATTCACTTTTTTTTGTACATTTTTTTTTATTATTTTCTTAAGACTTTTTTTTTTGCTTATTTTTGTTTTTTTTTTAACATTTAATAATTAATTTATATAAAATTTTATATTAATAATTAAATAACACGGTGTTACAAAAAACAATCCCTGGGATATTATATTAATTTTCTGATAGGTATTGTCGAGTAGAACAAAAATCTGTGTTTGAAATTTTCCAGGCACGTCAGAATTTTGAGATACGGGTAAAAAACCGGTTTTTCGGACCTCTATGCACTTAATAACGGATAACTCAGTTGGTTCTCAACCGATTTTAATTTTATAAACGGATTTGGATAGAAGAGACTTATACCTTTAAAATGATATGTATGATTATATGGTTTGATCCAAAAATATGTGTGTATTTCTGCACCAAAGTCATTTTTTTACCACTTTTTTCGACATTTTTTAACTTTGGCGATATTTTTACGCACTTTTTTATATGGGAACCGTACAGCTTTATAATTTATATTAGTAGCATATTTAGTTAGGAGTAAAATGCAATTTACGGTTTTAAAATCCGTTAAAAAATGACTAAGTTATTAAATATTGTATCAAACCAAAATTATTGCAAAATACAAATTTCTTAATATGATGTTCCTACGCATTATTTTATACAGAAATTTTACTGAGTAAAATTCAACTTTGTTTTAAAAAATCCGTTAGAAATAAAGAGAGTTATTAATTTTGTTTTTAAACCTAAATTTTTGCATAATTGCTTGCACATTATTTTTCTAGTTTTTTTTGCTCTCTGTCTAGTGATGTTTTGCTAGAAGTTAGCAGGTAAAATTTTGTAAATGCAATGTGGAGCAAATTGGGACAACAGAGTTTGCCAAACTTTTTTTGCTTGGAGTCAGATTGTTATTTGTACAGAATTTTACATTCCGAAAACTGAAAATGTTTCTTAAAAAAGATTTTGGAGGGGTTTTCTTAGTTAATATAAAATAATGAATTTAAACATAAGTGGTATTTTATTTGCACTGTATATTTTTTGATATATACTAACTATAATAAATGTGATTGATATACTCTGAGGACTATAAATTGTAAATCACTGTTATATCAAACTCAAATTAGAATTACAACAACAATTAGCAATGAGAGCTTAAATCATGTAAAAGTATTGTTTTTTTAATTTGCTTTGTTTATCACTTTTGTTTACTTAAATAAATAAAAAAGTTAGCCATTTGATAATAGTGAAGTGCAATTAAAATTAAATTTGAATTTATCCCGATAAATAAATTTTATTAAAAATAGAAAATGTGCGACAGATGTAATAAATTTTGTTATATTTGTGGTTTACTGGTAGATATCGATCATAGACGTGATTTTAGAAACAATGGTGGAGTGGTGGAAATATATAACAAACTCTTCAATCGCTCTTATAAATTTAGTCGCTGGTATGAACCTGAATTTATTTGTGATTATTGCTGTAGAACATTAAAAAAGCCGTCAGTTACTTTACACTTTTCGACACCTATGATTTGGCATCATCAGCTCTACAATAAACCAGATGATTGCTATTTTTGTCAAACCAATACAAAAGGTTACTCTTTTAAAACGCGCAAAAGTGTCAAATACGCAAATGTTTTAACTGTAACAAAACCGATATATGTAAGTGATGAAGTTCCCACAACTAGCAAAGCTGCTATTGAAATTGAAAAAGATTTGAAAGATGAAGAGTACCTTCCACCTAAGTATTCCTCAATGGAACAGCATCTAATTTCCAATGCAGATTTCAGCGATCTTATTCGTGATTTACATTTGTCAAAACGACAATGTGAAATTCTCGGGTCACGATTAAAACAGTGGAATTTGGTGGATCAAGATTTTCGTGTAACAACTTGTAGAAGGAGTGACCATACAGTGTCAATTGAAGAAAGTTTTAAGACGGATGAAAATGATTGTAATCTTGTTTATTGCGGAGATGTACCCAAATTATTTTCGGCACTAAATCAAAACTATAAGGCATACGAATGGCGACTCTTCATTGATGGCTCATGTAAAAGTATGTTTAATCCAAAAAAATTTTTTATTTCTGTTTTATAAAATCTGATTTGTTATCTCTAGGCTTGAAAGCAGTTTTATTACATAACCAGAATAAGTTACCATCTGTTCCAATCGCGTATGCTACAAACACTAAAGAAACCTACGAAGTGATGACAAAAATACTTAGAAATATCAACTATACCGCTCATAAATGGAAAATTATCGCCGATTTAAAGGTTTTAACTATTAGGTTTTAACTATAGGTTTTAACATTTTCAGTTTTCGGAATCTAAAGTTTTGTACAAATAACAATCTGACTCCAAGCAAAAAAAGTTTGGCAAACTCTGTTGTCCCAATTTGCTCCACATTGCATTTACAAAATTTTACCTGCTAACTTCTAGCAATATCACTAGACAGAGAGCAAAAAAAACTAGAAAAATAATGTGCAAGCAATTATGCAAAAATTTAGGTTTAAAAACAAAATTAATAACTCTCTTTATTTCTAACGGATTTTTTAAAACAAAGTTGAATTTTACTCAGTAAAATTTCTGTATAAAATAATGCGTAGGAACATCATATTAAGAAATTTGTATTTTGCAAGAATTTTGGTTTGATACAATATTTAATAACTTAGTCATTTTTTAACGGATTTTAAAACCGTAAATTGCATTTTACTCCTAACTAAATATGCTACTAATATAAATTATAAAGCTGTACGGTTCCCATATAAAAAAAGTGCGTAAAAATATCGCCAAAGTTAAAAAATGTCGAAAAAAGTGGTAAAAAAATGACTTTGGTGCAGAAATACACACATATTTTTGGATCAAAACATATAATCATATATATCATTTTAAAGGTATAAGTCTCTTCTATCCAAATCCGTTTATAAAATTAATCGGTTGAGAACCAACTGAGTTACCCGTTATTAAGTGTACAGAGGTCCGAAAAACCGGTTTTTTACCCGTATCTCAAAATTCTGACGTGCCTGGAAAATTTCAAATACAGATTCTTGTTCTACTCGACAATACCTACCAGAAAAATAATATTATATCCCAGGGATTTCGACTTCATTCTTTTTTGTAACACCGTGTAATCCATAAATAGGCTAAAAACATCAACATTTTTATAAAAACCCTCTGATACAAACAAAATACAAACGGTTTTATTTCTATTTTTTGCTCCGATTTAAAAGAATTTATAAAAACATTTTTAAACCATTTTATTTCTCACATATTAAGAAAATTTTATACATAATTTTTGTTTGAGTGCAACTATTTTAGGTCATAACTTATAATAATTTATAAAAAAAAAATTGTAAACTATTTTCCTTAAAATTTTTAAAATTAAGCTAAAGAAATTACAAATATTTCTAATAAAAAAGCGAAATAAAACCCCTAATGCAAATTTGCCAGCTAAATCAAACTATTTTGTAGAAATAAAACACATGCAGTTGTAGTGATTTCTTTTAACGATTTGTTGAAATTCTTTTCTTTCACCTCTTAACCTTTTATACACAAACAACAAACACTATTCTAGAGCTGTATTATGACCTATGGATACGTCTTATATAGCAAAAGATCGAAAATCTTTAGTATAACATATTTGCTGAAAAACTCGGAAATATCGGTTCAGATACAAAAAAGTTATGCCCAAAACATACATTTTTTTAAAATACATATTTTCTGGAACCATAAATCTTCCCGAGTCCAAGTTTTATCTCCAAACTAAATGGTTAATTTCCTCTTAAAGGCGTCCGTATATAAATCTGTCCATTTCATATATGTCCATATATAAACTTCAGTTTTTTCCCAACCATGGTGAAGGGTATATAAGATTCGGCATAGCCGAATTTAGCCGCTCTTACTTGTTATAATTATATATGGCTTAAACGGGACCATGTTTACTTATATATGACTTATACAGAACCATATATATATATATTTATGACTTATACAAAACTATATATAATGCTCTCTAATATTTGAGATAATGTATGGCTAATTATTCAATTTTTTTTCAATATGATATTAGATATAATTGTATATGATTCAATATATGGTCCAATATAAGAAATATTTTTTGATAAGATATATTTATTTATTTATTTTTTTCAGTCTATGGACACAAAACTATAATTATTATAATTACTCAGTACAACATTTTTCAACTGCATTGATATGGGACTCTATTCTGAGAATTGTACGTGAAAGTAGCCCCAAAAAATAGAACTTCTGCATCATTCGTTTTGTCAAGTTGGCTGCATTCATAATTTAATGGCCATACGAATTTTTTTTTGCTCAAGGTGGATTTTTATCACTTTTTCTATATTTTAACAAGGTTATATCTCGGTATACCGTACAAAATATCTCTTTTGTGACTGAAGCAAAATTGTAGATATTGAATAGGAGAAAAAAAAGCGGAACAAACCTACCCGAAAAAGTGCATCCAATGCCTTTAAAATCGCAAAAATGCCCATTTTTCGCCTTTTTTGCTAAATAACTGGATAACTAATCCACCATTGTGCTGTTTTTTTTTTATAAACTTTATTTTGCATGAAAATAAAAATTCCGATTCATATTACAGCTATTCTTACACAGAAAATATGAGATTTTTATTTGTTATCTATGCATGGATACAAAATTTAGAACATTTTCAATTGAAGCAGAGCCGTGAATAACGTTGAAAGCGACAAAATTGACAATGTTGAGAAACCGAAAAAAACCTTTTAGAACAATTGTCATTATTATTTTTGCTTGGTAATTCCTGTACTGTAACTATAAGATTAAATCTTGTTGTGCAGGATATGACATAAATAAATAAATAATTAAATAAATAAATAAATAAATAAATATATAAATAAATAAACTTGTGGTGTATCCCACTGACTGACTTCTTTATATTGCAGTTTGATAACGAAATCCTGCATAAATTTGCCTAATATCATTTTTAAGTCATAAAAGAGAGTTATTCTAACTGTAATCTGGAAAAAAAGGTTTTATAAAAATTGTCGCTTAAAACGTTATTCGCGGCTCCGCTTCAATTATTGTCAATATCCATCCTCGTTGAATATTCAAGGGCATATTTTCTTCAGTGTGTTTACCAATTTCAGTGTCATCTACATTTTCGGTGCTTTCTTTAATTTGATTAAAAAGCTTATATAATTTGTTAATTGTTTTTATTACAAAAAAAAAAACATAAATTTAATATATAAAGTAATAAAAATAAAAAAATACATACATTCATTTAAATTTAATTTTTTTTATTGTATTTCATTTCAACAAAAAATTAACTTAAACCAATATTTTTTTATATTTTTTAAATATGTTAAAAGAAAATCTATTTTTCAGTTCTAAAATAATATTTTAGAAATAATATGCAATTTAAATGTTTCGTTTTAAGACGATTTTTTGTTTGTTTATGATACAGCTAGAAGTGAAAAATACTCTTTCACTAATAGTAGATGTTGGACAATTATATAAATTTTCCAACTTTTCAGTTCTTTTGTCGCATTTATCAAGATATATGAAATCATTATATGTGACCTCCTCCGAGAAAAGGGACCTAGTGTGTCAAAAAACGTGTTTGGACTTAAGAGTGGATTCTGGTACCTAAAAGGGTGTAGAATAAGATGAAATGAGTTAGATTTCTGATACAAATTTATTTACCCCTTAAAAACGTACAATTCGAACTTGGGAAAATCGATAAAAATGAGAAAAACATTAACATTTTACTTTTTTGGTTTTAAATTGTCACTCTGAAAGCGAAAAAAAGACGTCACCACATAGGCATGACGTCACCAAAGTCGACATCCAATCATAACTAACCATACCAAATCGCATCTCCCAACTGAAAGTGTGTTCACAGGGATAAACTTTAAATGCGTTTTTCTCAAAACTTCATTTTCACACACTAGGTCCCTTTTCTCGGAGAAGGTCGCATATAATGATGAATGATTTTGTACAGTCTCTTTTTTAGGATTTTGAATACTGTTTATTGTGTTATTTAGATCAGAAATTAAACTATTTGAATTTATAATATCCAAAGTTAAGTCTTCATCGGAATCTATTAGACTAACATCTAAATCATCATAACCAAACAGACGATTATAACAGTGTTCGGAAAAAATAAAAGAGACCAGGTAACCCAGTTGGTGATGTAATTAAAAAACCGGTTAACCGAACAAAAAAGTCCGGTTTTCGGTTTTCTTCGAATTTACAAAATATTCGAAACCGATCGGTTTTAAAAATAAAAGAAACCGGTTGACCGGTTTTCGGTTTTTGAATACTCTAGTGGAAATGTATGAAATGTAATTTTAACGTCATGGATGGATTGATTTTTTCAAAATAATACGAGGGCGGATCCAAAAGTCCTTGAGTTTTCGAATTTCCCTCATAGCTATATGAAATGCAACACTGCTCCCATCAAGCACCACCTTTTTATAGACTACTGTCAAATTTTGAGCAAGTTTCGTCATTTACTTTGCGTTTAACAGCTGTTTAAAACATACAACCTCGTGGATTTTTTTAAAAATGAAAAAAAAGTGAATTAAACCGTTAATCAAAGCAAGGAAAAGTTTGATAGATAATATGGGGACTCTGCATAATCGATTTCAATGATAAAAAAGTGGTTTACTGACTTTCGTTGTGGTCGCACAAGTACAAATGAAGCTGAACGTTCTGGACGGCTAATTGATGTCAATACACCCGAAAATGTCGAAAAAATCCACTATATTGTGTGAGATTGTTGATGCCATAGACATTTGATATGACAGTGTGGTTTCAATTTTAAATGATCAGTTGGATTTAAGAAAACAGTCCGCAAGATGGGTGCCGCGTTTGCTCTCAATTGACCATAAGGCACGGGTATACACGTGTGTAGTCTCAATGGCAAAATTCCATGAATTAGGCTACGAATTGGTACCTGATCCGCCATATTCTCCGGATTTAGCCCCCAGTGACTATTTCCTATTTCCAAACCTAAAGAAATGGCTCGGTGGAGATTTAGCTCCAACGATGAAGTTATTGATCAAACAAATGCCTATTTTATGGACCTCGAAAAATCCTATTTTGTGGAGGGGATACAAAAATTTGAGAAACGTTGAACTAAGTGTATTGAGCTAAAAGGAGATTATGTTGAAAAATATTTTTTTATTTTTGCAAAAAAAATGTGTCATTCAAAAAGTCACGGACTTATTCATCCGCCCTCATACATCAACTTATCCACTCGTGTCTGTATGTCATCTCGCTGTACACGGTTCCTTCCTAAAACGCCTTCGATTACTTTTTTCAATGCATGACATGCACATAGGTGGTTATAATGGTTCGAAAGCATATTTGTGAAAGATTCGCTTTTCATTGATTTTCGTATAACCGGTCCATTAAGAGTACCTGTTTGAAATAAAACAAGTAAAAAATGCTTAAATTCGGCTATGCCAAATCTTTTAATACCCTCCACCAGTATCCTTAAAAAATGTTCGTTACTGTTTTTGATAAAAATAATGTAAAAAACTTTTGAAGTAGAATTATGGAGGTGAAAAAAAATGTTTGAGGTAAAAAACTTTTTTTGGATGCAAATCAAATTTTTTGGTGGAAAAAAATTTTGAGGTGAAAATAATTTTTTGAGGTGAGAAATTTTTTGTGGTGAAAAAAGTTTTAGTGGTGAAAAAATTTTTTAAGGTGAATACAAAATATTAATTTCTAAGCGACTGATGAAAAAATATATTTTGTACCTGTCGCTTCTACCAAAAAGTATATAATTCTCAAGAGTATAGTTCGCTCTCACGAATTTTTTCGTACTCTCTTAGAACACGAACATAGTTTGGCGGCAACAAAGGTGAGTTTTGGTCGGCAACTTTTAGTAGTGTTTAGCGGTGCTGACATATAACCTGTTCTAATTATTTTTTGCCGTTTTGTTGGATGCTAGAGATTTTTCAGATTATTTCATAAAAAAATGTTTTTATTTTATTCATGTATTTTTTCAGATTTTTCATATAAAAATATAATATTTGTTCAATATACTATTTTACTAAAATTAGACATGGTTAATAAAGTAAAAAAAATACAACAAAAATTTGCAATTGTGTTAAAAAATAGTTACGAATTCAAACATAACATGGTCACATGAAAAGTATTAAAGTGTGTACACACACATTGACCAACTATATCTATTTATATCCATTATTTCCCATTTCTATGGTAAAAATATATAATAAAGAGAATAAATATGCTATTAATTGTTGCAACATATAATTAAAAAACCTATAAAAAATGCAATAATTTGAAAAAAAACTGTTTTCATGAAAAAACTGGTAAACAGTTAAGAATCCAAAAAACTGGGATAAAAAATTAAACTGTTTATGTGGCAGCACTGCATACACCAAATTTAATGTTTTGAAAATGTTGCCCTCTCATTTAAACATGTTGCCGCTGAACTTTGTACCATGTTGAATTTCTGGTAGAGTGTTATAAAAACACTTCTTCTACACCAATTTGTATGGAAAACTTAGAGGTATCTTCACATTTTCACTCATAACTTGTTAACCGCTGCACATTGGGTTGAAATGGGTCCAAAGTGGCGCTTAATTGAAATTTTAGAATTAAGTTTTTGCCATAATGATTGGTATCGAATAAAACTAGATAAAATTCTACATCACTATTTAAAATTTGAACCATCTAAGTTTTTTACTTCATCCGTAGTGAGCTGTCAAAGTTAGCTAATTATTGATGTTTTCTTAAAAAGTGAAAAAATTGAAATTTGATAAAAAGCAGTGCTTATTTTTTTAAATTTAAAATTACTAAAGTTAAACTTTTATGATGGAACCTTCAACTTCAGGTATTTAAGTGTACAAAAAATGATTTTGTGTTTATAAAAATATGTGTGGAAATATTTTTAATATTTTTTTTAAAGAAAAGCTCTAAAATCGGGGTATTTTCCACATATGATGGACCAGAAGTAACAAAGTAGTAAAGTGCCGACTTTGAAGTTGTGTTTTTTTGAAAAGTATGGGATTTCTACTTGATATTACAAACAAAAAAGTTTGCCTTTTTGTTGCCCCATTTTAAGATATTAATAATTTTATGTAAAAAGTCTTGTTTTCAAAATTCCTTTATTTACCATACCCACAGTGTTTTTGTTGTTAGTATTGTCTTACTCTCAATGTTAGCTATTTTTGTTGTTGTTGATATTATTGTCAATATATTTTGATATTTAATAGAGATGGCCGCGTGAGTGGCGTTTGATCACCTATGTTCACGAAGGTGGCCAATTTACCAGAAGATAATAAAAATTAACACTCAATTCCAGCGAAAAAATAGGATTTTCTAATAATTTACCAAATTTACGTGATGGTTTTACATATTATACTAATTTGCCCGTGACGAGATAGTCACGCCTATATAATAATTGTTTTCAATCACGTACTTTGGGCAATCAACTTTTTTTTACCAATGCGTTTGACGTTTAATATTTCTTGAAATTAAACTGACTATCGTAATTTATAAATAATAATGTTTGCGAATAAACTGTTTCACGAGCCCATCTCTATTGCCGTTATTTTTGTGCTTGTTTTTATGTTTTGTTTTTCAGTGGTGTTTTTTGCTGTTTTAAAATTTGAAGTTTTTGTAAAGTGCGTATTGTGTTTTGCATTAAATAAAGTAATCGGTATAAGGTAATTGGAAAACCGATTAAACAGTTAAATTAAAAAAGAACAAATTTAATATTTTTAGGAATAAGCCCCAAAACTATTTTGATATCGCGCCCAGAACTATTCAACTTTATGAGAAATACCGCTTTAAATGATTGGAAGGATAAAATCAATTTTATTAAAATGAAAACCATTAAGCGTATAAACCCCAGCAATATGAGTTTTTTCAACCAAACGTTTGATAATTTTATTAAACAGTTTAAATCTCGATATAGTAAATGTAAAAGGTACCATGATCGTTTTTTGGAATTAAATACTGAATGGCTAAATGCTTCTATTTCATTTGTTCCTCCACCAAATAAAGGAGGTCGCAAGGAACTTTCATTCGAAGATTGCAGTGAGAAAACTAAATCAAAGAAAACTAGAAGCATAAGAGATAGTATTTCATTGCCAGTTTTGACTCATGCTACACAAATGAGTTTAAAGCTTCTGCAAATGTTGAGGCAGCAAAGCTAGTTAAAGAAATAACAACGTCAACACCTACAAGGGCTGCAAATTATTGAAAAAGCTTTAAGCAGGCTAAACCAAAACAAATAAGTGCAGAAGAAGCACTTAGCGTTTTAATAGAAGCAAAATTAACTCGACATAGTTATAATTTTATAAGAAGGGTGTCTCCGGAAAAATTTCCTTCGTATACTAAAGTTCTACAAGCAAAACAAAGGTGTTATCCCAAACGAGATCAACTTAAATTTTGTGAAACTTCAGCACAAGTTAGTCTTCAACGACTTTTAAATCACACGGTTGAAAGACTAGTTATGCTGCCAAAATGTTATGATATTTTAACAGAAAAAAAATTATCAAACTTAACCTTGTTTTCAAAGTGGGGTTTTGATGGAAGCTCCTGACATAGTTCGTATAAACAGGCTCTTTAAAGTTCTAATGCAAGCGACTCTTCAGTGTTTATAACATCCATCGTACCACTTAAACTTGTTAGTGGAAATGAAGTAGTTTGGAAAAATCCTCGTCCTTCATTAACAAGATTTTGTAGGCCTTTAAAGATGGAATACACCAAAGAAACAACAAGTTATCTAATTTAGAAAAAATTAGGGCCGAGGATGAAATCTTGAAGAAACGTTAGTTTTAGTTAGAGAAAATTCCTTAAAGATTCATCACGATTTGTTTTTAGTAATGATAGATGGAAAAGTGTGCAACGCAATAACGGGTACGAATTCCACGCAAAAGTGTTATGTATGTGGCGCTACAAGTAAGATGTTCAACTCAGTTGACAGCATAATTGTTAGGGATGTTAGAACAGACACTTAGAGTTTGGGCTATTAATACTACACGGGTGGATTCGATTTTTTGAGTGCCTTCTCCACTTATCGTATAAAATTCCAATTAAAAAATGGCAAGCACGATCAGATGAGGACGAAAAAATTGTTGCTGAAACAAAACTACAAATTCAGAAAGAGTTTCGTGAAAGAACAGGTTTAATTGTTGCCCAGCCAAAGCCGGGCTTTGGTAACTCTAACGATGGAAACACCGCTAGACGTTTTTTTAAAAATGCTGAAATATCAGCTGAAATAACACAAGCGGAACTAACACTAATTAAAAAAATGCACACAATACTAATTGTTGTTTCATGTGGTCACGAGATTTATTTGTAAAGTTTTCGTAATTTCGCCCACAACACAGCAAAGTACTTTGTTGAAATATATCCCTGGTTTTGCATGCCTCCCACATTACATACATTTTTAATTCACGGCCCGGAGATAGTACAACACGTGCTTTTACCAATAGGAGAATTATCAGAAGAAGCTCAAGAAGCAAGGAATAAGGACTTTAAAAACTACAGAGAGCACTTTGCTCGAAAACGCAGCCGGGAAAAGTCGAATGAAGATATTTTTAATAGATTTCTATTAAGTTCAGACCCATTTATATCGAGCATTAGCAGGCAATATGAACAAAAAGAAAATTTATTGAAGTCAGAATTAGATCTATTAATATTACCAAAAATTACTCAAGAAAATCGTGATGATGACAACAATGAGGGTGATAATAATGATGATAGTGATGATGATGATGATAATGATGATAATAATGATGATGATGATACAGATGACAGTAATTGTTATGATGATAAAGACTATGATAGCTCAAGTGATGAATAAGAAATAGAGAATATTCAAATAAATTACTTTAATTAAATAAAAAAAAAAAAAATCCATTAAAAAAATATTAACTCGTTAATTGCACCTTTCCTTGAATTAATCTCCATTTTAGGTATAAACGAATCCACTGTGCGCTGGATCGATTTTGCTCATTTTCAATACCAAACTGCTCAGGAGGATGTCCAACAATCTGGGTAAAAATAGGCACCCCCGCTTACGTCTTCGAATCGTGATCGCCATTTCAACAGACAGACGGACATCGCTAAATCGACTTGAAATTGCATAAGGATCACGAATATATACACTTTATGGGGTCTTAGACCTATATTTTGACATGTTCCAAACGGAGTGACAAACTGATATATACCCTCACCATATATGGTGCAGGGTATAAAAAAGCATTTCCGAAAAAAATTATTGGTAATGCAAATATATCGAAGTCAACAAATTTAGATATGACAATATTTAAATACAAACAACGATACGAACCTTTTCTAATTTTAGCTTCACTTCAACGAATTTGACTTCCACTTCAACGAATTTGCCAGCTATTCCTGATTTCATGTAGAGCGATGGCAACAAAATATCATCTACATCCTTTATCAAAGGTTCATTACGTAATTTTAATTATTTCTCGATCTCTGGAGTTTTTGCTTTCCATTTTCTACATTGATATTGATTCCCTGTGTCGCGATACACAAAGGAAGCAGAAGTATTTTGGAAAACCAACCTTTAATATAATGCCTTCATAGTTGTGCTGAATCCCAATGGAATGGACGGTTTTTTGTTTGTTTTGTGCAACAGCACAGCCTTCAAACTTGAAAGTGAACCGTCTATGAATATACGCAAGTCGCCAGCGATATAATCTATTTCCATTGCTTCGTGTAAATAGCTAAAAAATTTACTAAAAAAATAGTAAAGAGGGATTGAAAACCGTTTACAAATTTTTCTACAAACTTTTTTTTTCCTGACTACATGTTTTAAATCCTATACGAGATATTTTTCTTTGAAAACTGAATAGGGCCTCAATTTTGTTTTTAACGTTTATTGTTTTTATTTATTTATTTACTTTTTTTTAGCAGCATTTCTTCACCTCGAAAATGATTTTTAATACCTAGCTTATTATTTCAACGGGAAAAAAAATTTTAGTTAAAATATTTATTATTTAGCTCTAAGTTTTTTAACTTATTAATATTAAATAAATGTTTTTTTTAGTTCTTTAACCTATTTTTATTGCTTTGTAAGCCGGAGTTTTAAAAGTGGCAGAATGTCTTAGGATACAAAAATTCGTTGTCCCAACAACATTCGTACTACAAGGTATTACTATTCGAGTTTATGTACTAATTGGTTTAATAAACCTCTTAACTTTATAAAGCGTTTGTGAATACGTTAGAAAAATCGAAATATTAAATAGTTATCAGAGTTTTAAATTCTAATTTAAGATTATCTGAAGTGAGTAATTTATTAATTGGGCACTAGGCTTCCAAACTACAAAATGATAAACAAAAATTAAAACATTTTATACGCCAGGTAAAGTTTTAATATTAGTGTTGGCAATCAAATAGCCGATCTTGATATTTTATATTTAATTTTCTTATAAATACTTCTTATCATATTTTGGTTTATAAAAAATATATATATTTTTTTTGTAGCTAATGTTTTAACAGAAATTTTACGTGCCGCTAGCAAACATCCCAATTCCCGGGTCTCAAAACTTATACATACCGTTGAAGAAGATCCCTCACAAAAAAATATTGTTTTACTTCTAATTGAACTTGCTGATCATGCAGAATACTCAATAGATTTTAACATATCATTAAAATATGTAAGTTTTTGCAAAAGAAAAAGAAAATTACTAATATTAAAAAAAATTTTGCATTCACTCATTTCAGTATTTAGATTTATTTGAACGTTGTGGTATAAATTCTGATTTAGCTTTAAATGAAGCTGGACTTCTATTGGTCAATTCTTCAAAAATCTATTGCAAACGTGTAGATTATGTACAAAGTTTAGTGGAATGTCATATTTTGACATTGTCCAATGCTGATAATGAAATACAACAACAAAAATTGTAAGTATAAAATTATACAGACGGGTTAATTGGTGTTTGTGATTACACTTGCTTGAAATTTCTGTTCTTTGCTGACTTTATCAATTTTTGTGCTCAGAAAATAAGTTTTATATTAATAAATCTAGAGAATTTGTTTATTTTATTAAAGCGCTTTTTAAGAGCGTTCAAGTTTTATAACATGTTCTACATTGTGAATATATTTCTAAAAAAACAAAAGTTATACGAGATTTCACTTTATCTTTAGAAATAGCACTCGAATTCTGAGAAATCTATAGCAAGCCTCTCACTTAAAGTGTGTATACCCTACACCACACGTGATCAGGGTAAATGAGTTAGTACTGATGTTTGTAACAACAAATATTGGTCCGAATCCCATCGTCACAATCACTTTTTGAATTGATTTGGCGATGTCCGTCTATCTGTCCATGTATTTTTTGAATGATAGAAGTTCCAAATATTAAGATAATTTTTTGGTTACACTGACTTATATCGGCCCAAGAATAAAGACTATTGTAAAGACCTTGTGCCCATAAAAAGGCCCACCAAAAATTGGCTCGTATGCTTGTTCGCACACTACAGGGCATTCTGCATCGATCGAAACAAATGGTAGTCAGAAGGGGCAAGGTCTGGGCTATAAGGTGGGTGAACCAAAACTTTCCATCCACTGTTTTCCAAATAGTTTTTGACCGGTCTTGGAACATGTGGCAGAACGTTTTCATGATGGAAGATTATGGCCTCGTGTCTGGTCGAATATTCTGGTCGGTTTTGGTTGATTGCTCTCTTCAAACGAATCAATTGTGATCGTCTGAACCGATTTCAACAGCTCATAATACAAAATACCCTTCTGATCCCACCAAATACAGAGCATTACCTTGGCGCCATGGATATTCGGCTTCGGCGTTGATTTGGCTGGTTGGCCGAGCTTTACAAACAATACGATGCAAAAATAACTTCTTTCTGTAGCGTTCAAGCAGCATTTCCGACATGCAAAATCTCCTTTCAACGTCTCTCGGCTTCAATTCATATGGGACCCAATTTCCTTGCTTTTGAATGAATCCCGTTGCTTTTAAACGTAGGGAAATGGCTTGTTGTGTGACTCTCAATGATAATGCAAGTTCCTCTTGCGTTTGACAACAATCTTCGTAGAGTAATGCTTCCAATTCCTCGTCTTCAAACTTTTTCCTCTCATTGACTTCTGTGTCGAAATCACCACTTTTGAATCGCGCAAACCATCGCTCACAAGTTTTTTAAGTTGGTGCATGTTGCCGTAAGCTTCTACCAACAATCGATAACAGATGTTTACCCTCCAAAATACCATATTTGTTATTATTAACACGAACCACATGTGATAGTTATGACATCTGTTGTACAAATCGACATTATTAACTTGTATACCCAATAGAAATGCCTCGATATTGAAAAAAAAATGTTAATAGAAACCTTACGCCTTCTGGGACTTTCTGCTTTTGAAAATAATCCGGGTAGAAAGAAAGAAAAGATACACAAATTGCCAACGCTTCGAAAAAACAGTACTGAGAGCGCACTGGGTTTTTTTTACCAGTACTATTCAAAAGATGCTTTCAAAATGCATTTAAAATCTACCGTATATTTTTATTTATCTAAATTATTTTTAAAGAGATGTTAATTTAAATACCTAAATTTTTTGACCTATTTGAAACATTAAAAACAAAATTTACTGCTTTTAAATTCATATAAAATTTGTATTTGAAACTTATCACATTGATTGAGATCTAATATATACATTTAGTATTAAACTTCAAAAATAATACTACGACAATTTTTTTAAATAAAACTGTCAACGATTTTGTATGGGTCTACCTCCTCACGATATACAGACATTAGAGCCAATGAATTTCTTAAGTACGTTTAGATTCTTTTGTGTTGTAAAGCAGAGTTCGTATTTTGGTTCATTATCACGAACATAAATATTTGTGGCTAGTTCTCATGTATCAATTCATACGAATGAAAAATATAAATGTGTTTCATTTATACTCATTTCTTCTTAGTCTCGGTTTACACGCAGCAGTTTTAATTTCAGCAATTCTGAGTTTATAGGAGAGGGAGTAAAAAAGAACGGAAAGGGGTACAGACACTCAAAAAAAATGAACTAGAATTTCGAAAAATTAACTTATTTAGGGGAAAAATTGAAATGAAAACGGCGCCAAAGACACTTTTTACCAATATTTAATAAAATTTTCCATGAAATCAAGAAACAAATTTTACTTAAAATTTGGTAAAAATTTCTAAATTAAAAAAAAAATTTACTACTAAGAAGTAAATTTTTATTAGAAAGCAGCAAAATGTCCTCCTAATTAGTTCATACATCATCTAAAATTGTACTGTTAGTTAGTAAATGTTTCCTTGGTTTTAAGAAAAATTTTATTTTAAGTTCATTAGATAATATAAGAAAATATTTTCTAGCAACAAGCTAAATAGCACTTCTTTTAAGTGAAAATTAAACTTATCCTCTGCTACTATGGTAAAGGTAATATATATTACCATATATTTTAAAGTACTTTACACTCATTGAGTAAGTATTTTGCCACCTTCGGAGGACTTCCGCTTTGTGAGGACATTGCTCTTAACAAGCTTTTTGCTATACATTTTTGTCTTAAAACTAAATTGAATTATACTAATTTAATGTATTTAAAATATAAATTAAATTTCATTAGCAAAAAGGTACAAAAATGTACTGCAGGATATCCTGAAACGTAATAAATTGTGACAAAGTCAGATCCTTTTCGTAGTTAATTAACGGTTCTGCTTAAGAGAACTACAAAAAGGGACGCCCTAAGTGACACACGGCTTCTATGGCTAAGGAGCACTGTTGCAAAAATACAAAATATCACAGTTACGTTTCTTGTTATTATTGGAAAATGGAAAAGTCATAAGTTTATTTTATGTTTTTTTTAGCTTAAACTTTACTTGACATATACAAATTTTAACTTTTTTATTATTAAGTGAAAAAAATAGTTCGATAAATATAAAGCTTAATAAGCGCTGTCAATAATAGAAAAACCATTATGCCGTAATGTATAAAATGTGCCTGCGATATTTTGTATTGTAGTCAACAAACAAATTTATTACATAAAAGCGCAAATTCGCAAATTTGCTACCAAATTTTTAAAATATATTCTAAGCTACTTTAAGTCCAATATTTAAGACTGTTAAGATTAGAGATGGGCACGTGAGAGATTTTTGACTCGCGCTCACGCACGATCACGAACCAAAAATTACAATCATGCACAATAGTTTTTTAAATGTTTTTTTCAATTTGTTTCCTTTAATAATATTTTTTCTTGGAAATTAGGAAACTATCTAGTTTGTTTTTAATTTATTGTTTTTTTTTTTTTTTTTGGAATAAAATATTAAAAATAATTTAAACGTTTTCCAACAAAAAAAAATCCTATACCAAATTTTATTATTTTTTAAAAATTAGAAAACTTTTACTTGAAAAAAAGAATATTTTATTAAAGTTTTTAAAAATTATCTGAACTTAGTTGCATGGAAAATTTCCTTAGAAATAGTTCATCAGTTTCTAAAATCAAGTAAATTTTTATTATTCCATAGGAAAAAATTTATTACTTTTTGTTTTTAATTATCTAAACTAATTTTTAGAAAACAATTTTTTAAAATTAGAAAGTGGTATACTTAAAAACTGAATTTGGAAATGACTTTCTAAAATTAAGTTAATTTTAATACACGCGAACAAAAAATGAACACACAAGTACTTTCTTGATTTAAGTGAGACACATTTTTTGAACTAAATGGGAGTAAATAATGTCCTAAATTTTGTTTGAACTAAACTTAATTTTATTACATTTGAGTATGCAATTTTTTTAAAACTAAATTTTTTTTTTTTAAATTACTAAATTTTTTTTTAATTGACTTGTTTTTTATACCCTCCACCATATATGGTGAGGGTATATATCAGTTTGTCATTCCGTTTGTAACATGTCGAAATATAGGTTTAAGACCCCATAAAGTATATATATTCGTGATCCTTATGCAATTTTAAGTCGATTTAGCGATGTCCGTCTGTCTGTCTGTTGAAATGGCGATCACGACGCGAAGACGCAAGCGGAGGTGCCTATTTTAACCAAGATTATTGAACATTCTCCCGAGCAGTTTGGTATTTAAAATGAGCAAAATCGGTCAAGCGGTTCAAAAGTTATGAGTGAAAATGTGAAGGTACCTCTAAATTTTCCATACAAATTTGTACAATTTTTCTGTATCTATTTTAATTTTCTGTTAAAAAAAAATGTTATTAAGTCTTCTTCTTGTTCGGTTACATTTATTGTCTTACATACTATGAGAATAATAACATTCTAAGAGCTATATGTGTGTTACTCTAATAACTAAGCCAACATAAAAAGCAACATTGTTAAAGTCGCTAACAGAGCAGACGTCTGTAAATAACATAACTAAACCTAAGTAAATAATATTACTAAAACTAAATAACAAAAGTTCTGTTACATAAATTGACAAAACATATTCATATTACAGTTCATGCAAAATTTATATCATCTTCAGCCCCTATGATTGCCGGAGGCTGGGCTCATATAGAATGAGGTAAGGTCTCCGACAGGAGAAAGATATGTAGATCCAGCCGAGATGGTGTTTTTCTCGCTTTCGTTTATTTGGATAACAAGCATATTATCTTGTAGCGCAAGTTTCTCAACAAATCTGGCTTGCAACGACATGGAGTACCTACAGAAGAGTAGAACATCGGCATTTTCATAGACGTAACTATTTAAAAATAGTTTTATGGAATTTTCATAATTTTTTCCGATGGATTTTCTTAGGATTTTCCGTTCAAATATCTCCAATTATTTGGCTACTATAGGAGATATAGTAAACCAGATTGGGTTTTTCTGTTAAGCTCTGTTAGTTTTTAGTTTCATTCCATAAAATGTATTTTTTGTTTTTGTAACCAAAGACATTTATATCTAAAGAAAGAGCAAAATACATAATTGCTTTAGTGCCGCTACTTTTGAATAGGTGGCGCTGAATTAACTAAAACAATACCCTGCCCAAAGACATTAATTTATTAAAGAAAGAACATTAATTGAAACTATTTCCCAATAGATGGCGCATCTGAAAATAAATTCTCCCTATTAGGCATATTTTGCTACAATATGGAATAGGGTATTATTGATTTTCTATTTCCTTCGTAACATAAAATAATATTTGCCGAAAACTATACAAAAATATATGTTTTATGTGTATATTATACTTTAATTTTCTAAATCAATAGTCATTTAGATGTTTAAGAACACAGTATTGCAATTTATAGTATGTGTATTTATTTTTTATTCCTTTTTTTTTTTTTTGAAAGAAAGAATTAACATTAATATGTAGTTTGCAATGGCTCAATACTTGAAAATTATACAAATTTACCGAAAAAATACCATTTTGATCTATGAAAATTTGTTTTTAACATAAAAATGTGAAACAAATGCTTTTATCACGTCGAACATTTCAAAAATTGACTTTGGTATTATTAAATAAGTATGCTAGTGACAGTTTAATGTACTATAATTTGAAATATGTATTAAAAGTCATATTTGTGGTTACTAAGATAATTAAAAGCCAAATCCAAGGTCATGCCGACCTAAACATGGCGCAGGGTATTGTTTTTTATTTACTTGAGCACCATCTACTTCTAAGTATAGACACTAAAGCAATTATGCATTTTGCTCTATCTTTATATATACATTTCTTTGGCCCTGCCCCATGGCTAGGTCCAAAGAAATTTATATATAAAGAAATAAACTATACCCTGCCCCATGGCGATATAGCCTTGGATTAGGCTTTCAATTAATTTATTTACCAAAAATATTAAATTAACTACATACTTTAAATTATAATGCATTCAGATGTTGCTAGTAGACTTATTACATAATTTTAAAGTCAATTTTTTAAATGTTTGACGTAATAAAAGCACTTGTTTCACATTTTTATGTCAAAAAAAAAATTCATAGAGAAAAATAGTATTTTTTTTTTATTCCATTTGTATTTTTGAGAATTGAGGGTTTGGCAAATGCATATTTATGTTAATTTTTTCTTTCATAAAAAAATACACATGAATAAAGTGCAATATTGTGCTCTTAAACATATAAATGAATATTGATTTAAAAAATTGAGGTATAATATGCACATAAAACATATATTTTTCATAGTTTTTGGCAAATATTCATTTATGTTACGAAGAAAATTGAAAATCAATAATACTATACTGCATATTGTAGCACAAAATGGCTAATGGAGACTAGCTCTGCAGCGAAATATGCCTAACGGAGATAATGCACTTTCTGATGGGCCATCTATTGACAAATAGTTACAACTCATGTTCTTTCTTTAACAAATTAATTTCTTTGCTGTATTTTCTCCATTAGACAAACACACTTCAATTTTTTAAAAAAGAACATTTATCAATACGTGGCGCATCAGAAAGTGCATTCTCTCCATTAGGCATATTTAGCTGCAGAGCTAGTTTCCATTAACCGGAACAAAATTGAGTATTTGAGAAAAACTATACTTTAAAATGTGGTTAAAAAAACTAGTGAAAATGTAAAGGTGCCTCTAAATTACCCATACAAATTTAGTACAATTTCATAGTAGCGACTGGTACATAACATATTTTTTCACCAGTCGCTTAGAAGTAAATATTTTGTATTCACCTCAAACCTTTTTGACCACTAAAATTTTTTTCACCTCTAATTTTTTTTCCACCAAAAAAGTTCTTTTCACATCTAAAAAAGTTTTTCACCTCAAAGAATTTGTTCACCTACATAATTTTACTTCAAAAGTTTTTTATATTATTTGTATCAAAAACAGAGGAGAACATCTTTTGAGGATATTGGTGGAGGGTATTCAAAGATTCGGCACAGCCGAATTTAGCCCTTTTTTACTTGTTTTTTCCTAAAATGAAGAAATATTACTTAGGAAAAATATGAACTACTTCTGATTATATAAACTATTTTTATTCTTTTTAAGAAAATCTTTCTAAGTTAAAATAAAATTTTACTTAAATTGAGGACAATTTAAAAACTATTTTGAAGGAAATTTTTGATTACATTTTAGTTCATGTCTTTTTTTTGAGTGACTTGCTTGTACTCCCAATTCTCTTGTGTTTTCTAATTCGTACTTTTTATACCCTCCAATATATATGGTGACGGTATATATCAGTTTGTCATTTCGTTTGTAACATGTCGAAATATAGGTCGAAGACCCCATAGAGCACATATATATTTGTGATCCTTATGCGATTTCAAGTCGATTTAGCGATGTCCGTCTGTCTGTTGAAATAGCGATCACGGCGCGAAGACGCAAGCGGGGATACTCATTTTTACCTAGATTAATGGACATCCTCCCAAAAAGTTGGATATGAGCAAAATTGGTCCAGCGGTTAAAAAGCGAGAAAAAATGTGAAGGTACCATAAAAATTGGTGTATTTTAGTACAATTTCATACATAGTAGCGACCGGCAAGTAAAATATTTCGTCTTGTTTTTTCACCAGTCGCTTTGAATTGAATATTATTTTTCACCTGAAAAAATTTTTTTACAACAAAAAATTTTTTCACCTCAAAGAATGTTACACCTCAAAAAATTTTTTTCACCTCAAAATTTTTTCGACTGCAAAATTTGTTTTAACAAAAAAAATTTTTCTCGTCAAAAAAATATTTTTCACCTCCATTAATTGCCTTGTGTTTTTTACATAATTTATATCAAAAACAATAGAATATTTTTTGGGATATTTAAACCTGTTTTACTTATTTTCATATGTAAATGATACAATTGCAAAAAGAGACTTTCGGAGTGTGGACACGAATGCAAGATCAAAAGAGAACTAGAAAATTTGATGAAAGAAAAATCGTTGTGTGTAAATCGCTCACATATCGCTCATTTATCGTTTTCTCATTGTGGTATATTGTGTCTATTTTTTTCTTTTCAATGAGCCTTCACACACCAGACTTATTTTTAAGCGCACAATTTTTGTTCTATTCATAACGTCATTTTATGCTAGCATAATTTTTCTAGTGTGTGAAGGCTCATTCGTGATTTGAAAAATGAAACGTAAAGAACTGGCTGTCGTGTTAAGCATGAAATGAAAAATTTTATTTCATATACCACGAAAAGAAAGAAACGTGAATGACAAATTAATATGAATGTTCAAATGCTAAAATTTTCGTGACACTATCTATACATGATACTATTAATAATAATCTTCGTGATACTATTCATGATACATACTTATTTTCAATTGTGACGGTCACTCGTTGCGCAGTCAATTATTTTTAACGATTTAAAATTTCCATTTTTTTTATTTTTTTACATTTAGCCAAACAGCACAATTCTTATTTATTTCTTTTTAGTTTATTTACTTTTTTTTAACCTACCGTCGGTATTGCCATAGTCAACATTTTACTGCTAACACTAGGTTATATATATATACCAGGGCTGTATCCAGTTTCTGTATCTGCTGTGAGAGGTTTTCGCATCGAGAAATTCATACGACTTCATAAATGATAAAATGAATTGCATTTTTACTGGAAAGAGCCTTTAACTTCTAAAGCTGTGTACACATTTAATTTTAAAAAATTCTTATTACATAGAGAAATAACATGAATAGCAGAACAAGTTTGCATTTTACATGTATTTTGCGAAAACTTTATCAATGCGAGAAATATAGAAACAAGGCACTGGTTGCAATGCTAAGTACCCAACGCGAACTTTGACAGTAATGTCATTGCATGAAGGTGACGGTCAAATACGTCATAGTGTACTCCAACGGTTTGCGCATGTGAAAGCTGTTGTTAGAATTTAAAAGCAATTGAGTAGCCGTGAAGAGCAAAACCCGTTTGAAACGCAGTGCAGTGTAAAAATAAGAAGAAGTAGAAGAATAAGAAGTGTTTTAAAAGCTCAAGTACAATCACTTTTTTGTTAACGAATAAAATAAAAAAAAAATAAAATATTGTTTCAAAATTAGATAATTTTCATAAAAGAAATTTAAGCAATAATAATTACAAACTATTCAAGATTGTGAGAAAATAAAAAAATATATAATTTTCAATTGATAGGCGGATTGTTGGAAAGGAAAGGGTAAAACATTTCGTCTAATTTGTCATAATGATTCTTCCTTGCACACTTAAATTCCTAATACATATATGATATTAATTTATTTTGCGTTGGTATAATTCATTAGGATTTTATACCTCGTCTTAAAATTTGATGCAATTAAATGGACATCTTGCGGTCTAATCCAAAAAGTGGTCTAAAGTCATTGACGAAAACGTTATTTTCGTTGGAGAAAAAATTACTATAAGGAAAAAAAACTCTATTATCATCCAAGGATTGGTGACTTGATGCTTTATAGCACATGGTCATTGCCATGTGTGTACATCTAGTTGGGATCACCACCGCAGAGAATTCACCACGTTGGTGTACAGGGGTGGGAATACCCATAAAACGTATGTAGAAAAAAAGTTAAAATATGAAAAACTTGTATTTAAGAACAACGGAATTTTAGACTGTACCCGTTATTCATAAGAAATAGGAAAAATTTACCTAAAATAAAAATATATTTAACAACCAACTAATATTAAAACTTTGCATGCTTAATAGACTTAAGACATATCGTACTTATTTATATAAATTTCTCGTATTCAAATTTCAAAATGAGCAATGCTTACGGTGTGATAAATTAAGAAATTTGAATATGAAAAGTCATTTTTTTATGTATAAGAATATTTAAACTTTAATTCATTAAACACATGGACGAATGCGGGTACGGGTTGCTGGCTGCAATTGTAGTTGTGTAGTCCGCTAATCATTTTTTTTAAAACGACAGCAACATAGTAAGCAGCTGATCCTAAAAATTTTACATTTTAATAAATATTAATTTTTTTTGGTTTGTGTTTCTAAAATTATGGCTGAGGCATATTTTGTAACAGCCAATGAAATAGTGCATAACACAAATTCAGTGCATGAAGTAAATAAATTTCACAAATATTACAACCCAGGCGAAAATGTTCTTATATCGTAATATAAGGCCACATGTATGGGTTCATATATTACATAAATTCTCATACATGGACATATATGAATATTCATATATGGTAATACACTCGTATGAGTACTTTTCCTATATGTCGGTATATTTAAAAAATTGGTTTTTTTATTTTTCAACAAAAATATTGCTAATTTTATTAAAACATAAAAATAACAACTCAAATGTTAAACACATTATTCCTTTCAAAATTACTAATGTTTTTATAATAATAGAAATTGATGATATATTAAATGTTAAAGACATTATTCAAGTTGAAAATAATTTATGTAAGCCATTAACACATCCCAGTATGCAAAACGACTCAAAATTGTATTGAAATGGAATCATTATTACGTAAAATTTCCTCGATATCGTGTTTGATACAATGCTGAGAACAGTAGAGCTTTCCTGTAAAATATGAAAAGTGATATAACATAAAAACGAAAAATTTTGATTTAGCTATTCGATTTTAAATACATTTTACGTAGTATTAAATACATTTCACGTAGTATTTTTTGACCGTTTTTACCTTAAATGGATAAAAAAGTCGCAAAAGTTATTTTATTTTAAAATATATTAAAAATAGTTAACAGTATATTGCCTCTACTTGTCATTGATATCGTAGAAATTAATCTATTAATGGTTTTCTTTATAAATTTGAATCCCCTGATTTCACTTCGTGATAGCTTAAGGATTTGAAGAATTATTATCTTATTATTTATTTAACTAACTTTTAAATAATATACAGTGTAATATCCAACAGGTGGACACAGACCAAAAAATTTGTCCATCTATTGGAGCTGTCCGGCTACGGGAGCTGTCCTTTAATATTTTTAAAGTTTTCTCAGAATTTGGTTGTTCAGAAATTTTAAACTTTGTTTTTACATAATCATGACCAAGACATTCTTTATATTAGATGTCAATGCTTTGGATACTGGAAAATTTTTAGGTGTTAGAAGTTGATATAAAAAAAGTTAACTTTTGTGAATGATAAGAAACCTTTTTCGAAATTAAGATTGATTTGCCCTAAATTAGGTGCATTTTGTGCTTATTAGCTGTATTTATGCGCCGATAGCTTCCCGCATAAACACAGCTGTTACATAAAAAATAATTTGTTTGTCTTGGACTAATCGTCATCTGAGACCTGCTCATTTTTTTTAAATACGGTGCCATGACTCCAGCTAGGGTCCACGGTTTCGTTGTTTATGTCCGTAAATTGGATTTAAAAGAGTCATGAGAATACCAAACATGAGAACTCGCAAAAACAATGCGACAGGGTCTTTTAAAGTCCAACTATTATTACTCTTGATTTTGTTATTTATTGTGATTGATAATATAACTAACCACTGATAACATTTGCTTTCAACGTCAAATATAAGTCTTTATTCAGAAAAGTCATATATCATCTTCACAGGTAAAGACGATTTCAGATCGAGAACTTCGAGCTTCAGGATGGAGACGCACCAAAGTGATTCAAAAAATCTGCAAACACATTAAAATTTTAAATATAATTCATTAAATATTATTGTAAAATTTTATTATTGTTTGTCACATATTCCGCGAAATAAAGCACTTAATGCATACAAGCAAATTTTTTCAAAGTAAAAATAAACTTAAAACCTATTAATTTCAACGATTTTATTTATGAATATTTTTTTTTGAAACAATAAAACTAAACAAATACTTAAAACAATTCAAATTTGTTTTGACACATACAAGCAAGATTGAAATTAATCCTGGTTATCGATTCTTTTTAGATTCTCATTTTTGTTTCTATTTCATAAAAAATGTATTGGAAAACTTAAAAAATATTGACTGGGTGTCCCAAGAAGAACGCAATTTTTAAATTTTAAATAAAACACAGATTTAAAAAAAAATCGTGAAACTTTATTATATCGTAAAGTAGACAGAATGAGGTTATGTATGGAACAATAAATCGTGCAGATGGCCGCCGCGGCTTTGCTGGCATGCACGCGATCTTTTAATGAAATTTTCAATGACCGTTTTGCATGAATGCTGCGGTATTTCATTAATGCAGCGTCCAATTTCCTCTTTTAAGGCTTGAGTCGTCGTCGGCTTATTCGCGTAAACCATCGACTTCAAAAAACCCCAAAGAAAAAAATCTAACGGTGTTAAATCGCACGATCTAGGCGGCCAATTCTGATCTCCAAAACGCGAAATAACACGACCGGGAAATGACTGATGCAGCAATTGAATTGTTTCTCTGGCTGTATGACATGTGGCGCCGTCTTGTTGGAACCACATGCCCTCCACATTCATTTCTTCAATTCTAGGCAAGAAAAAACTGGTTATCATTTCACGATACCGAACACCATTGACTGTTTGCGCTTGACCTGCCTCATTTTCATAAAAAAAAGGTCCAATGATTCCTCCAGCCCAAAAACCACACCACACAGTGACACGTTGAGGATGCATTTGCTTCTCGTGAATCACTCGAGGATTTTCCTCACCCCAAATGCGACAATTCTGCCTATTGACGAAGCCATCAAGATGAAAATGGGCCTCGTCACTGAAGATGATTTTATCGGCAAAATCAGCATTTTCATGTTGTTTCTCCAATACCCAATTAACGAACTCCCTTCGCTGTCCATGGTCAGCTGGCTTCAGTTCCTGAGTCAATTGAACTTTGTATGCATGAAGATGCAAATCTTTCGTCAAAATTCGCTGCAAAGTGGATTTGGAGACACCAATTTGCTGAGCTCGGTGTCGAATTGAGGTGGATGGAGTTTGAGCGACATCATCACGTACAGCTGCGACATTTTCGGTCGATCAGCCTGGTCGATGGCGCGTTGTTGTCTTTACATCACTAACAGACCCAGTTTCGGCAAATTTATCCATTAATCTCTTTACAGTTGACTCTTTTGGAGCATTATTGTGACCCCAAATTGATCGCAATTTGCGAACTGTAGCCGCAAAACTTTCACCATTTTGGTAAAACAATTTCACAATGAGAATGCGTTGTTCATTCGTGTAGCGCTCCATTTTTACTAACCTCGTAACTTCTACTAGCAAACAATAACAATTGTTCCAATGTCAAACACTTCGAATGTTGCCAGATTTAAAAATTGCGTTCTTCTTGGGACACCCTTTATTATCGAAAATCATTAAATTTTTTAATGAAAATATATGTGCGAGAAACAAAAAATATCGACTCGATTATATGTGGTATCGAAATCTATAATTTTTTCGAAAATATTCTATTTTCATAGATTATTTAGAATTTTTATTTGAAATTGCATTTATATTTCTTCAATAACGAACATTTTGAAATTTGTATTAAAGATCTCAATCCTATGAAACACGCCTGCTCGAAATTATTAAAGTCTCATGTTCACACCAATTGCCTTCCTATATGACGACATCTGATAAAAATTAAAACATATTATACATTTATTAGTACTAATATATGCAAATGTATGGCATATATGAACCAATAAATGCAACATATCATCATATATGTGGTATCATATATGCTTCCATACATGGCATATATGCTCATACATGAACCCATATATGCTCATATATAAGACCATAGATGATGATATTTGAATATATATGAATATTTTCACCTGGGAATAAAATTTTCCCAACTTTAAACTAATGAAACCACCAAACAATTGTAAAATATGAGCAGATATTTCTTATACAAATGCATTTTTATTTCAATGGTGCCCACTTACATTGTTTTTTTACTTTATTAAAATAGAACAACATGCATGATTGTAGACTCGTATAAAAACTTAACTTAAAAATACGATTACTTATTTATAATACATTATAATAAAGTAAAAATAATTAAATGAATGTATCTAACCCCTCTTGATTATTTATGCAATTTAGCATCTAATTTTGCGTTTTTTTTTTTTTGTTAACAAAAAATATTTCATAGCACTAGTTTGTTTAACATATTTTGTTATATTGTCAACACTATTTTTGTTTTGTAGCCTACAAAAATAGAAATTATCCTAAGTTGGCTACAGCAGCAAAAGTTTTCGTGTTGCCGTGTAGCTGTGTTGGTGTCAAAATAATCGTTTTCATATAAACGTGTGTATTTTATTTTTGACAGGCTGTTGTCGTGTAGCCGCAGTCGTCTATGTGTTTAATGCATAAGACATAATTAATACCAAATTATTGTTGCAAATCTAGTAATCGGTTAAAAAAAAATAACATAACCATTTCAAATTACCATACCTCAACAATTTTTGCGGTTGTTTATTTATTGGTCTCTTTTTTCGATTTTAAGTGTGGTTATTTGAAATGATTATAAAATTATTAATATAAGCTGAAACATCTATAATAAACAGAAAACAAAATAATACACTCACTACAAATGAATTAAATAAAGAAATGGCAACCTTATAGATAAAATAAAATAATTAAAGAAATAAATTAATAAATATTGTAGAAAAGCAATCATAGAATTGTTTGTGTGAATATATTTGATATTTCAATAATTTATTGTCACTCTCTTGTAAACTTTTCTTTGAAGAAGTTGTCGTATTTATTCTTTAAATAAATTGTTTAATTAATATTTTATAAAAACCAACCAATCTATAAAAGGTTATGGGCGATCAAAAAGCTAGTGTTGGTATACCGCAATTAAACGGTCGCTGTTATGATGAGTGACAATTTCGCGTAAAAATTCATTTCGAAAATTTAAATCTGGAGGAGATTTTAACGTGCCTACCGCCACCGGAAGCTGCTGCTAAGGCGGAATTTTTAAAGAAGGATCGTAAAGCAAGAGTTAAATTGGTATCATTTGTATGTAATGGTTGTTTAGGATACATCCGTGAAAAACAAACCGCCAAAGAGATGTGGGAAAGTATCCAGGGTGTATTTGCGAAAAAATTTATAGTAAATCAAGTTCTAGTAAGGAAGCAAATTTTGAATTTAAAACTGAAGGATGGAGAAATCGTAGCAGAACATTTAATGAAATTCGAAAATCTTGTACGAAATCTAAAGATTGCTGGTGCGAGGACTAAAGACAGCGATATTTTTACGCAATTGTTTATGAGTTTTCCTCAAAAATTTGACCCATTGATTACCGCTTTACAAAATTTGGAAGAATCTAAACTAAACTACAACATGATAAAGGAGCGTTTATTGCTTAAAGAAACTAAGATGTGAAATCGTTCAGATGAAGAAGTTACTGCTGTCAAGACAGCATTTCCTGGAAAAAAGAATTTCTAGAAGAAATTTCAAGGACGCTGCTTTAAATGTAACAAACCTGGTCATAAAGCTAATGTGTGTCGCCAAGGTGAAGCCCGCAGTGCTGATAAAAGCAACAAATATTCAAAATCTGTTTTATGGCGGATTTTGAGAAATCCTATAGCGGTAAGTCTTGTATAAAATTTAAATTGGATTCTGGTGCTAGCGACCATGTGGTAAATGAAAAATGGCACTTTGATAAAATCAACAAGCTGTCAAATCCTATTGAAATAAAAATTGCTAAAGATGATCAATCCCTGATTGCAAACCAAGTCGGTATAATTAAAGGGGTAAGCAAACAAAAATTTTGATTTAACCCTAAAGGATGTGTTGTACGTGCCCGAGTTAAGAGATAATTTACTTTCAGTGAAGAAGATAACCAAACCTGGTATTAAAGTAAATTTCTGTGAAGATAAGGCATTAATTATAAAAGGTAACGATTTAATTGCAACGGCCTACTCACGTGGAAGTTTGTATGAGGTGAGTCTTAGTACCAAGCAACGGGTGGCTAACTTATCAACTGTGGCATAAACGTTATGGTCACATTGTTCAGTCAAGTTTTAATGAATTGGTAAACAAGAATATGGTATCTGGCATTGATGTAAGGCCAGAAAAGATTGAATTTTGTGATATTTGTGTTGAAGGGAAACATTGCCGTGACCCTTTCAACAAATCCCGTGAAAAATCTACCCGTCATCTTGAAAGAATTCATTATCACGTTTGTGGTCCCATAGATTCTGTGGCTTGGGATGGATAAAAATATTTCATGTCGTTTATTGATAATTTTACTCATTTCTCAATAATATTTACAATCAAAAAGAAATGTGAAGTTTTTGATAAATTTTTGGAATACGAAGCAATGGCTACTGCTAAATTTGGGTTATCAATTTCAAAGTTAACTGTAGATCAAGGTCGTGAATACGGATCTAACGAACAAACAAAATGGTATAAAAAGAAGGGCATTCAAGTTGAAGAGACGATTGCCTATTCTCCCCAACTAAAGATTTAATAGAGTTTTCAGATAGCTCATCCCGACAACGTATGTTTACTTATGGTTGCTAAATAGGATTAAATAATATTTAAAAGTTTGATAAAGATATTGAAATAAATATTCATATGTTAGATATTAAATGTACTCTTACATAACTTCATAACAAATAATTAGCTATAACTCTTTTACACAAATAATTTTATTAAATGTGTGAAATAAAGTAAAATTGTTAATTTAATAAACCGTCATAAAGCAGTACTGTCACAGCACTATTTGAATAGTACTGGCAAAATATTAAAAACAGTTCTCTCCCAGTACTGTTTTTTCTTATAACGTTGGCAATTTATACCTTATTATGCCATATATCTACTAGTTCCGATTAAAGGGCTTGAATCAATTCAATATTGTAGAATAGCATTTGAGAAAGAAAATGGCGTTTATATTAACGCCAATCGGATTATCGGGCGTTTACTATACTTCTAAACTAATTTGTGCTTAAACCGATTGTAAACGTTTTTAAAATTTTAAAATTTATATTGCTATTTATTTTCACATATTACTCTCATTTTATTTGATACATTTGATGTTGTTTCCCATAAATCATTTTAATTCAACTATTAATAATTTAATTTTAAACGGGACTTTCAATAATTGGGACTTAAAAAAACTATTAAAAAAACAATAATTTCTTTTCCAGAAAACAACAAGCGGAATTAGCCGAGTCTGCAACTCCTGTAGAAAAACCTAAACGGGGACGTAAACGTGCTTTAGAAGTACCCAGTGATCCATACGAAGTTGAATTGGCACCTAAAAAGTTCAAAAAACTTTCAGATGAAAAACGTTTTGCTGTACAAAAAACAACAACTAAACCCAAGTTAATTCAACGTAATATAGAAATGGAACAGCATTTACATCCAGCTGCATGGATACATGCTACCATCTATGATTTGGACAATGAGGAAGATGTTGACACTAAGAGAAATTATAAACTCTTTACATATCATATAGAACATCGTTATAATACCTTAGTGCCGGATATAAATTTTCGATTACATTTTAAAGTTAAAGATTATATGGATGCCCAGGAGGAGGAAATGACTGAAGATGAAGCATGTAATACAAACCGTACATGGCCACCGCTATCAGAAGAATACGTACAAAAATATATAAAATTAGAGAATTATGTTTTACAACAAGATATAGAAACAACAAACGGAAATTCCATGTCATTGGATGAGAATGATATTGATGAAAGAGAAAATACAGAAGATAGTACCGAAAAACAAGATGCGACACCTTTCGGAAACCCATTAAATGATACTGTCACCCAAATAGAAATTTCAGTACAAAATTTAAATACCTCAGCAGTAAATGAAAGTAAAAATGATTCGGGCTTAGGACAAAGTTTACTAGATGAATCTAATAAATATGATAACACCCTAGATGCTACACAACTTGATGCCACAATAGCAAATGAAACAACTGTAAATAATACAACTCTATTAGAGTCATCACCAAATTCTGATATTTTAAATCATACAAATTTACCAGAAAATGATAAAACATTAAATTCAACACAAACACAACCAGAAAATGATTCTGCACTGGGTTTCAGTTTATTAGATTTGACCGATAGTGGGAATGCTATAACCGATATTGAAACTCTAAACATAACTGTAGCTGAAATTAGTAGGAAATTAGATTTAACAAATTGTACGGAAAATCTTAATATCACAGAAAAAAGTGGGGATATTACAAATAACGATAAAACTAACGGAAATTTAGATCCAATTGAAGATCCTGAAAATAAAGAATCAACGGAAAATTCCACAAACGAAACTCAAAATGATGAAATTAAAATGACAGACAACCTTAAAACTGCAAAAGATGCTGAAGTAAAAATGGGACTAAACTCAGAGAACAAAGGTAAATTTCGAAATGCAAAAGAAGCAGAAGAAAATGCTAATACTAAGGAATATCAGGAAAATTCAGAGAATAAGGACTTAAAAGATTCGACTGATAACGCAAATTCTAATTCTGAACAACAACTAAAGGCTATAGAAGCTCGTAAAGACTCAGCGATAAGTGATGATAGGCATTTTTCAATATCTACAGAAAACTTAGCCATATCTATTGAAAATTTAACGGAACCAAGTAATAAAACTACTGATGAAGTTGGGAAATGTTTAGAAATTGATGTAGTTGATGAAAAGGATGGAGGTATGTTTTAGTTTGAATATAATTTAAAAGAATTATGTTTTTATGTCTTGAAAGTGTTCGGAAGTGTTCGAAAAAATAAAAATATTTACATATAATCTTAAAAGTTAAATAGTGAAGTTTATATTTTATAGTTGATATTTTTTTTAATACTTATATGTATGAAAATGTATTTTTAGTCTGGTTCGAGATCATCGTAGCGGACCAGAAAATGCATTCCATTCGGATTGTGTCTAATAACTTTTTCTGTGTATTCTCCATGAATACTAATAAATCCTATTATTTATATATAGATCGTTCTCAAATACGCATTCATTTACCAAACACTGATGATGAAGGTGTATACTTATCAGATTTAGATGAACACGATATTCGTATGCTATCACCGACTATTAGAGTCACCAATATATTGCCAGGTGTACTTAGGAAAAATGTTACGATTCATATGGATGATGAGTTACGTCAAGCACTCGAATTACGTGATGGCATTCTGGAGCATTTCGGACGGGAAACTTATCACGTGCCCGTAGTTACGGAACCTACAAAACAAAAATTAGTTTTTAATATTTTAAAATTACCTGAAAAAATTATAAGAAAAAAACTTTTATTCAAATTGGGACCTGATATGGATTTATACATACATGCGGTAAGTTTTAATAAAAATTAAGTTTATTAAAAAAAGCAAAAAGCAAATTACATACACTTTTAGCGTTCTTTCAAACGTCCAAGATGTGATCCTCAACCGTGTGAATATCGTACAACAAAATTACTGCAGTGGCTTGCTTTAAACAATACCGATATGACAGGAATTATGATTTCACCACCAAATAGTCCGGGACATAGTTCCGATTTTTGTGGTTTCGCAAATGATGAAGATCATGATGATGTTGTCAGTTGTTCCGAATTTTGTGGTTTTACTGCTGAAGAACAAGCTGCGATGGCATTAAAAAATTTTAACCGTTTAAGTCGAGATTCGGGAGTAGGAGTCGATGTTAATCAATTGACACCAGATAAGGAACCACTTGAGATCATTTTTGAAAATTCATCTACAAAAGTCGAGAATTGTAAAAAGAATATAAGTTTCGAAAAGAATGAAACTGAATCAACGCAAAGTATATTAAATCAATTGTCTTCCGAAATAAGAGATGCATTAATAGCTGAATTAAATGATGATGCAAACAGGAATAATACGAAAACTGTAAGTGAAAATAATACTAAAGCTACAGAAAATTCTAATGAATCAATAAAACACCCTTCTAATAACACTGACAAAACTGCTAAAAAGTTGCTTAACGAAAATTCTAGTGAATTAATGGAAGCTACTACAATTGCTGTCGAAGAAATTGAAAAAATAGCTGCAGTAAGTTATAGCGAATCCATAAACACTATTGATCAAGGTACAAATAATTTATTAACTTCAACAGTACAAGTAAGTTCACAAAATACAAGAGAAATTACTAAGAGTTTACAAGAACTTGCAATAAATATGGAAACGAATATTGAGAGTCAAAATATAGTTTCTGATGATTTAAATAAAGTTGTTAAAATGCCTACAGGACAGCTTGAAATTTTTGACGAATTAAACAAAACTGTTGCTCATGATATTGAAAACAAAGACAGTGATAACAATAACTTTGAACAAAATATTAATTTGGATGACCACCATGTAGATAATGATGAAGATTCTGGAGACGATATGATATTAGATTTGGATACACAGGGTAATAAAACAAAGGTAAGTTGATGATTAAATATTTAAAATAACTCTTTTAACACTAGATTTACCGATACATATACTATCATATGCATAAACATTTCGTTGATTTTTGTAACACACTTGTAAATCAAATTAACATGTAAAACAACAACAAATTTTCCTTATAAGACTGCTATAAGAATAAACTAAATGTCTATGCATATGACTGATAGAGTATACCCACTGGCTCCTTTGTTAGCCGTTATGTATTAAAATGTCTTTTAAATAACATTTATGTGCGCTTAAAAATATTTCACTGGCCTAATAAATAAATAAATTTTTGAGAATTTAATTGCTTTTCTATTTATGTACTTGATTTTATATTTTAATGAAAATATTATTTTATAATCAAAATATCTAATTACTAAAAACTACCCATGACCAGGGATTTATGGGGCTAGCGCGATTTCAGCAAAAGCACCTAAATTTTACTGTTTCAACAGCTAAGTTAAAAACAAAACTAAAGTTTTAACAAGGAAAAATTGAAATGAAAACGGCGCCATACACTTTTTACCAATATTTAATAAAATTTTTCTTGAAATTAAGAAACAAATTTTATTTAAAATTTGGTCAAAATTTGTAGATTCTAGAAAAATTTTACTACTGAGGACTAAACTTTTATTAGAAAATAGTAAAATTTCCTCCTAATTAGTTCATACATCATCTAAAATTTTACTGTTAGTTAGTAAATGTTTCCTTGGTCTTAGGAAAATTTTTTTTTATTTAAATTCAATAGATAATATTTTTTACTGAAATCTAGGACTTTACTCCCTAAAAATAAGAAATTATTTTCTAACATCAAGTTAAATAACTCTTCTTTTAAGTGAAAATTATCCTTATAAAAATTTTCTAATAAATATGAAACTGTTTCTATGGTAAAGGTAATATGTTTTACTATATATTTTAAAATACTTTACACTGATTGTGTAAGTATTTTTTCACTTTCGGAGGACTTCCGCTTTGTGAGGACACTGCTCTTAACATTTTTGTCTTTAAATTAAATTGAATTATACTAAACTCATGTATTTAAAATATAAATAAAATTTCATTAGCAAAATCGTAAACAAATTAAAAAAATGTACTGCAGGATATCCAGAAACGTAATAAATTGTGACAAAATCAGATCCTTTTCGTAGTTAATTAACGGTTCTGCTTGAGAGAACTACAAAAAGGGACGCCCTAAGTGACACACGGCATCTATGGCTAAGGAACACTGGGGGTCCTTTGTCTTCTTAAATTAACTAATTTAAGGAATTTGTTGCAAAAGTACAAAATATCGCAAAATGTCATAAGTTTATTTTATGACTTTTTTAGCTTAAACTTTAATTGACATATACAAATTTAAACTTTTTTTCTAATTAGGTAAAAAAAAAATACTTTTAGTGCCTTCGATAAATATATAAATAGGCGCAACGTCAATTATAGAAAAGCCATTATGCCGTAATATATAAAATGTGCTTGCGATATTTTATATTTTGTAGTCAGCAAACAAAATTATTACATAAAAGCTCAAATTCGAAATTTTTTACCTTTTGCTAACAAAATTTTAAAATATATTTTAAGCTACTTTATGTTCAATATTTAAGACTGTTAAGATTAGAGATGGACACGTGAGCGATTTTTGACACACGCTCACGACCGATCAAGAACCAAAAATTACAACGATGCACGATAATTTTTTTAAATGCCCATCTAAAAATCGAAATATATATGAGCATACATGATCATACATGGGCCTGTATATGATCATACATGGGCATACATGGTGATATACGTCCATACATTGTTCAATATATGACCATACATGATCTCATATATGATCATATATCTTCGGATCCGAAATTTGAGGGTATATGGACGTATATGATCATATACGAGCATACATGAATAATATATGAGCATGTATGATAATATATGCACAT
This sequence comes from Eustalomyia histrio, assembly GCA_949748255.1. Taxonomy (NCBI): domain Eukaryota; kingdom Metazoa; phylum Arthropoda; class Insecta; order Diptera; family Anthomyiidae; genus Eustalomyia; species Eustalomyia histrio. The sequence goes on along the minus strand of OX456523.1, from coordinate 186,690,692 downwards.
ATATCACCATATACCCTCAAATTTCGGATCCGAAGATAAATGGTCATATATGAGATCATGCATGGACGTATATGACCATGTATGCCCATGTATGATCATATACAAGCCCATGTATGATCATGTATGTTCATATATATTTCGATTTTTAGATGGGTGGTTACTTAAATTTGTTTCCTTTAATAATATTTTTTTTTTTAAATTAGAAAAACTAACTAGTTTATTTTTAATTTATTGTTTTTTTTTTTTTTTTTGAAAAAGAATATTGAATATAATTTTAACCCCATACACACTGATCCCCAAAATCGTTTTTTCTAAGTTCTCAACTTTCAAATTCGATACAAATTTTAAATCAAAAACTTAAAAATGACGAAAATTTGTATTTCAGGGCTCGGTATGAATGGGATATTAAACGTTTTCCAACAAAAAAAATCCTATAACTAAGTTTATTATTTTTCAAAAATTAGAAAACTTTTACTTAAAAAAATATTTTATTAAAATTTATCTGAACCAAGTTAAATGAAAATTTTCCCTAGAAATAGTTCATCAGTTTCTAAAATTAAATAAATTTTTATTATTACATTGTTAAAAATTGATTACTTTTTGTTTTTAATTGCCTGAACTAATTTTTAGAAAACAATTCTTAAAAATTAGAAAGTCTTAGACTTAAAAACTGAATTTAGAAATGGCTTTCTAAAATCTAGTTAATTTTACTACTCGTGGAAAAAAGGAACACACATTAAATTCAAGTACTTTCTTATTTTTAGTCAGATAAACTTTTTGAACTAAATGGGAGTAAATTGTGTTCTAATTTTTTTTTTTTAACTAAACTTAATTTTATTACATTTTAGTATGCAAATTTCTTAAAACTGAGATGTGTTTCTTAAAAATTGATAAATTTTTATTTAAATACTCATTTTTTTTTCATAAAATAAAGAAATATTACAGGTTGGTTGAAAAGTTCCTGCGCTCGAAATGAAAGAATACTGTTTTTGTTACGAAATATATTTTTTTATTCAATATAATCTCCTAGAAGCTGAATACACTTGTTCCAATGATATTCCAATAATTTTATCCCATCCTTATAATGGTTTTCCGGAAGCTCTGCAAAATAACCGTATACGGCTGCTATGGCTTCTTCATTCGACGAAAATGCTTTCCACTAAGGAATTGTTTGAGATTTCTGAAGAGATAGTTGTCACTGGGAGCCAAATCTGGTGAATACGGTGGATGTTTAAGCAATTCGTACTTTAATGCTTTGAATTTAGCCATCGTCAAAACACTTTTGTGAGCAGGTGCATTGTCTTGATGAAAAATGTTTTCTTCTTTAAAGCAGGTCTTTTCTCACGAATTTTTTCATCCAGTTGATCCAAAAGGCTGCAATAATATTCAGAGTTGATTGTTTTACCTTTCTGAAGATAATCAATCAACAAAATTCCTTTTGCATCCCAAAAAACTGATGCCATAACCTTCTTTGCTGATCGTTGTGACTTCACCTGCTTTGGAGCTGAACAACCAGCTTCAGTCCACTGTAAACGATCTTGTTTCAATTTAGGATCATGGTGGTGGATCCAAGTCTTATCCATAGTTATAAAACGACGCAAGAAGTTGTTTTTATTCGGCTTAAAACGCTCCAAATTACGCTGAGAAATTAGTTTTCGATCCAGTTTTTGTTGAATTGTTAATGTGTGCGGCACTAACTTTCCAAACAGTTTTTTCATACGTAGTTCTTCATGGCATTAGCAATTTCACGCTTAGCATACTTGGATCTTCACTAACCTTATTATGTACCTGATCAATGATTTCTGCTATGGTTGCAGTTTTTGGTCGTCCTTCGCGTGGATCGTCTTTAAGGCTGGTACGACCACGTTAATATTTACCAGCCCAAAATTCAACGGTGCGTTTTGAAGGTGAGGACTCCTTATACACTTCTAACAATTGTTCATAAATTTCCTTTGCTTTTAAACTCTTCAAAACAAAGAATCTAATGACTGCACGATATTCAATTTTTTCCATATTAAAAAAAATCAATGACACGTCAACTTCAAATGGCTTGTAAACAAAGAAAGAATTGACAGAATGACTTGCAACTTTGCATGTGTTATCAGGACAGTTATACCAACTTGAGAAAAAAAGTTCGGAGCTAGCAGTGCCATCTCTTGGTGAGCGCAGGAACTTTTCAACCAACCTGTACTTAAGCAATGTGTGAAGTACGCGAACGGAAAATTTGCAATAATTTACAAGTTTGTTGAACAGCTGATTGTAAAACCAAATGCAAAAATAAATTTTCGAAATTTCCTACGGGGAGGGTAAAAAGGGGAAAATTTCCCTTTTACGGCCTGTCCGAAACCCTTTGGATGCCTTCCCTGCAATGTTAGCTAAATCACTGATATACCTTATATTTTGAAATTTTCGCCAGGGACGTGAAGTGGAGTTAGGATGTTGAAATTTGGTATGAAGTTTCCTCCCCTGGTATAGACATCAGCTAAGAAAGGATTTTTGGAAAAACTTATCAGATCTAAGGGCCGGTACTTTATATAAAAAATATACAGAGTTAAACGTTAACAAAATTTAAAAATAATTGTAATGTTGGAAAAAATATTTTTTTGTGGTTTTTTGGACAATGTATGGGGATTTATAAAAAAAATACTTTACAACAATGAGGGGTTACTCCGTCACTCGATTCGAAAAAAATTTCGAATTTCTAAATTTTGCACATATTTTAAAAAAATTACTTATACAAATTCTACTTTTTTTATTTTTTGATGCTTTCTCTTGCAAAGCTGAATTCAGAACTTCTTGAAATATTAAATACATATTTATGTTAAATTCGTCAAATATAATTTTTTTTGAAAAGAAAAAATGTTACATAAATTTATGGATTTCAAAACTTATATATTTGATTTGAATCGTTTAAATAATAAATGGAAATAAATTAATATGTAATGGAATCAGACATTAATAAATCTTTATTGAATTAATTCGAGAAAAAAAAGTTTTTTTTCTTAAATCAGCGAGTTGATTTAATATTTTATAAATCAATACATTAAATCAGATTTAAAATCATAATTGATTAATCAATTTCATTTGAATTTTTTTTTTATTCAATTGAATCAAATCATTTTAAACATAATTATTTTTTTAATTTGCGAATTAAAACAAAATAAAAAAAAAAAACAAATAAAAAAACATTAAAAAATGTATGCCTGCAAATTAAAAAAATTATTTCGGTCATTTTAAATAATTACCATTTTACAAAATAGAGAATATCTAGAAAAGTAAGCGAGATAGCGCAAAACGGACAAAATTGTTGCTCTAGTAGAGTGTTAACATACTGCGATAATAAAAATAGGCCAGGTCTGGAAGACATCCCAAGGAATCTATTTTTATTTAACAGCGTCAGGGTGACTCATTTTTTTACGAACGAAAGTAAGGGTTTTCACTCTTGGTAGTAAAGTACCCTTATAAACCTTGTAAAGGCTGTAGATATAGTAAAAGTTCTACCATTTACTACACCACAACAATATAATGTATAGAACTAAAATTTACTTTAAAGGTATAGTAAAAAGGTATTGGGTATACAAGTTAATAATGTCGATTTGGACAACAGATGTAATTATCACATATGGTTTGTGTCAATAATAACAAATATGGTATTTTGGAGGGTAAACATATGTTATTATAATTCAGTATAGAAAAGACGCCAAAATGTAAACACAAATTTTTTTAATCGCTATAATAATGTCGAATTTTGTGCCTAAAATATATGTTTTGCGGGGAAGTCAGTCCGATAACCTTCTTTCATTTGAAGAAAACGACTGCTGGAAGTTATCGATTGTTGGTAGAAGCTTTCGTTCAACATGCACCAACTCAAAGAACTTGTGAACGATGGTTTGCGCGATTCAGTAGTGGTGATTTAGACACAGAAGACAAGGAGAGGCCTGGTCAGCCGAAAAAGTTTAAAGATAAGGAATTGGAAGCATTACTCGACTAAGATTGTTGACATTTGAAATTTTGCATTTCGGAAATGCTGCTTGAACGCTACAAAAAGAAGTAATTTTCGCATCGTATTGTTACTGGTGATGAAAAATGGATACATTACGATAACTTCAAGCTCAAAAAGTCATATGTAAAGCCCGGTCAACCAGCCAAATCAACGCTGAAGCCGAATATCCATGGCGTCAAGGTAATTGATTCGACGAGAATATTCGAACAGACACGAGGCCATAATCTTCCATTATGACAACGCTATGCCACATGTTGCAAGACCGGTCAAAAACTATTTGGAAAACAGTGGAAACATGACTACCATTTGCTTCGATCGATGCAGAACGCCCTTGCTGGAATACGCTTCACTTCAGAACAGGGTATCAGAAATTGGCTTGATTCATTCTTTACCTCATAACCGGAGCAGTTCTTTTGGCGCGGAATCCATATGCTACCAGAAAGATGGGAAAAAGTAGTGGATAACGATGCATAATACTTTGAATAATGTATCAATTCATTTTATTATAATAAATGCATTTTTCAAGCAAAAAAATTGACATTATTAACTTGTATACCCAATATAGTAAATACATGTTGTACATTAACAAGACTAAAACCGCTGATCTCGCTGTCCAACAGCATTTTCGGAACAGAATAGCGACCCTATAATTCTGAAAGGGTATGTTTAGTAGATCATTTTTGTAGAACAAACTTATGGTCCAGCACGTCTGAGTATTTTTTTACAGTGGGTCAAAGTTTTCATTTTTCGGTCGAAGGAAGCATATACTATATGAAAAAAATGCTGTAAGTTAATGTCTGAGAGAATTCTTATGGTCAGAGTTGTATTGTGGAATTGTATAATTTTGTTTTAATAGTGGTTTATTATAGTATGTACATATTTATTTTTTTGCTTCAAATTTTCGAGTAAAAGGGAATTGGGAAATAGCAGTAGTATGACAATGGATTAAAGATTAAACTTAATATGCTTTCCTGTATTTGGCTTGACGTGAATGTTCCGATGTTTCAAGGTTTCTGCACAAGCCCCATACGTATTCAGCAAGCATTACACTTTGGGATTTCCCTTTGAATCTTTCTTCCAATACCTTTATATCCTGATGAAACCTTTCACCGTGTTCATCTGAAACCGCTCCAAGATTTTCTTTAAAAAAATTGAGATGAGAGTGCAGAAAATGCAGCTTTAGTGACATCTTAACGCCAATTTGTTAAAACCGATTAGCATGCTTTCAATATTTTCTGCATAGTTTTGTGCTTTTGAGTTTCCAAAAAATTCTGATATAACCAGCTACATAAAGTCTTTTGCATATCCGACAGATGACCATAAAATTCTTCATCATGTAATAATTTTCTTATATCGGGTCCAACGAGCATTCCTAGAAAAGGTAATTTACATTAAATGAAATAAATTATTTCTTAAAACCGTATTTTACCTTCTTTTAATTTTGCTGCAGATAATCTGGGGAAAATTGTTTGAATGCGTTTGAAAGCATTTCCTTGTGTATTTAAGCTTTTAATAAAATTTTTCACCACGCCCAACTTAATATGCAGCGGTGGAAGTATGACCTTATCTTTTGGGACAAGGGATTCATGGATTACATTTAAGTCACCAATAATATTTTCTTTACGTTCTTCGAAATATTTAATATGATAATGGCTGCTGGTAGCACGTGAATCCCATTTACAAAGAAAGCACATATATTTTGTGTATCCTGTTTGCATTCCAGTCAATATTGCAATAATTTTGAAGTCTGCGCATACTTCCCATTTATATTTATAGTATTCAATTTTATTTATGAGATTTGAAATATTTGCGTATGTTTCCTCCTTTTTTGTGGAATACGCAACTGGTATTGATGGATGCTGATTTCCATTGTGCAGTAAAACTGCTTTTAAGCTGTGTTTTGAACTATCTATCAATAGTCGCCAATCGGAAGAGTCCAGTGGAAGCTTTAGATATTTTAGAACCTCTTCAATACTGCAACAGTATACAAGTTCTTCTGATTTTTTAAAATAACTTTCCAGATCGGCGTGTCTTTTTCTTGGAAATGTAACTTTTACATCGGCTTTTATCAAATTCCTGTTTTTCAATCTGGAACATAATATTTCAGCTTTCTCTTTTGTTAGTCCTAAATTTCTTACAAGATCTTCAAAATAAGTTTGGTCTATCAAATTAGGACATATGTTTAAACCATCTAGAGGCAAGTAACTTATATCTGATATGTTTCCAACCGCCGCTGTTATTTCTGTATTGGCGACTGTCATATTGGCCGAAAATGTATGTGTAGGCGGTTGAGGCACCGGAACACCTTCACAGCGCACTTCTGGTAAAATGACATTATTTGTTGCTTCGTATGTCATTATCGCGTAGTGCCTTTGGCTTCTACCAAATTTGTAATTTACGCAGAAATAGCATGTATCTGATTTGTGATCTTCAGGTTCAATCCATGTAAAGGCGCAGAAAATGGCAGCGCCTTAGTACCGCCTCTGTACCAGGTCAAAAGACCACTTTCGCAAGTAGTACATACGGTTTTTGGTATCCAAGCTTCAGATAAAAATTGTATTCCAAAGAAAAGAAAATATGGTTCTTCAATTGTAGGGAATATATTTCTTCTGCTTTGATGGTGCGTAAAATGTCCACAAATAAAACAAAACCAATCTCTTAATTTGCAAACAGAATCCGCCATGCTTATTTAAGCTTAAATTTTTCTTTTTTTATATTAATTTTAGTAAAAATCACACCCGGCCCGGCCGAACTTGACGCCGTTTTTACCTGTTTTGTATATGTTGGTGTATAATTTTACTAATTAAGCGTAAAGAGCTTTATTTACAACATTGGTGTCTTTGGTGACCCCCACTGAAATTTTCCGGCAAACATTTTCGCAGAATATTTTAATCCTTAAATGTCCTTTTTTAAAGGATATTTTTTGATTTTCTAGAAAAAAGGGTCAAATTGACCCATAAAGAGACCAGTTGGAGGGTTAAGATCTTCCAGAAAAATAATCCTCATACAATTCCACAATACAACTCTGACCATAAGAATTCTCTTAGACATTAACTTACAGCATTTTTTTCATATAGTATAATGCTCCCTTTGACCAAAAAATTAAAACATTGACCCACTGTAAAAAAAACTCAGACGTGCTGGACCATAAGTTTGTTCTACAAAAATGATCTACTCAACATACCCTTTCAGAATTGTGGTTCTGTTCCATTCAAAAAGTTTTAATTTGTTGGACAGTGTCTTTAGCCGCCAAAATTATTGTTTGATTTTTTTATTTTTCATTTTGTGGAATAATGGATCAAAATAATGAAAACCCCAACTTAAAATAAAAGCGTGAACAAATAAGTAATTAAAGTTGTACCGATTGTGAAATTCAGCAGCTATTAGTTTTTATTATTACAATTAATCTTCAAACCCAGAATCTCTGAAAATTATATTTGGTCAACTGCATTTTGTACTAATAAGTTTATAGTTTTATCTTTTTCCGTAATTATGGGAATTTTTGTTAACTTCAAATTCTTTTTGATATTTTAAGTTTTTAACTTGATGAAAATCTAAACAAAAATCAGTTGATTCATTAATTTTCAATAGCTGGATTTTGCGGGAAGTTAATACACAAAAAATGCGTTCACGCTATGTAGTATAAAATCGTTGTAAATATAAAAAGATTGTAAACTACCAAGAGTGAAAAACGCTAGATGTGTTAATTTATCATTTACTTTTTAATTGATAAAAAAAATATTCACCCAGTGGCTGTTTTATAAAAATTCCGAATCTGTTCTATCGAAGGTTAACCTTTGTTGAGCCTTGAAAATATATTTTAAAATTTTTTTTTTTAAATTGGCAATTTCTAACCCTAAATTTTTGACCTTTTTGAAGCATTTAAATTCATAAACAATTTTTATTTAAAACTTATTTATTACATTGACTAAGATCTAATGCATGTGTTTAATATTAAGTACATTTTGATTGTTGTTGTGATGTAAAGCTTCTCTACGCTTTTAGATCATTTTGATAAAAATCTATTATGCTACAAAATTCTTTTGACGAAACGTCAAATACTCGGCTTGGTGCAATATATTATAAATTATTTACCACATTATCGTGATCGGAAAATCTATTTGTCAGGCGGAAATTTTTAATAAAATCGCGCTATTTTTGTTAAAAAATTTTCATTTTATTCTTCGTATATTAATAGTTGTAGAAGTTGGTGACGCAGGCGAAAATTTTGTTTTTCATACATACATTAAGAACAAATATAATTCTTAAGTTTCAAAATTGCCAAGCGCTAAGACGCAATGTCATAGAAAAATTGTATAAGATCGTCGGATGCTGCAAAAACTGCATATCGAAAATTGATGGCTCTTCCATTGTTACCAGCAAATTTAACAAGAACTGCCTGGGAGGACACACTCATGGACTGAGAGCAGAAATTTACTTAATTTTTAAAAGCAGTGGTTGCGCATCACTAAAATATTTGATTTATATAAAATTATTTTAATTCTAATTCCTTAAAATATTTCAATTTAGGTTGACCCAAGTAACTTTAATGCTTATAAGGAGTACATTCGGATGTTGTTGATTCCATGCAATATAAATGTGTAATGCTGTGCATAAGCAACATTTCTTTGCTTTGCATATTTTGGGACTATTTTCAAATTGGTGTTATTTTACATAATGAATAAATGCCTCAATCTAATAAATGAAAATATGTCCCAAACTTAATTTTCATTTGGTTGGGGTAATTTTTCATTATATTTTTAGTGTTAATTTTTATTATGAAATTTTCCCCAAAATATAGGGCACTTTAAGATTGAGTTCATATTTCTTGGGGCCATTTTGCACAACGCCACCGTGAACTACATCGAATTTTTAAAAATAAAAAAGCACGTTCCCATGATCGTGGAATAGCCACGTGGAATTTTTTACTCAAATTCAAAGGCCATTTCAAACGATTGGATTGTTTCAAATGTAATTTATAAAGCATCAATTGAAATTAAAAAACACCAAATTAAATAAGATATAAGTTATTATTTTTCCTTTTGGAAAAATTAAAAAAAATATTTTTTTTTTTGTTTTTTTTTTTTGTCTTAATTAAATGACCACCTTTATTGTATAAAATTTTATTAACAACTAAAAATTACAATTTACTATATTTATAACTAAATTATTTAACCTAGATTTAAAATATTAATTCTTTTGAATTATTATTTGCTGCTGATGCAGTTTAATATAATTAAATTAGGTTATTGCTTATTAAAAGAAAAAAAAAAGAAAAGGTTATTTGCCTTTGGCTTAATATTAATTTCCGGGTTTTTATTTTACTGCTGATGCAGCTTAAATGGTTAATTGTTTGTAAGAAAAATGACATTAATTAATATTGTTGTTAACTTATATATATATATATATATATATATATATATATATATATATATATATATATCTTATTTAATTTGGTGTTTTTTAATCTAAATTTCAATATATATATATATTGTAACGATTCTTTATTTTCATGGTCTATCCATTTGGGGAACATCGCTACCTATTATTCCGGCTGTGCTCGTCGTTGGGGGGGGGGGGGGGGGGGGTGTGTTTAGTTCCCAGAAATAGTATATTCGAATCTGTTACATGGGATATTAATTTCAAGGTAGCATTCTAACGGTTACAAAATAAAACAAAGCGATAAATATGAACAGGGAAAATAAAATTATTATTGATGTTGATGATCGACGTGTAGCTAAAGATGGAAGTTGCCACACCTTCATTACCCACCCTCCTTGCTGACAAATATAGATTTTGTTGTCAGCCCCAAAAAAATAAAACACTAAATGCCTACATACTCATATACCTAGGACTTCACCTTTTGTAATGAAAACAATTCAATTCAACATTCCATATTAGTAATAACACCAAAACAATTTATTTATAAACAGCATAATTCATTATATAAAACAAAATTTGAACTAAAGTTGGTCACCCTTTTGAAGGATTTTAATTTAAATAAAATTTAATTAAATATTTCTTAAAATTGTAAAAAAAATTTTGATTGAATTTATCAACAATTGGTCAAGTACCGTAAAAGCAAAAACAAAATTTTAAATTGACGATAAATAGTAAACAGTGTAATGAATCAAAAGAAAAAAAAACTAACTTGCAAACTACCATTAAAATTTAATGTAAACGTATCAGTAAATCTTTTGATGAAATAAAAACTCAAATAATGGCTAAAAAAAATAATTGTATAAGTTAATATAATGAATTGTCATGGAAAAAAAAAACAAACAAAAATTTATTGCATAATGCATTAAATGAATTTGGTTAATATAAAAATATTTTAATGAATAAATTGAATTTATGCAAATTAAAAAAATTATAATCATGCAAAGGTATCACATAACATATTGATGGCAACCCCGTTGGGTATAAAATTCAAATGGGATAATTAAATTTAAAGAAAAAGTCACTCAAAAGAATGGCTAATATATATTCATAATTAGTATTTGTTAGCCCTTGATATGAAAATTGATTGAGTATAAATGAGGGTAAATAATCTAATTGAGTATAAAAATGAAGAACAAAATTTGAATAAACTTACGTTTGCATATCCCTCGTTGTCACCAAGCGCTTGTAGACGAAAAACATAATTGGCTGAAAGTTTTATTCAAATTATTTAGGGTGTAAGCTAGTTTGTATGAATGTTAGTTTGTGTAAGTGTAAGTGTAACTCGCTCAGAAACGAAAAAGTCTCTGATTGAGTGTGTGAGAGAATTTGGAAGATTTATTTCTTAGAAGAAAATGTTTCTAAAAAAAAAACAAATTTGATATGGACCTAAAATGTATGAATGAGTGAAATGTGTTTTTGTTAGATATATGAAGTTTAACTAATTAATGAAGTTTAGGTTGTAGTATTGGATGTAAATGGTGTAATGGATATAATTTAGTTGAATAGGTAATTACGCGATAATGACGTTTGCTTGTATTGTTTTAAATGATAAATTCAAATTAGGTGACCAGACAACAAAAAAAAAAAAAATCACAAATAGAAATTTAAAAATCTAGACTATTTACGTTAATTGAAAAACAATTAAAATTAGAGAATTATATTTCTCTTACGTTAAACAATATCAGAACTAGCACGTTGGGAACATTATTTATAAATTTATCTCAAAGTTAATAAACAAAAACACTCGCGACAATGAAGATAATGTAAACACTTCTTAGATATGGTCACCCCAATCTAATTTTTTTCTATTTATAGCCAATATCTGACAATGATTTTTACGCATCCGTATTTGACCGCAATGATGATTTGAAGTAAAGAAGTTCCTATATAATATGATATTGATTTTTGCAATATGTTTTGCGAATTCTTATAGCCTCACGTTTATAGATGATTATAATGATCTGCATACATTGGTTGATTATAGTTGTTGTTATAAATGGGTAGAAGGTTTGCTTCGCATACGCAACCTATAAAGTAAAATCCTCCCCAAATTGGGATAGTTCCTTGTAACCTCTGGAATGATATTTCTAACAGCCCCTAGACGTCACAACACTCTCAGAGCTAATTAAAAAAAAAAACAATTCCTAAAAAAATTTCGAAAACATTAATCCTTGGTCAACTATAAACTTTAATTAAATACAAAACTTACCAAAAGAATTAATAATTTCAAATAATTTTCGGTCTCTTCAATTTGTATTGGAAAAATGTTTCAAATTGAATTAAATAATTCCTTTATTTTCCGTTGTCTAGCTTCCTTTTGATTTGAAATTAAACCAACTAATAAATTGAAAAATTTTCTTTCTTCTTGACACAAAAATAAAATGTATTCAAAATTATAGAAAAATGAAAAACTAACTTGATTGAATTTTTTTTTTGTTTTTTAAAATTGGAATCACTGAAAGTATAATTTTCACACTCATAAAAATATGTTAGTACGCGAAAAACCCAAATACGATATAAAACCAAATAAAAAAATTTCGAACACAAAAGCATCGCCATCACAAAACAGATGAAGAGAAAAGCATGCTGTATAACTTTATCTGAAAAAGGCGTCAATATTTTTACAATGTTGTGGGTATAATAAAAATCACTCTAAATCCATATGTCCTTAATATGAAATATACCAATATGGCCCCCTTTGACATCTTGCAGCTCGTAGTTAACATTACCAATTTTCCTCTTTACTACAGCCTTTATGCCAGTGGGTGCAAGTTTCGCATTAAATCGGTTCACCAGTGAACTTTGTACAAAATTTCTGTGAATCACCTCTTGACCAATATTAAATTCTCTAGTCCGAGTTCTCAAATTATATGATTTAACATTTCTATCATATGCGGCTTTTATTTTCTTTCTAATAGAATCCCTCAGAAGCGAGAATTCATCTTGGCGTTCCAATTGTGTATCATTTTCAGATAAAAGTTTCAAGTTTCTTATAACGTGGTAGTCTTGTCCATGGTTTATCATTGCTTGGCCAAATACGAGTTCGTATGGTGTTCTGCCAGTTGTCTGATGAATACTACTTCTTATTGCGCAATTTATACTGGCTAAATATTCATCCCACTTACGTTGATCATTACGTATATACGAGCGGAGAGCCTCATTGATGGATCTGTTGACCCTCTCACTCGCATTAGACTGCGGACTGTGAACAGCTGTTAACTGATGTTTAATTCCAAATTTATCCATTAACGCTTTAAATTCTTTGGACTTAAATTGGCTACCGTTGTCCGAAACTATTACTTCCGGAACCCCATAACACCCAAATATTTCGGTTTTCAAGTAATCTGTTATAGGCTTAGTTACAAATTTCTTTAAAGGCTTTAAGAAAGTGAATTTGGTGAAATGATCTAAAATAATCAAGATTCCGATATTCCCATTTCTAGTACGTGGAAAGGGACCAATTAGATCCAAATATAGCCTTTGAAATGGCCTTTCTGTTTCTACCATTTTTCCCATTGGTGGTTTTAGAGAAGACGTGGGTGTCTTAGACGTTTTACATAATTCACAATTTTGCACATATTCTTTAATGTCAGATACTAGCCTAGGCCAAAAGAAAAATTCTCGTACCCGTTGAACCGTTTTGGCTATTCCGCCATGCGCAGCGTTTGGAACATCATGAGCCGCATATATAACATCTTTACGTAGTTCCATTGGTACAAGCAACTTCCAGGAATCTGATTCATCCAGATTTCCAGATGCAAAATTCGTTCTTTTGTAAATATATTTATCCACCACTCTATAATCAGGTAATTCAGCTTTTGAAAAATTCTCCCTCAGAGTGGAATATTCAGGCGTATCAAATGCTGTAGAGTTTAGGTTAATGGTTGGTAATACCAGTAAATCTATTTCCTCCATATTTGTTTCCTCTTCAAACGCTCTTGATAACGCATCGGGTACAATGTTGTCCTTACCCCTGCGGTGCTCAATTGAAAAGTCAAACCCTTGTAATTTCAATGCCCATCTGGCCAACCGTCCCGAAAGGTCCTTCTGTCTCATTAGCCATTTTAGACTGGCGTGATCGGTAATAACTTTAAACTCTTGCCCCTCTATATAGGCTCTAAATTTTCTAATTGCTAGTATAACAGCCAAGCATTCTAATTCCGTAATAGAATAGTTTCGTTGTGCTTTATTTAGCTTTTGCGACATTTATGCTATTGGCCGTTCGTTGCCATCGTTGTCAAGTTGAGCTAAAACTGCACCAATTCCAAATGTACTTGCGTCACACTGCAGGATAAACGGTTTATCGAAGTTTGCGTGAACCAATACAGGTGCTGAAGTTAATTTTTGCTTAATTGTTTCGAATGCTATCTGAGCCTCATCTGTCCACAAAAAAGTTTTACGTTTAGACAGTAATTCTGTCATAGGGAAAGTTACCGGTATCTGCGATACCACCCCGACATTCCAAGAAATTGTCGCAGCTGTCTTAATGTTTTAGGTACTGGAAATTCTGAAATCGCCCTGACCTTTTCAGGATCAATTTTAAGAGCTCCTTGGCCCACGATATAACCCAAATATTGAACTTGTTTAATTGCAAAACTGCTCTTCTCTACGTTAATTGTCAGATTAGCTTTCCGAAGTTGTGTGGCCACCTCTTGTAAATGTTTTAAATGTTCATCAAAATCTTTAGAAATAATCAGTAAGTCGTCAAGGTATACAAATACGTTTGTTTTTAAATAATACGGAATAACTTGGTCAATAAGTCTGCACATAGTTTGCGGTGCATTGCACAATCCAAACGGCATTCGTGTAAATTGATACAATGGCCGATTAGGGATCGTGAAGGCTGTCTTTGGTCTTGAGGATTCGTCCAGTTTAATTTGCCAAAATGCATCTTTTAAATCCACTTTGGAAATAAAGTAAACTGGAGGAAGCCTTGAAATAAGTCCGTCTATGTTAGGTATTGGATATGCATCCTTGGTCGTTACGGAATTTAATTTTCGACTGTCCAAGCAAAAACGAACCTTTCCTGGTTTAACAATCAAAACACCAGGGGATGACCACGGTGAATTCGGACACTCCTCTATAACTCCTAACTTTAACATCCTGTCAATCTCCTCACACAAAAGTTTTTCCCTAGCCGGAGAGATAGGATAATATCTCTGCTTTATTGGATCAGCCTGACCCGTATTAATGGTATGTTCTAATAATTTCGTACTTCCTAGTCCATCTCGTTCCGAGTTTGGAAAATAATTAATTATATTATGTAGTTGTTGTTTCTGAATTGGATTTAATGGTATCATATTTGACTCTTCTTCCAACAGCATCTCACTTATTGTGTTTACCGATATTTGAATTCCGAATTCCTTCCAAAAATCCATCCCGCAAACCATATCCTGTTTTATAGATGGAATTAATAAAAATTCAAAGTCTTTGTTTATTTCATTATAATCTATTTCCAATTTTACTGATCCCATTATACGCTGTTTTTGTCCATCCGCTGTTTTAACATTTCCCAGACCACGTTTAAAATTCTTAGAATCAATAATATTTTGATACATATCTCCTCCAATTACACTTACGTTGGCACCACTGTCCATTAGTGCTAAATGCTTTTTATCTCCTATTTTTAATAAAATGTATGGCCTGTTGTCGTTATTCTTGTTTATCAATGACGAAACAACACATTTTCTTAACCTTTTCCTCCAATTATAGAATTCGCGAATTCTTTTTAATGATCTGGTAGGTTTTAGGTCAGGTTCAGTATCATTAAAAATCCTAGCTCTTTTCCGGTTATATTCTTCAAGACGAGTATGGTAGGGTCTTTGTAAAGGGTGAATATTCACTATTTCAGGTTTATTGGTCACATCCGGTTGATTAGTCACATCAGGTTCAATATTATCTAAGTTTATGTTTTCGGATGTCCGTTCTTTATCGTTCGGACACCCGTGTTGAAGTTTCCCCGCTCCTGGCAACATTTAACACATTGTGGTCTATAAGTATTCTTTAATCCGCATCCGTAGCAGAATACTGTACGAGGTTCTACACAATCCATGAAAGTGTGGCCGGTTCGGTCACAATTCCAGCATTTTCCAGAACGTACCACTACACAAATTTCCGTGTCTTCCGAGTCTGGATTTTCTTCCACTTCCGTTCGAGAAACTTTGCTAGCCAATTCCAACACTTGACCTTTCAAATACGGCCGTTTATTAACATTTGCCATCGACACATCTTTTATAAACTTTTCATGTCGTCTTACCGCACGCCTCAAGTCCGCAACTCGATTTATGTCAAGATGGAGAAGTTCATGCCTAACATCGGGTTTTAAATTTCGCTGAATTGTCTCACATAATTCACAATCTGATAATGGTGTCCTTAGTTTGTCGCATAATGCCAAAATCGTCTCATAATATTCATCGAATGACTCGTTAGGTCTTTGTTTCCGACGGCTTATTTCGTTTTTGATGTCAAAATCCGTATTATAATCTTTGTACTGGCGTTTCAATGAATCACACAAACTATCCCAGTCCCTGTCATAACTACTTTTGTGAAACCGCCAATACCATGTCAAAGCCTTTCCTTCAAAAAGAAGGTGTGCATGTTCGCACAACAGTCTAAAATCTCGTAGATTAGTAATAGCTAATGTGTTTACGCGATATATGAACTCGTCGACAGCAATATCCGAGGTATTGCCTGAAAATCGTATTTTCCAATTCCGCACTATATTTAAAATCCTTTCCGAATTTCTTTCAATTTCGCCATCTGTATTTGGATAACCACGACCTATTCTATTACGTGAATCAACACTTTGCCCTGATCGGTCATGACGATCATTATTGTTACGTTCTATCTGGTTATTTCGTCTATCCTGAGAAACATTATCCGCCCGTATGTTATGTTCAATACGGGAAATGTCATCACGATTTGTTCTTTCCAAATGACCATTTTGCTCTATATGTCTAGAATTTCCAATATGTAAATCCCGAAAACCGCTTGCGATCATATTGCTAACATCTTCTCTAAAATCTTTTAAAGAATCCTGTACTATTTGACGTACTCGACAGTCATCAACACTTGCAGAATTTTCAGCATCCTTTCGAGTCTGTAGACGTGTCCTGGGTCTACCTACTCTGTTTGATGGAGTGTCTGCAACCCCAACATCACCTCTTTCCTCAACAAAATTCGAATTTTTTTTTCAATATTTCAGTAAAATCTAACAAAAACTATCAATAGAACTTATTGTCAACAATTCTCCTAAAAATTCGCTAAAAATCTCAATATCAATATTATTACTACTCGGTGAAGTCTTTTGGTATATGAATATCGAACAAAATAATAAAATAAAAACAAAAATAATGTAAATAATCGATCAATCATCAACAAAAAAAAAAAAATTTGAAGAAAAATATAACTTCTCATATCTGTCTAAAAATTTCCGATATAAATCAGCATGAACAATTCCAGGTACAAATATGAGAAAATAAATAAAAATCTGATAACTATTGTAGGAAAGATCTCGATTCAAAATCAAGTTACTTTTATTCCAAACAAAAGTAAATCAAACCACAGAAACAATTTTGAAGATAGAAGAATAAGTTAAACAAAATACAAAGAATTAGAAAATAGATAAGAGTCGAATGAGTATTGTACCGATACAGACTAGTAGTCAATACAACCTCTCAAATTCGAACCCAAACCCTGATAAAGAATTTGCATCAAAATAATGTCAATTTCGGGAATAGAACCATTTAAACGATTAACTATCAGATCCGAACCAACGATTATATCGACACATAAAATAAAATAATTTTAAATAAAATAAAATAGAAATGTCCACATATATATCACCACACACTGTAGATTCACAAGGCCCTCAGTTTCTAGATGAAATAGCACAAGAAAATTTAAAAACTTTCGACAACTGAGGCCCCACGTTGGGCGCCAAATATCTCTGTAACGATTCTTTATTTTCATGGTCTATCCATTTGGGGAACATCGCTACCTATTATTCCGGCTGTGCTCGTCGTTGGGGGGGGGGGGGGGGGGGGTGTGTTTAGTTCCCAGAAATAGTATATTCGAATCTGTTACATGGGATATTAATTTCAAGGTAGCATTCTAACGGTTACAAAATAAAACAAAGCGATAAATATGAACAGGGAAAATAAAATTATTATTGATGTTGATGATCGACGTGTAGCTAAAGATGGAAGTTGCCACACCTTCATTACCCACCCTCCTTGCTGACAAATATAGATTTTGTTGTCAGCCCCAAAAAAATAAAACACTAAATGCCTACATACTCATATACCTAGGACTTCACCTTTTGTAATGAAAACAATTCAATTTAACATTCCATATTAGTAATAACACCAAAACAATTTATTTATAAACAGCATAATTCATTATATAAAACAAAATTTGAACTAAAGTTGGTCACCCTTTTGAAGGATTTTAATTTAAATAAAATTTAATTAAATATTTCTTAAAATTGTAAAAAAAATTTTGATTGAATTTATCAACAATTGGTCAAGTACCGTAAAAGCAAAAACAAAATTTTAAATTGACGATAAATAGTAAACAGTGTAATGAATCAAAAGAAAAAAAAACTAACTTGCAAACTACCATTAAAATTTAATGTAAACGTATCAGTAAATCTTTTGATGAAATAAAAACTCAAATAATGGCTAAAAAAAATAATTGTATAAGTTAATATAATGAATTGTCATGGAAAAAAAAAACAAACAAAAATTTATTGCATAATGCATTAAATGAATTTGGTTAATATAAAAATATTTTAATGAATAAATTGAATTTATGCAAATTAAAAAAATTATAATCATGCAAAGGTATCACATAACATATTGATGGCAACCCCGTTGGGTATAAAATTCAAATGGGATAATTAAATTTAAAGAAAAAGTCACTCAAAAGAATGGCTAATATATATTCATAATTAGTATTTGTTAGCCCTTGATATGAAAATTGATTGAGTATAAATGAGGGTAAATAATCTAATTGAGTATAAAAATGAAGAACAAAATTTGAATAAACTTACGTTTGCATATCCCTCGTTGTCACCAAGCGCTTGTAGACGAAAAACATAATTGGCTGAAAGTTTTATTCAAATTATTTAGGGTGTAAGCTAGTTTGTATGAATGTTAGTTTGTGTAAGTGTAACTCGCTCAGAAACGAAAAAGTCTCTGATTGAGTGTGTGAGAGAATTTGGAAGATTTATTTCTTAGAAGAAAATGTTTCTAAAAAAAAACAAATTTGATATGGACCTAAAATGTATGAATGAGTGAAATGTGTTTTTGTTAGATATATGAAGTTTAACTAATTAATGAAGTTTAGGTTGTAGTATTGGATGTAAATGGTGTAATGGATATAATTTAGTTGAATAGGTAATTACGCGATAATGACGTTTGCTTGTATTGTTTTAAATGATAAATTCAAATTAGGTGACCAGACAACAAAAAAAAAAAAAAATCACAAATAGAAATTTAAAAATCTAGACTATTTACGTTAATTGAAAAACAATTAAAATTAGAGAATTATATTTCTCTTACGTTAAACAATATCAGAACTAGCACGTTGGGAACATTATTTATAAATTTATCTCAAAGTTAATAAACAAAAACACTCGCGACAATGAAGATAATGTAAACACTTCTTAGATATGGTCACCCCAATCTAATTTTTTTCTATTTATAGCCAATATCTGACAATGATTTTTACGCATCCGTATTTGACCGCAATGATGATTTGAAGTAAAGAATTTCCTATATAATATGATATTGATTTTTGCAATATGTTTTGCGAATTCTTATAGCCTCACGTTTATAGATGATTATAATGATCTGCATACATTGGTTGATTATAGTTGTTGTTATAAATGGGTAGAAGGTTTGCTTCGCATACGCAACCTATAAAGTAAAATCCTCCCCAAATTGGGATAGTTCCTTGTAACCTCTGGAATGATATTTCTAACAGCCCCTAGACGTCACAACACTCTCAGAGCTAATTAAAAAAAAAAACAATTCCTAAAAAAATTTCGAAAACATTAATCCTTGGTCAACTATAAACTTTAATTAAATACAAAACTTACCAAAAGAATTAATAATTTCAAATAATTTTCGGTCTCTTCAATTTGTATTGGAAAAATGTTTCAAATTGAATTAAATAATTCCTTTATTTTCCGTTGTCTAGCTTCCTTTTGATTTGAAATTAAACCAACTAATAAATTGAAAAATTTTCTTTCTTCTTGACACAAAAATAAAATGTATTCAAAATTATAGAAAAATGAAAAACTAACTTGATTGAATTTTTTTTTTGTTTTTTAAAATTGGAATCACTGAAAGTATAATTTTCACACTCATAAAAATATGTTAGTACGCGAAAAACCCAAATACGATATAAAACCAAATAAAAAAATTTCGAACACAAAAGCATCGCCATCACAAAACAGATGAAGAGAAAAGCATGCTGTATAACTTTATCTGAAAAAGGCGTCAATATTTTTACAATGTTGTGGGTATAATAAAAATCACTCTAAATCCATATGTCCTTAATATGAAATATACCAATATGGCCCCCTTTGACATCTTGCAGCTCGTAGTTAACATTACCAATTTTCCTCTTTACTACAGCCTTTATGCCAGTGGGTGCAAGTTTCGCATTAAATCGGTTCACCAGTGAACTTTGTACAAAATTTCTGTGAATCACCTCTTGACCAATATTAAATTCTCTAGTCCGAGTTCTCAAATTATATGATTTAACATTTCTATCATATGCGGCTTTTATTTTCTTTCTAATAGAATCCCTCAGAAGCGAGAATTCATCTTGGCGTTCCAATTGTGTATCATTTTCAGATAAAAGTTTCAAGTTTCTTATAACGTGGTAGTCTTGTCCATGGTTTATCATTGCTTGGCCAAATACGAGTTCGTATGGTGTTCTGCCAGTTGTCTGATGAATACTACTTCTTATTGCGCAATTTATACTGGCTAAATATTCATCCCACTTACGTTGATCATTACGTATATACGAGCGGAGAGCCTCATTGATGGATCTGTTGACCCTCTCACTCGCATTAGACTGCGGACTGTGAACAGCTGTTAACTGATGTTTAATTCCAAATTTATCCATTAACGCTTTAAATTCTTTGGACTTAAATTGGCTACCGTTGTCCGAAACTATTACTTCCGGAACCCCATAACACCCAAATATTTCGGTTTTCAAGTAATCTGTTATAGGCTTAGTTACAAATTTCTTTAAAGGCTTTAAGAAAGTGAATTTGGTAAAATGATCTAAAATAATGAAGATTCCGATATTCCCATTTCTAGTACGTGGAAAGGGACCAATTAGATCCAAATATAGCCTTTGAAATGGCCTTTCTGTTTCTACCATTTTTCCCATTGGTGGTTTTAGAGAAGACGTGGGTGTCTTAGACGTTTTACATAATTCACAATTTTGCACATATTCTTTAATGTCAGATACTAGCCTAGGCCAAAAGAAAAATTCTCGTACCCGTTGAACCGTTTTGGCTATTCCGCCATGCGCAGCGTTTGGAACATCATGAGCCGCATATATAACATCTTTACGTAGTTCCATTGGTACAAGCAACTTCCAGGAATCTGATTCATCCAGATTTCCAGATGCAAAATTCGTTCTTTTGTAAATATATTTATCCACCACTCTATAATCAGGTAATTCAGCTTTTGAAAAATTCTCCCTCAGAGTGGAATATTCAGGCGTATCAAATGCTGTAGAGTTTAGGTTAATGGTTGGTAATACCAGTAAATCTATTTCCTCCATATTTGTTTCCTCTTCAAACGCTCTTGATAACGCATCGGGTACAATGTTGTCCTTACCCCTGCGGTGCTCAATTGAAAAGTCAAACCCTTGTAATTTCAATGCCCATCTGGCCAACCGTCCCGAAAGGTCCTTCTGTCTCATTAGCCATTTTAGACTGGCGTGATCGGTAATAACTTTAAACTCTTGCCCCTCTATATAGGCTCTAAATTTTCTAATTGCTAGTATAACAGCCAAGCATTCTAATTCCGTAATAGAATAGTTTCGTTGTGCTTTATTTAGCTTTTGCGACATTTATGCTATTGGCCGTTCGTTGCCATCGTTGTCAAGTTGAGCTAAAACTGCACCAATTCCAAATGTACTTGCGTCACACTGCAGGATAAACGGTTTATCGAAGTTTGCGTGAAATAATACAGGTGCTGAAGTTAATTTTTGCTTAATTGTTTCGAATGCTATCTGAGCCTCATCTGTCCACAAAAAAGTTTTACGTTTAGACAGTAATTCTGTCATAGGGAAAGTTACCGTAGCATAATCGTCAATAAATCTGCGATACCACCCCGACATTCCAAGAAATTGTCGCAGCTGTCTTAATGTTTTAGGTACTGGAAATTCTGAAATCGCCCTGACCTTTTCAGGATCAATTTTAAGAGCTCCTTGGCCCACGATATAACCCAAATATTGAACTTGTTTAATTGCAAAACTGCTCTTCTCTACGTTAATTGTCAGATTAGCTTTCCGAAGTTGTGTGGCCACCTCTTGTAAATGTTTTAAATGTTCATCAAAATCTTTAGAAATAATCAGTAAGTCGTCAAGGTATACAAATACGTTTGTTTTTAAATAATACGGAATAACTTGGTCAATAAGTCTGCACATAGTTTGCGGTGCATTGCACAATCCAAACGGCATTCGTGTAAATTGATACAATGGCCGATTAGGGATCGTGAAGGCTGTCTTTGGTCTTGAGGATCGTCCAGTTTAATTTGCCAAAATGCATCTTTTAAATCCACTTTGGAAATAAAGTAAACTGGAGGAAGCCTTGAAATAAGTCCGTCTATGTTAGGTATTGGATATGCATCCTTGGTCGTTACGGAATTTAATTTTCGACTGTCCAAGCAAAAACGAACCTTTCCTGGTTTAACAATCAAAACACCAGGGGATGACCACGGTGAATTCGGACACTCCTCTATAACTCCTAACTTTAACATCCTGTCAATCTCCTCACACAAAAGTTTTTCCCTAGCCGGAGAGATAGGATAATATCTCTGCTTTATTGGATCAGCCTGACCCGTATTAATGGTATGTTCTAATAATTTCGTACTTCCTAGTCCATCTCGTTCCGAGTTTGGAAAATAATTAATTATATTATGTAGTTGTTGTTTCTGAATTGGATTTAATGGTATCATATTTGACTCTTCTTCCAACAGCATCTCACTTATTGTGTTTACCGATATTTGAATTCCGAATTCCTTCCAAAAATCCATCCCGCAAACCATATCCTGTTTTATAGAGTGAATTAATAAAAATTCAAAGTCTTTGTTTATTTCATTATAATCTATTTCCAATTTTACTGATCCCATTATACGCTGTTTTTGTCCATCCGCTGTTTTAACATTTCCCAGACCACGTTTAAAATTCTTAGAATCAATAATATTTTGATACATATCTCCTCCAATTACACTTACGTTGGCACCACTGTCCATTAGTGCTAAATGCTTTTTATCTCCTATTTTTAATAAAATGTATGGCCTGTTGTCGTTATTCTTGTTTATCAATGACGAAACAACACATTTTCTTAACCTTTTCCTCCAATTATAGAATTCGCGAATTCTTTTTAATGATCTGGTAGGTTTTAGGTCAGGTTCAGTATCATTAAAAATCCTAGCTCTTTTCCGGTTATATTCTTCAAGACGAGTATGGTAGGGTCTTTGTAAAGGGTGAATATTCACTATTTCAGGTTTATTGGTCACATCCGGTTGATTAGTCACATCAGGTTCAATATTATCTAAGTTTATGTTTTCGGATGTCCGTTCTTTATCGTTCGGACACCCGTGTTGAAGTTTCCCCGCTCCTGGCAACATTTAACACATTGTGGTCTATAAGTATTCTTTAATCCGCATCCGTAGCAGAATACTGTACGAGGTTCTACACAATCCATGAAAGTGTGGCCGGTTCGGTCACAATTCCAGCATTTTCCAGAACGTACCACTACACAAATTTCCGTGTCTTCCGAGTCTGGATTTTCTTCCACTTCCGTTCGAGAAACTTTGCTAGCCAATTCCAACACTTGACCTTTCAAATACGGCCGTTTATTAACATTTGCCATCGACACATCTTTTATAAACTTTTCATGTCGTCTTACCGCACGCCTCAAGTCCGCAACTCGATTTATGTCAAGATGGAGAAGTTCATGCCTAACATCGGGTTTTAAATTTCGCTGAATTGTCTCACATAATTCACAATCTGATAATGGTGTCCTTAGTTTGTCGCATAATGCCAATATCGTCTCATAATATTCATCGAATGACTCGTTAGGTCTTTGTTTCCGACGGCTTATTTCGTTTTTGATGTCAAAATCCGTATTATAATCTTTGTACTGGCGTTTCAATGAATCACACAAACTATCCCAGTCCCTGTCATAACTACTTTTGTGAAACCGCCAATACCATGTCAAAGCCTTTCCTTCAAAAAGAAGGTGTGCATGTTCGCACAACAGTCTAAAATCTCCTCGTAGATTAGTAATAGCTAATGTGTTTACGCGATATATGAACTCGTCGACAGCAATATCCGAGGTATTGCCTGAAAATCGTATTTTCCAATTCCGCACTATATTTAAAATCCTTTCCGAATTTCTTTCAATTTCGCCATCTGTATTTGGATAACCACGACCTATTCTATTACGTGAATCAACACTTTGCCCTGATCGGTCATGACGATCATTATTGTTACGTTCTATCTGGTTATTTCGTCTATCCTGAGAAACATTATCCGCCCGTATGTTATGTTCAATACGGGAAATGTCATCACGATTTGTTCTTTCCAAATGACCATTTTGCTCTATATGTCTAGAATTTCCAATATGTAAATCCCGAAAACCGCTTGCGATCATATTGCTAACATCTTCTCTAAAATCTTTTAAAGAATCCTGTACTATTTGACGTACTCGACAGTCATCAACACTTGCAGAATTTTCAGCATCCATTCGAGTCTGTAGACGTGTCCTGGGTCTACCTACTCTGTTTGATGGAGTGTCTGCAACCCCAACATCACCTCTTTCCTCAACAAAATTCGAATTACCATCTTGCGGTCCTACCAATGCCGGAATATTCTCATTACTTCTAACTATAGGCATTTTTAACAAATATTATATAACCGCTAGGTAAACAAAACAATTAACTATATTTTTTTTTTTTTTTTTCAATATTTCAGTAAAATCTAACAAAAACTATCAATAGAACTTATTGTCAACAATTCTCCTAAAAATTCGCTAAAAATCTCAATATCAATATTATTACTACTCGGTGAAGTCTTTTGGTATATGAATATCGAACAAAATAATAAAATAAAAACAAAAATAATGTAAATAATCGATCAATCATCAACAAAAAAAAAAATTTGAAGAAAAATATAACTTCTCATATCTGTCTAAAAATTTCCGATATAAATCAGCATGAACAATTCCAGGTACAAATATGAGAAAATAAATAAAAATCTGATAACTATTGTAGGAAAGATCTCGATTCAAAATCAAGTTACTTTTATTCCAAACAAAAGTAAATCAAACCACAGAAACAATTTTGAAGATAGAAGAATAAGTTAAACAAAATACAAAGAATTAGAAAATAGATAAGAGTCGAATGAGTATTGTACCGATACAGACTAGTAGTCAATACAACCTCTCAAATTCGAACCCAAACCCTGATAAAGAATTTGCATCAAAATAATGTCAATTTCGGGAATAGAACCATTTAAACGATTAACTATCAGATCCGAACCAACGATTATATCGACACATAAAATAAAATAATTTTAAATAAAATAAAATAGAAATGTCCACATATATATCACCACACACTGTAGATTCACAAGGCCCTCAGTTTCTAGATGAAATAGCACAAGAAAATTTAAAAACTTACGACAACTGAGGCCCCACGTTGGGCGCCAAATATCTCTGTAACGATTCTTTATTTTCATGGTCTATCCATTTGGGGAACATCGCTACCTATTATTCCGGCTGTGCTCGTCGTTGGGGGGGGGGGGGTGTGTTTAGTTCCCAGAAATAGTATATTCGAATCTGTTACATGGGATATTAATTTCAAGGTAGCATTCTAACGGTTACAAAATAAAACAAAGCGATAAATATGAACAGGGAAAATAAAATTATTATTGATGTTGATGATCGACGTGTAGCTAAAGATGGAAGTTGCCACACCTTCATTACCCACCCTCCTTGCTGACAAATATAGATTTTGTTGTCAGCCCAAAAAAAATAAAACACTAAATGCCTACATACTCATATACCTAGGACTTCACCTTTTGTAATGAAAACAATTCAATTCAACATTCCATATTAGTAAAAACACCAAAACAATTTATTTATAAACAGCATAATTCATTATATAAAACAAAATTTGAACTAAAGTTGGTCACCCTTTTGAAGGATTTTAATTTAAATAAAATTTAATTAAATATTTCTTAAAATTGTAAAAAAAATTTTGATTGAATTTATCAACAATTGGTCAAGTACCGTAAAAGCAAAAACAAAATTTTAAATTGACGATAAATAGTAAACAGTGTAATGAATCAAAAGAAAAAAAAACTAACTTGCAAACTACCATTAAAATTTAATGTAAACGTATCAGTAAATCTTTTGATGAAATAAAAACTCAAATAATGGCTAAAAAAAATAATTGTATAAGTTAATATAATGAATTGTCATGGAAAAAAAAACAAACAAAAATTTATTGCATAATGCATTAAATGAATTTGGTTAATATAAAAATATTTTAATGAATAAATTGAATTTATGCAAATTAAAAAAATTATAATCATGCAAAGGTATCACATAACATATTGATGGCAACCCCGTTGGGTATAAAATTCAAATGGGATAATTAAATTTAAAGAAAAAGTCACTCAAAAGAATGGCTAATATATATTCATAATTAGTATTTGTTAGCCCTTGATATGAAAATTGATTGAGTATAAATGAGGGTAAATAATCTAATTGAGTATAAAAATGAAGAACAAAATTTGAATAAACTTACGTTTGCATATCCCTCGTTGTCACCAAGCGCTTGTAGACGAAAAACATAATTGGCTGAAAGTTTTATTCAAATTATTTAGGGTGTAAGCTAGTTTGTATGAATGTTAGTTTGTGTAAGTGTAAGTGTAACTCGCTCAGAAACGAAAAAGTCTCTGATTGAGTGTGTGAGAGAATTTGGAAGATTTATTTCTTAGAAGAAAATGTTTCTAAAAAAAAAACAAATTTGATATGGACCTAAAATGTATGAATGAGTGAAATGTGTTTTTGTTAGATATATGAAGTTTAACTAATTAATGAAGTTTAGGTTGTAGTATTGGATGTAAATGGTGTAATGGATATAATTTAGTTGAATAGGTAATTACGCGATAATGACGTTTGCTTGTATTGTTTTAAATGATAAATTCAAATTAGGTGACCAGACAACAAAAAAAAAAAAAAATCACAAATAGAAATTTAAAAATCTAGACTATTTACGTTAATTGAAAAACAATTAAAATTAGAGAATTATATTTCTCTTACGTTAAACAATATCAGAACTAGCACGTTGGGAACATTATTTATAAATTTATCTCAAAGTTAATAAACAAAAACACTCGCGACAATGAAGATAATGTAAACACTTCTTAGATATGGTCACCCCAATCTAATTTTTTTCTATTTATAGCCAATATCTGACAATGATTTTTACGCATCCGTATTTGACCGCAATGATGATTTGAAGTAAAGAAGTTCCTATATAATATGATATTGATTTTTGCAATATGTTTTGCGAATTCTTATAGCCTCACGTTTATAGATGATTATAATGATCTGCATACATTGGTTGATTATAGTTGTTGTTATAAATGGGTAGAAGGTTTGCTTCGCATACGCAACCTATAAAGTAAAATCCTCCCCAAATTGGGATAGTTCCTTGTAACCTCTGGAATGATATTTCTAACAGCCCCTAGACGTCACAACACTCTCAGAGCTAATTAAAAAAAAAAAACAATTCCTAAAAAAATTTCGAAAACATTAATCCTTGGTCAACTATAAACTTTAATTAAATACAAAACTTACCAAAAGAATTAATAATTTCAAATAATTTTCGGTCTCTTCAATTTGTATTGGAAAAATGTTTCAAATTGAATTAAATAATTCCTTTATTTTCCGTTGTCTAGCTTCCTTTTGATTTGAAATTAAACCAACTAATAAATTGAAAAATTTTCTTTCTTCTTGACACAAAAATAAAATGTATTCAAAATTATAGAAAAATGAAAAACTAACTTGATTGAATTTTTTTTTTTTTTGTTTTTTAAAATTGGAATCACTGAAAGTATAATTTTCACACTCATAAAAATATGTTAGTACGCGAAAAACCCAAATACGATATAAAACCAAATAAAAAAATTTCGAACACAAAAGCATCGCCATCACAAAACAGATGAAGAGAAAAGCATGCTGTATAACTTTATCTGAAAAAGGCGTCAATATTTTTACAATGTTGTGGGTATAATAAAAATCACTCTAAATCCATATGTCCTTAATATGAAATATACCAATATGGCCCCCTTTGACATCTTGCAGCTCGTAGTTAACATTACCAATTTTCCTCTTTACTACAGCCTTTATGCCAGTGGGTGCAAGTTTCGCATTAAATCGGTTCACCAGTGAACTTTGTACAAAATTTCTGTGAATCACCTCTTGACCAATATTAAATTCTCTAGTCCGAGTTCTCAAATTATATGATTTAACATTTCTATCATATGCGGCTTTTATTTTCTTTCTAATAGAATCCCTCAGAAGCGAGAATTCATCTTGGCGTTCCAATTGTGTATCATTTTCAGATAAAAGTTTCAAGTTTCTTATAACGTGGTAGTCTTGTCCATGGTTTATCATTGCTTGGCCAAATACGAGTTCGTATGGTGTTCTGCCAGTTGTCTGATGAATACTACTTCTTATTGCGCAATTTATACTGGCTAAATATTCATCCCACTTACGTTGATCATTACGTATATACGAGCGGAGAGCCTCATTGATGGATCTGTTGACCCTCTCACTCGCATTAGACTGCGGACTGTGAACAGCTGTTAACTGATGTTTAATTCCAAATTTATCCATTAACGCTTTAAATTC
Source organism: Eustalomyia histrio (assembly GCA_949748255.1). Classification (NCBI taxonomy): domain Eukaryota; kingdom Metazoa; phylum Arthropoda; class Insecta; order Diptera; family Anthomyiidae; genus Eustalomyia; species Eustalomyia histrio. Next base: position 186,662,064 of record OX456523.1, on the reverse strand, counting down.
TTTGGACTTAAATTGGCTACCGTTGTCCGAAACTATTACTTCCGGAACCCCATAACACCCAAATATTTCGGTTTTCAAGTAATCTGTTATAGGCTTAGTTACAAATTTCTTTAAAGGCTTTAAGAAAGTGAATTTGGTAAAATGATCTAAAATAATGAAGATTCCGATATTCCCATTTCTAGTACGTGGAAAGGGACCAATTAGATCCAAATATAGCCTTTGAAATGGCCTTTCTGTTTCTACCATTTTTCCCATTGGTGGTTTTAGAGAAGACGTGGGTGTCTTAGACGTTTTACATAATTCACAATTTTGCACATATTCTTTAATGTCAGATACTAGCCTAGGCCAAAAGAAAAATTCTCGTACCCGTTGAACCGTTTTGGCTATTCCGCCATGCGCAGCGTTTGGAACATCATGAGCCGCATATATAACATCTTTACGTAGTTCCATTGGTACAAGCAACTTCCAGGAATCTGATTCATCCAGATTTCCAGATGCAAAATTCGTTCTTTTGTAAATATATTTATCCACCACTCTATAATCAGGTAATTCAGCTTTTGAAAAATTCTCCCTCAGAGTGGAATATTCAGGCGTATCAAATGCTGTAGAGTTTAGGTTAATGGTTGGTAATACCAGTAAATCTATTTCCTCCATATTTGTTTCCTCTTCAAACGCTCTTGATAACGCATCGGGTACAATGTTGTCCTTACCCCTGCGGTGCTCAATTGAAAAGTCAAACCCTTGTAATTTCAATGCCCATCTGGCCAACCGTCCCGAAAGGTCCTTCTGTCTCATTAGCCATTTTAGACTGGCGTGATCGGTAATAACTTTAAACTCTTGCCCCTCTATATAGGCTCTAAATTTTCTAATTGCTAGTATAACAGCCAAGCATTCTAATTCCGTAATAGAATAGTTTCGTTGTGCTTTATTTAGCTTTTGCGACATTTATGCTATTGGCCGTTCGTTGCCATCGTTGTCAAGTTGAGCTAAAACTGCACCAATTCCAAATGTACTTGCGTCACACTGCAGGATAAACGGTTTATCGAAGTTTGCGTGAACCAATACAGGTGCTGAAGTTAATTTTTGCTTAATTGTTTCGAATGCTATCTGAGCCTCATCTGTCCACAAAAAAGTTTTACGTTTAGACAGTAATTCTGTCATAGGGAAAGTTACCGTAGCATAATCGTCAATAAATCTGCGATACCACCCCGACATTCCAAGAAATTGTCGCAGCTGTCTTAATGTTTTAGGTACTGGAAATTCTGAAATCGCCCTGACCTTTTCAGGATCAATTTTAAGAGCTCCTTGGCCCACGATATAACCCAAATATTGAACTTGTTTAATTGCAAAACTGCTCTTCTCTACGTTAATTGTCAGATTAGCTTTCCGAAGTTGTGTGGCCACCTCTTGTAAATGTTTTAAATGTTCATCAAAATCTTTAGAAATAATCAGTAAGTCGTCAAGGTATACAAATACGTTTGTTTTTAAATAATACGGAATAACTTGGTCAATAAGTCTGCACATAGTTTGCGGTGCATTGCACAATCCAAACGGCATTCGTGTAAATTGATACAATGGCCGATTAGGGATCGTGAAGGCTGTCTTTGGTCTTGAGGATTCGTCCAGTTTAATTTGCCAAAATGCATCTTTTAAATCCACTTTGGAAATAAAGTAAACTGGAGGAAGCCTTGAAATAAGTCCGTCTATGTTAGGTATTGGATATGCATCCTTGGTCGTTACGGAATTTAATTTTCGACTGTCCAAGCAAAAACGAACTTTTCCTGGTTTAACAATCAAAACACCAGGGGATGACCACGGTGAATTCGGACACTCCTCTATAACTCCTAACTTTAACATCCTGTCAATCTCCTCACACAAAAGTTTTTCCCTAGCCGGAGAGATAGGATAATATCTCTGCTTTATTGGATCAGCCTGACCCGTATTAATGGTATGTTCTAATAATTTCGTACTTCCTAGTCCATCTCGTTCCGAGTTTGGAAAATAATTAATTATATTATGTAGTTGTTGTTTCTGAATTGGATTTAATGGTATCATATTTGACTCTTCTTCCAACAGCATCTCACTTATTGTGTTTACCGATATTTGAATTCCGAATTCCTTCCAAAAATCCATCCCGCAAACCATATCCTGTTTTATAGATGGAATTAATAAAAATTCAAAGTCTTTGTTTATTTCATTATAATCTATTTCCAATTTTACTGATCCCATTATACGCTGTTTTTGTCCATCCGCTGTTTTAACATTTCCCAGACCACGTTTAAAATTCTTAGAATCAATAATATTTTGATACATATCTCCTCCAATTACACTTACGTTGGCACCACTGTCCATTAGTGCTAAATGCTTTTTATCTCCTATTTTTAATAAAATGTATGGCCTGTTGTCGTTATTCTTGTTTATCAATGACGAAACAACACATTTTCTTAACCTTTTCCTCCAATTATAGAATTCACGAATTCTTTTTAATGATCTGGTAGGTTTTAGGTCAGGTTCAGTATCATTAAAAATCCTAGCTCTTTTCCGGTTATATTCTTCAAGACGAGTATGGTAGGGTCTTTGTAAAGGGTGAATATTCACTATTTCAGGTTTATTGGTCACATCCGGTTGATTAGTCACATCAGGTTCAATATTATCTAAGTTTATGTTTTCGGATGTCCGTTCTTTATCGTTCGGACACCCGTGTTGAAGTTTCCCCGCTCCTGGCAACATTTAACACATTGTGGTCTATAAGTATTCTTTAATCCGCATCCGTAGCAGAATACTGTACGAGGTTCTACACAATCCATGAAAGTGTGGCCGGTTCGGTCACAATTCCAGCATTTTCCAGAACGTACCACTACACAAATTTCCGTGTCTTCCGAGTCTGGATTTTCTTCCACTTCCGTTCGAGAAACTTTGCTAGCCAATTCCAACACTTGACCTTTCAAATACGGCCGTTTATTAACATTTGCCATCGACACATCTTTTATAAACTTTTCATGTCGTCTTACCGCACGCCTCAAGTCCGCAACTCGATTTATGTCAAGATGGAGAAGTTCATGCCTAACATCGGGTTTTAAATTTCGCTGAATTGTCTCACATAATTCACAATCTGATAATGGTGTCCTTAGTTTGTCGCATAATGCCAAAATCGTCTCATAATATTCATCGAATGACTCGTTAGGTCTTTGTTTCCGACGGCTTATTTCGTTTTTGATGTCAAAATCCGTATTATAATCTTTGTACTGGCGTTTCAATGAATCACACAAACTATCCCAGTCCCTGTCATAACTACTTTTGTGAAACCGCCAATACCATGTCAAAGCCTTTCCTTCAAAAAGAAGGTGTGCATGTTCGCACAACAGTCTAAAATCTCGTAGATTAGTAATAGCTAATGTGTTTACGCGATATATGAACTCGTCGACAGCAATATCCGAGGTATTGCCTGAAAATCGTATTTTCCAATTCCGCACTATATTTAAAATCCTTTCCGAATTTCTTTCAATTTCGCCATCTGTATTTGGATAACCACGACCTATTCTATTACGTGAATCAACACTTTGCCCTGATCGGTCATGACGATCATTATTGTTACGTTCTATCTGGTTATTTCGTCTATCCTGAGAAACATTATCCGCCCGTATGTTATGTTCAATACGGGAAATGTCATCACGATTTGTTCTTTCCAAATGACCATTTTGCTCTATATGTCTAGAATTTCCAATATGTAAATCCCGAAAACCGCTTGCGATCATATTGCTAACATCTTCTCTAAAATCTTTTAAAGAATCCTGTACTATTTGACGTACTCGACAGTCATCAACACTTGCAGAATTTTCAGCATCCTTTCGAGTCTGTAGACGTGTCCTGGGTCTACCTACTCTGTTTGATGGAGTGTCTGCAACCCCAACATCACCTCTTTCCTCAACAAAATTCGAATTTTTTTTTCAATATTTCAGTAAAATCTAACAAAAACTATCAATAGAACTTATTGTCAAGAATTCTCCTAAAAATTCGCTTAAAATCTCAATATCAATATTATTACTACTCGGTGAAGTCTTTTGGTATATGAATATCGAACAAAATAATAAAATAAAAACAAAAATAATGTAAATAATCGATCAATCATCAACAAAAAAAAAAAATTTGAAGACAAATATAACTTCTCATATCTGTCTAAAAATTTCCGATATAAATCAGCATGAACAATTCCAGGTACAAATATGAGAAAATAAATAAAAATCTGATAACTATTGTAGGAAAGATCTCGATTCAAAATCAAGTTACTTTTATTCCAAACAAAAGTAAATCAAACCACAGAAACAATTTTGAAGATAGAAGAATAAGTTAAACAAAATACAAAGAATTAGAAAATAGATAAGAGTCGAATGAGTATTGTACCGATACAGACTAGTAGTCAATACAACCTCTCAAATTCGAACCCAAACCCTGATAAAGAATTTGCATCAAAATAATGTCAATTTCGGGAATAGAACCATTTAAACGATTAACTATCAGATCCGAACCAACGATTATATCGACACATAAAATAAAATAATTTTAAATAAAATAAAATAGAAATGTCCACATATATATCACCACACACTGTAGATTCACAAGGTCCTCAGTTTCTAGATGAAATAGCACAAGAAAATTTAAAAACTTACGACAACTGAGGCCCCACGTTGGGCGCCAAATATCTCTGTAACGATTCTTTATTTTCATGGTCTATCCATTTGGGGAACATCGCTACCTATTATTCCGGCTGTGCTCGTCGTTGGGGGGGGGGGGGGTGTGTTTAGTTCCCAGAAATAGTATATTCGAATCTGTTACATGGGATATTAATTTCAAGGTAGCATTCTAACGGTTACAAAATAAAACAAAGCGATAAATATGAACAGGGAAAATAAAATTATTATTGATGTTGATGATCGACGTGTAGCTAAAGATGGAAGTTGCCACACCTTCATTACCCACCCTCCTTGCTGACAAATATAGATTTTGTTGTCAGCCCCAAAAAAATAAAACACTAAATGCCTACATACTCATATACCTAGGACTTCACCTTTTGTAATGAAAACAATTCAATTTAACATTCCATATTAGTAATAACACCAAAACAATTTATTTATAAACAGCATAATTCATTATATAAAACAAAATTTGAACTAAAGTTGGTCACCCTTTTGAAGGATTTTAATTTAAATAAAATTTAATTAAATATTTCTTAAAATTGTAAAAAAAATTTTGATTGAATTTATCAACAATTGGTCAAGTACCGTAAAAGCAAAAACAAAATTTTAAATTGACGATAAATAGTAAACAGTGTAATGAATCAAAAGAAAAAAAAACTAACTTGCAAACTACCATTAAAATTTAATGTAAACGTATCAGTAAATCTTTTGATGAAATAAAAACTCAAATAATGGCTAAAAAAAATAATTGTATAAGTTAATATAATGAATTGTCATGGAAAAAAAAAACAAACAAAAAGTTATTGCATAATGCATTAACCCATTAAGGCCCAGTGATGCGAAAACGCATCGCATTTTGTAGGAAACCTCTAGAAAAAACGGCTAGGACTATAGCGATTATCAACATGTTTCCAAAAACTTAAGATTTTATACTACAATACTGCTCATAGGCGCCAGTTTGTAACTCGAGTGTATCTTGGAGAAAAAATTATGGGAAAATGTTGCCATTGCGATTTTTTTTTTCGATTTCGTAAAATTTCTGCAACTTCTGAAAAAATTTTCCAAATATCAAAACTACTTATGAATCATAAGTTGAGTTGCTTCTGTCGTCATTTAAGGTTAGTTCCAATGCACCCATGTGTTTGAGATCTTATTCACATGTCTTCAAAGAGAGTGAAGGCCCAGTGATGCGTTTTCGCATCACCCCCCCCTGGCTCTCCTGCGCACCTGGAAGTTTAAGGAAAAATTTTTTTTTCTTAATTAGACCATGGGGACTTCAGATATAATATCTATTTTTGTCTATCGAGTCTCTTAATATGGTCGGGCCTTAATGGGTTAAATGAATTTGGTTAATATAAAAATATTTTAATGAATAAATTGAATTTATGCAAATTAAAAAAATTATAATCATGCAAAGGTATCACATAACATATTGATGGCAACCCCGTTGGGTATAAAATTCAAATGGGATAATTAAATTTAAAGAAAAAGTCACTCAAAAGAATGGCTAATATATATTCATAATTAGTATTTGTTAGCCCTTGATATGAAAATTGATTGAGTATAAATGAGGGTAAATAATCTAATTGAGTATAAAAATGAAGAACAAAATTTGAATAAACTTACGTTTGCATATCCCTCGTTGTCACCAAGCGCTTGTAGACGAAAAACATAATTGGCTGAAAGTTTTATTCAAATTATTTAGGGTGTAAGCTAGTTTGTATGAATGTTAGTTTGTGTAAGTGTAACTCGCTCAGAAACGAAAAAGTCTCTGATTGAGTGTGTGAGAGAATTTGGAAGATTTATTTCTTAGAAGAAAATGTTTCTAAAAAAAAAACAAATTTGATATGGACCTAAAATGTATGAATGAGTGAAATGTGTTTTTGTTAGATATATGAAGTTTAACTAATTAATGAAGTTTAGGTTGTAGTATTGGATGTAAATGGTGTAATGGATATAATTTAGTTGAATAGGTAATTACGCGATAATGACGTTTGCTTGTATTGTTTTAAATGATAAATTCAAATTAGGTGACCAGACAACAAAAAAAAAAAAAAATCACAAATAGAAATTTAAAAATCTAGACTATTTACGTTAATTGAAAAACAATTAAAATTAGAGAATTATATTTCTCTTACGTTAAACAATATCAGAACTAGCACGTTGGGAACATTATTTATAAATTTATCTCAAAGTTAATAAACAAAAACACTCGCGACAATGAAGATAATGTAAACACTTCTTAGATATGGTCACCCCAATCTAATTTTTTTCTATTTATAGCCAATATCTGACAATGATTTTTACGCATCCGTATTTGACCGCAATGATGATTTGAAGTAAAGAAGTTCCTATATAATATGATATTGATTTTTGCAATATGTTTTGCGAATTCTTATAGCCTCACGTTTATAGATGATTATAATGATCTGCATACATTGGTTGATTATAGTTGTTGTTATAAATGGGTAGAAGGTTTGCTTCGCATACGCAACCTATAAAGTAAAATCCTCCCCAAATTGGGATAGTTCCTTGTAACCTCTGGAATGATATTTCTAACAGCCCCTAGACGTCACAACACTCTCAGAGCTAATTAAAAAAAAAACAATTCCTAAAAAAATTTCGAAAACATTAATCCTTGGTCAACTATAAACTTTAATTAAATACAAAACTTACCAAAAGAATTAATAATTTCAAATAATTTTCGGTCTCTTCAATTTGTATTGGAAAAATGTTTCAAATTGAATTAAATAATTCCTTTATTTTCCGTTGTCTAGCTTCCTTTTGATTTGAAATTAAACCAACTAATAAATTGAAAAATTTTCTTTCTTCTTGACACAAAAATAAAATGTATTCAAAATTATAGAAAAATGAAAAACTAACTTGATTGAATTTTTTTTTTTGTTTTTTAAAATTGGAATCACTGAAAGTATAATTTTCACACTCATAAAAATATGTTAGTACGCGAAAAACCCAAATACGATATAAAACCAAATAAAAAAATTTCGAACACAAAAGCATCGCCATCACAAAACAGATGAAGAGAAAAGCATGCTGTATAACTTTATCTGAAAAAGGCGTCAATATTTTTACAATGTTGTGGGTATAATAAAAATCACTCTAAATCCATATGTCCTTAATATGAAATATACCAATATGGCCCCCTTTGACATCTTGCAGCTCGTAGTTAACATTACCAATTTTCCTCTTTACTACAGCCTTTATGCCAGTGGGTGCAAGTTTCGCATTAAATCGGTTCACCAGTGAACTTTGTACAAAATTTCTGTGAATCACCTCTTGACCAATATTAAATTCTCTAGTCCGAGTTCTCAAATTATATGATTTAACATTTCTATCATATGCGGCTTTTATTTTCTTTCTAATAGAATCCCTCAGAAGCGAGAATTCATCTTGGCGTTCCAATTGTGTATCATTTTCAGATAAAAGTTTCAAGTTTCTTATAACGTGGTAGTCTTGTCCATGGTTTATCATTGCTTGGCCAAATACGAGTTCGTATGGTGTTCTGCCAGTTGTCTGATGAATACTACTTCTTATTGCGCAATTTATACTGGCTAAATATTCATCCCACTTACGTTGATCATTACGTATATACGAGCGGAGAGCCTCATTGATGGATCTGTTGACCCTCTCACTCGCATTAGACTGCGGACTGTGAACAGCTGTTAACTGATGTTTAATTCCAAATTTATCCATTAACGCTTTAAATTCTTTGGACTTAAATTGGCTACCGTTGTCCGAAACTATTACTTCCGGAACCCCATAACACCCAAATATTTCGGTTTTCAAGTAATCTGTTATAGGCTTAGTTACAAATTTCTTTAAAGGCTTTAAGAAAGTGAATTTGGTAAAATGATCTAAAATAATGAAGATTCCGATATTCCCATTTCTAGTACGTGGAAAGGGACCAATTAGATCCAAATATAGCCTTTGAAATGGCCTTTCTGTTTCTACCATTTTTCCCATTGGTGGTTTTAGAGAAGACGTGGGTGTCTTAGACGTTTTACATAATTCACAATTTTGCACATATTCTTTAATGTCAGATACTAGCCTAGGCCAAAAGAAAAATTCTCGTACCCGTTGAACCGTTTTGGCTATTCCGCCATGCGCAGCGTTTGGAACATCATGAGCCGCATATATAACATCTTTACGTAGTTCCATTGGTACAAGCAACTTCCAGGAATCTGATTCATCCAGATTTCCAGATGCAAAATTCGTTCTTTTGTAAATATATTTATCCACCACTCTATAATCAGGTAATTCAGCTTTTGAAAAATTCTCCCTCAGAGTGGAATATTCAGGCGTATCAAATGCTGTAGAGTTTAGGTTAATGGTTGGTAATACCAGTAAATCTATTTCCTCCATATTTGTTTCCTCTTCAAACGCTCTTGATAACGCATCGGGTACAATGTTGTCCTACCCCTGCGGTGCTCAATTGAAAAGTCAAACCCTTGTAATTTCAATGCCCATCTGGCCAACCGTCCCGAAAGGTCCTTCTGTCTCATTAGCCATTTTAGACTGGCGTGATCGGTAATAACTTTAAACTCTTGCCCCTCTATATAGGCTCTAAATTTTCTAATTGCTAGTATAACATCCAAGCATTCTAATTCCGTAATAGAATAGTTTCGTTGTGCTTTATTTAGCTTTTGCGACATTTATGCTATTGGCCGTTCGTTGCCATCGTTGTCAAGTTGAGCTAAAACTGCACCAATTCCAAATGTACTTGCGTCACACTGCAGGATAAACGGTTTATCGAAGTTTGCGTGAACCAATACAGGTGCTGAAGTTAATTTTTGCTTAATTGTTTCGAATGCTATCTGAGCCTCATCTGTCCACAAAAAAGTTTTACGTTTAGACAGTAATTCTGTCATAGGGAAAGTTACCGTAGCATAATCGTCAATAAATCTGCGATACCACCCCGACATTCCAAGAAATTGTCGCAGCTGTCTTAATATTTTAGGTACTGGAAATTCTGAAATCGCCCTGACCTTTTCAGGATCAATTTTAAGAGCTCCTTGGCCCACGATATAACCCAAATATTGAACTTGTTTAATTGCAAAACTGCTCTTCTCTACGTTAATTGTCAGATTAGCTTTCCGAAGTTGTGTGGCCACCTCTTGTAAATGTTTTAAATGTTCATCAAAATCTTTAGAAATAATCAGTAAGTCGTCAAGGTATACAAATACGTTTGTTTTTAAATAATACGGAATAACTTGGTCAATAAGTCTGCACATAGTTTGCGGTGCATTGCACAATCCAAACGGCATTCGTGTAAATTGATACAATGGCCGATTAGGGATCGTGAAGGCTGTCTTTGGTCTTGAGGATTCGTCCAGTTTAATTTGCCAAAATGCATCTTTTAAATCCACTTTGGAAATAAAGTAAACTGGAGGAAGCCTTGAAATAAGTCCGTCTATGTTAGGTATTGGATATGCATCCTTGGTCGTTACGGAATTTAATTTTCGACTGTCCAAGCAAAAACGAACCTTTCCTGGTTTAACAATCAAAACACCAGGGGATGACCACGGTGAATTCGGACACTCCTCTATAACTCCTAACTTTAACATCCTGTCAATCTCCTCACACAAAAGTTTTTCCCTAGCCGGAGAGATAGGATAATATCTCTGCTTTATTGGATCAGCCTGACCCGTATTAATGGTATGTTCTAATAATTTCGTACTTCCTAGTCCATCTCGTTCCGAGTTTGGAAAATAATTAATTATATTATGTAGTTGTTGTTTCTGAATTGGATTTAATGGTATCATATTTGACTCTTCTTCCAACAGCATCTCACTTATTGTGTTTACCGATATTTGAATTCCGAATTCCTTCCAAAAATCCATCCCGCAAACCATATCCTGTTTTATAGATGGAATTAATAAAAATTCAAAGTCTTTGTTTATTTCATTATAATCTATTTCCAATTTTACTGATCCCATTATACGCTGTTTTTGTCCATCCGCTGTTTTAACATTTCCCAGACCACGTTTAAAATTCTTAGAATCAATAATATTTTGATACATATCTCCTCCAATTACACTTACGTTGGCACCACTGTCCATTAGTGCTAAATGCTTTTTATCTCCTATTTTTAATAAAATGTATGGCCTGTTGTCGTTATTCTTGTTTATCAATGACGAAACAACACATTTTCTTAACCTTTTCCTCCAATTATAGAATTCGCGAATTCTTTTTAATGATCTGGTAGGTTTTAGGTCAGGTTCAGTATCATTAAAAATCCTAGCTCTTTTCCGGTTATATTCTTCAAGACGAGTATGGTAGGGTCTTTGTAAAGGGTGAATATTCACTATTTCAGGTTTATTGGTCACATCCGGTTGATTAGTCACATCAGGTTCAATATTATCTAAGTTTATGTTTTCGGATGTCCGTTCTTTATCGTTCGGACACCCGTGTTGAAGTTTCCCCGCTCCTGGCAACATTTAACACATTGTGGTCTATAAGTATTCTTTAATCCGCATCCGTAGCAGAATACTGTACGAGGTTCTACACAATCCATGAAAGTGTGGCCGGTTCGGTCACAATTCCAGCATTTTCCAGAACGTACCACTACACAAATTTCCGTGTCTTCCGAGTCTGGATTTTCTTCCACTTCCGTTCGAGAAACTTTGCTAGCCAATTCCAACACTTGACCTTTCAAATACGGCCGTTTATTAACATTTGCCATCGACACATCTTTTATAAACTTTTCATGTCGTCTTACCGCACGCCTCAAGTCCGCAACTCGATTTATGTCAAGATGGAGAAGTTCATGCCTAACATCGGGTTTTAAATTTCGCTGAATTGTCTCACATAATTCACAATCTGATAATGGTGTCCTTAGTTTGTCGCATAATGCCAATATCGTCTCATAATATTCATCGAATGACTCGTTAGGTCTTTGTTTCCGACGGCTTATTTCGTTTTTGATGTCAAAATCCGTATTATAATCTTTGTACTGGCGTTTCAATGAATCACACAAACTATCCCAGTCCCTGTCATAACTACTTTTGTGAAACAGCCAATACCATGTCAAAGCCTTTCCTTCAAAAAGAAGGTGTGCATGTTCGCACAACAGTCTAAAATCTCCTCGTAGATTAGTAATAGCTAATGTGTTTACGCGATATATGAACTCGTCGACAGCAATATCCGAGGTATTGCCTGAAAATCGTATTTTCCAATTCCGCACTATATTTAAAATCCTTTCCGAATTTCTTTCAATTTCGCCATCTGTATTTGGATAACCACGACCTATTCTATTACGTGAATCAACACTTTGCCCTGATCGGTCATGACGATCATTATTGTTACGTTCTATCTGGTTATTTCGTCTATCCTGAGAAACATTATCCGCCCGTATGTTATGTTCAATACGGGAAATGTCATCACGATTTGTTCTTTCCAAATGACCATTTTGCTCTATATGTCTAGAATTTCCAATATGTAAATCCCGAAAACCGCTTGCGATCATATTGCTAACATCTTCTCTAAAATCTTTTAAAGAATCCTGTACTATTTGACGTACTCGACAGTCATCAACACTTGCAGAATTTTCAGCATCCTTTCGAGTCTGTAGACGTGTCCTGGGTCTACCTACTCTGTTTGATGGAGTGTCTGCAACCCCAACATCACCTCTTTCCTCAACAAAATTCGAATTACCATCTTGCGGTCCTACCAATGCCGGAATATTCTCATTACTTCTAACTATAGGCATTTTTAACAAATATTATATAACCGCTAGGTAAACAAAACAATTAACTATATTTTTTTTTTTTTCAATATTTCAGTAAAATCTAACAAAAACTATCAATAGAACTTATTGTCAACAATTCTCCTAAAAATTCGCTAAAAATCTCAATATCAATATTATTACTACTCGGTGAAGTCTTTTGGTATATGAATATCGAACAAAATAATAAAATAAAAACAAAAATAATGTAAATAATCGATCAATCATCAACAAAAAAAAAAAATTTGAAGAAAAATATAACTTCTCATATCTGTCTAAAAATTTCCGATATAAATCAGCATGAACAATTCCAGGTACAAATATGAGAAAATAAATAAAAATCTGATAACTATTGTAGGAAAGATCTCGATTCAAAATCAAGTTACTTTTATTCCAAACAAAAGTAAATCAAACCACAGAAACAATTTTGAAGATAGAAGAATAAGTTAAACAAAATACAAAGAATTAGAAAATAGATAAGAGTCGAATGAGTATTGTACCGATACAGACTAGTAGTCAATACAACCTCTCAAATTCGAACCCAAACCCTGATAAAGAATTTGCATCAAAATAATGTCAATTTCGGGAATAGAACCATTTAAACGATTAACTATCAGATCCGAACCAACGATTATATCGACACATAAAATAAAATAATTTTAAATAAAATAAAATAGAAATGTCCACATATATATCACCACACACTGTAGATTCACAAGGCCCTCAGTTTCTAGATGAAATAGCACAAGAAAATTTAAAAACTTACGACAACTGAGGCCCCACGTTGGGCGCCAAATATCTCTGTAACGATTCTTTATTTTCATGGTCTATCCATTTGGGGAACATCGCTACCTATTATTCCGGCTGTGCTCGTCGTTGGGGGGGGGGGGGGTGTGTTTAGTTCCCAGAAATAGTATATTCGAATCTGTTACATGGGATATTAATTTCAAGGTAGCATTCTAACGGTTACAAAATAAAACAAAGCGATAAATATGAACAGGGAAAATAAAATTATTATTGATGTTGATGATCGACGTGTAGCTAAAGATGGAAGTTGCCACACCTTCATTACCCACCCTCCTTGCTGACAAATATAGATTTTGTTGTCAGCCCAAAAAAAATAAAACACTAAATGCCTACATACTCATATACCTAGGACTTCACCTTTTGTAATGAAAACAATTCAATTCAACATTCCATATTAGTAATAACACCAAAACAATTTATTTATAAACAGCATAATTCATTATATAAAACAAAATTTGAACTAAAGTTGGTCACCCTTTTGAAGGATTTTAATTTAAATAAAATTTAATTAAATATTTCTTAAAATTGTAAAAAAAATTTTGATTGAATTTATCAACAATTGGTCAAGTACCGTAAAAGCAAAAACAAAATTTTAAATTGACGATAAATAGTAAACAGTGTAATGAATCAAAAGAAAAAAAAACTAACTTGCAAACTACCATTAAAATTTAATGTAAACGTATCAGTAAATCTTTTGATGAAATAAAAACTCAAATAATGGCTAAAAAAAATAATTGTATAAGTTAATATAATGAATTGTCATGGAAAAAAAAAACAAACAAAAATTTATTGCATAATGCATTAAATAAATTTGGTTAATATAAAAATATTTTAATGAATAAATTGAATTTATGCAAATTAAAAAAATTATAATCATGCAAAGGTATCACATAACATATTGATGGCAACCCCGTTGGGTATAAAATTCAAATGGGATAATTAAATTTAAAGAAAAAGTCACTCAAAAGAATGGCTAATATATATTCATAATTAGTATTTGTTAGCCCTTGATATGAAAATTGATTGAGTATAAATGAGGGTAAATAATCTAATTGAGTATAAAAATGAAGAACAAAATTTGAATAAACTTACGTTTGCATATCCCTCGTTGTCACCAAGCGCTTGTAGACGAAAAACATAATTGGCTGAAAGTTTTATTCAAATTATTTAGGGTGTAAGCTAGTTTGTATGAATGTTAGTTTGTGTAAGTGTAAGTGTAACTCGCTCAGAAACGAAAAAGTCTCTGATTGAGTGTGTGAGAGAATTTGGAAGATTTATTTCTTAGAAGAAAATGTTTCTAAAAAAAAAACAAATTTGATATGGACCTAAAATGTATGAATGAGTGAAATGTGTTTTTGTTAGATATATGAAGTTTAACTAATTAATGAAGTTTAGGTTGTAGTATTGGATGTAAATGGTGTAATGGATATAATTTAGTTGAATAGGTAATTACGCGATAATGACGTTTGCTTGTATTGTTTTAAATGATAAATTCAAATTAGGTGACCAGACAACAAAAAAAAAAAAATCACAAATAGAAATTTAAAAATCTAGACTATTTACGTTAATTGAAAAACAATTAAAATTAGAGAATTATATTTCTCTTACGTTAAACAATATCAGAACTAGCACGTTGGGAACATTATTTATAAATTTATCTCAAAGTTAATAAACAAAAACACTCGCGACAATGAAGATAATGTAAACACTTCTTAGATATGGTCACCCCAATCTAGTTTTTTTCTATTTATAGCCAATATCTGACAATGATTTTTACGCATCCGTATTTGACCGCAATGATGATTTGAAGTAAAGAAGTTCCTATATAATATGATATTGATTTTTGCAATATGTTTTGCGAATTCTTATAGCCTCACGTTTATAGATGATTATAATGATCTGCATACATTGGTTGATTATAGTTGTTGTTATAAATGGGTAGAAGGTTTGCTTCGCATACGCAACCTATAAAGTAAAATCCTCCCCAAATTGGGATAGTTCCTTGTAACCTCTGGAATGATATTTCTAACAGCCCCTAGACGTCACAACACTCTCAGAGCTAATTAAAAAAAAAAAACAATTCCTAAAAAAATTTCGAAAACATTAATCCTTGGTCAACTATAAACTTTAATTAAATACAAAACTTACCAAAAGAATTAATAATTTCAAATAATTTTCGGTCTCTTCAATTTGTATTGGAAAAATGTTTCAAATTGAATTAAATAATTCCTTTATTTTCCGTTGTCTAGCTTCCTTTTGATTTGAAATTAAACCAACTAATAAATTGAAAAATTTTCTTTCTTCTTGACACAAAAATAAAATGTATTCAAAATTATAGAGAAATGAAAAACTAACTTGATTGAATTTTTTTTTTTGTTTTTTAAAATTGGAATCACTGAAAGTATAATTTTCACACTCATAAAAATATGTTAGTACGCGAAAAACCCAAATACGATATAAAACCAAATAAAAAAATTTCGAACACAAAAGCATCGCCATCACAAAACAGATGAAGAGAAAAGCATGCTGTATAACTTTATCTGAAAAAGGCGTCAATATTTTTACAATGTTGTGGGTATAATAAAAATCACTCTAAATCCATATGTCCTTAATATGAAATATACCAATATGGCCCCCTTTGACATCTTGCAGCTCGTAGTTAACATTACCAATTTTCCTCTTTACTACAGCCTTTATGCCAGTGGGTGCAAGTTTCGCATTAAATCGGTTCACCAGTGAACTTTGTACAAAATTTCTGTGAATCACCTCTTGACCAATATTAAATTCTCTAGTCCGAGTTCTCAAATTATATGATTTAACATTTCTATCATATGCGGCTTTTATTTTCTTTCTAATAGAATCCCTCAGAAGCGAGAATTCATCTTGGCGTTCCAATTGTGTATCATTTTCAGATAAAAGTTTCAAGTTTCTTATAACGTGGTAGTCTTGTCCATGGTTTATCATTGCTTGGCCAAATACGAGTTCGTATGGTGTTCTGCCAGTTGTCTGATGAATACTACTTCTTATTGCGCAATTTATACTGGCTAAATATTCATCCCACTTACGTTGATCATTACGTATATACGAGCGGAGAGCCTCATTGATGGATCTGTTGACCCTCTCACTCGCATTAGACTGCGGACTGTGAACAGCTGTTAACTGATGTTTAATTCCAAATTTATCCATTAACGCTTTAAATTCTTTGGACTTAAATTGGCTACCGTTGTCCGAAACTATTACTTCCGGAACCCCATAACACCCAAATATTTCGGTTTTCAAGTAATCTGTTATAGGCTTAGTTACAAATTTCTTTAAAGGCTTTAAGAAAGTGAATTTGGTAAAATGATCTAAAATAATGAAGATTCCGATATTCCCATTTCTAGTACGTGGAAAGGGACCAATTAGATCCAAATATAGCCTTTGAAATGGCCTTTCTGTTTCTACCATTTTTCCCATTGGTGGTTTTAGAGAAGACGTGGGTGTCTTAGACGTTTTACATAATTCACAATTTTGCACATATTCTTTAATGTCAGATACTAGCCTAGGCCAAAAGAAAAATTCTCGTACCCGTTGAACCGTTTTGGCTATTCCGCCATGCGCAGCGTTTGGAACATCATGAGCCGCATATATAACATCTTTACGTAGTTCCATTGGTACAAGCAACTTCCAGGAATCTGATTCATCCAGATTTCCAGATGCAAAATTCGTTCTTTTGTAAATATATTTATCCACCACTCTATAATCAGGTAATTCAGCTTTTGAAAAATTCTCCCTCAGAGTGGAATATTCAGGCGTATCAAATGCTGTAGAGTTTAGGTTAATGGTTGGTAATACCAGTAAATCTATTTCCTCCATATTTGTTTCCTCTTCAAACGCTCTTGATAACGCATCGGGTACAATGTTGTCCTACCCCTGCGGTGCTCAATTGAAAAGTCAAACCCTTGTAATTTCAATGCCCATCTGGCCAACCGTCCCGAAAGGTCCTTCTGTCTCATTAGCCATTTTAGACTGGCGTGATCGGTAATAACTTTAAACTCTTGCCCCTCTATATAGGCTCTAAATTTTCTAATTGCTAGTATAACAGCCAAGCATTCTAATTCCGTAATAGAATAGTTTCGTTGTGCTTTATTTAGCTTTTGCGACATTTATGCTATTGGCCGTTCGTTGCCATCGTTGTCAAGTTGAGCTAAAACTGCACCAATTCCAAATGTACTTGCGTCACACTGCAGGATAAACGGTTTATCGAAGTTTGCGTGAACCAATACAGGTGCTGAAGTTAATTTTTGCTTAATTGTTTCGAATGCTATCTGAGCCTCATCTGTCCACAAAAAAGTTTTACGTTTAGACAGTAATTCTGTCATAGGGAAAGTTACCGTAGCATAATCGTCAATAAATCTGCGATACCACCCCGACATTCCAAGAAATTGTCGCAGCTGTCTTAATATTTTAGGTACTGGAAATTCTGAAATCGCCCTGACCTTTTCAGGATCAATTTTAAGAGCTCCTTGGCCCACGATATAACCCAAATATTGAACTTGTTTAATTGCAAAACTGCTCTTCTCTACGTTAATTGTCAGATTAGCTTTCCGAAGTTGTGTGGCCACCTCTTGTAAATGTTTTAAATGTTCATCAAAATCTTTAGAAATAATCAGTAAGTCGTCAAGGTATACAAATACGTTTGTTTTTAAATAATACGGAATAACTTGGTCAATAAGTCTGCACATAGTTTGCGGTGCATTGCACAATCCAAACGGCATTCGTGTAAATTGATACAATGGCCGATTAGGGATCGTGAAGGCTGTCTTTGGTCTTGAGGATTCGTCCAGTTTAATTTGCCAAAATGCATCTTTTAAATCCACTTTGGAAATAAAGTAAACTGGAGGAAGCCTTGAAATAAGTCCGTCTATGTTAGGTATTGGATATGCATCCTTGGTCGTTACGGAATTTAATTTTCGACTGTCCAAGCAAAAACGAACCTTTCCTGGTTTAACAATCAAAACACCAGGGGATGACCACGGTGAATTCGGACACTCCTCTATAACTCCTAACTTTAACATCCTGTCAATCTCCTCACACAAAAGTTTTTCCCTAGCCGGAGAGATAGGATAATATCTCTGCTTTATTGGATCAGCCTGACCCGTATTAATGGTATGTTCTAATAATTTCGTACTTCCTAGTCCATCTCGTTCCGAGTTTGGAAAATAATTAATTATATTATGTAGTTGTTGTTTCTGAATTGGATTTAATGGTATCATATTTGACTCTTCTTCCAACAGCATCTCACTTATTGTGTTTACCGATATTTGAATTCCGAATTCCTTCCAAAAATCCATCCCGCAAACCATATCCTGTTTTATAGATGGAATTAATAAAAATTCAAAGTCTTTGTTTATTTCATTATAATCTATTTCCAATTTTACTGATCCCATTATACGCTGTTTTTGTCCATCCGCTGTTTTAACATTTCCCAGACCACGTTTAAAATTCTTAGAATCAATAATATTTTGATACATATCTCCTCCAATTACACTTACGTTGGCACCACTGTCCATTAGTGCTAAATGCTTTTTATCTCCTATTTTTAATAAAATGTATGGCCTGTTGTCGTTATTCTTGTTTATCAATGACGAAACAACACATTTTCTTAACCTTTTCCTCCAATTATAGAATTCGCGAATTCTTTTTAATGATCTGGTAGGTTTTAGGTCAGGTTCAGTATCATTAAAAATCCTAGCTCTTTTCCGGTTATATTCTTCAAGACGAGTATGGTAGGGTCTTTGTAAAGGGTGAATATTCACTATTTCAGGTTTATTGGTCACATCCGGTTGATTAGTCACATCAGGTTCAATATTATCTAAGTTTATGTTTTCGGATGTCCGTTCTTTATCGTTCGGACACCCGTGTTGAAGTTTCCCCGCTCCTGGCAACATTTAACACATTGTGGTCTATAAGTATTCTTTAATCCGCATCCGTAGCAGAATACTGTACGAGGTTCTACACAATCCATGAAAGTGTGGCCGGTTCGGTCACAATTCCAGCATTTTCCAGAACGTACCACTACACAAATTTCCGTGTCTTCCGAGTCTGGATTTTCTTCCACTTCCGTTCGAGAAACTTTGCTAGCCAATTCCAACACTTGACCTTTCAAATACGGCCGTTTATTAACATTTGCCATCGACACATCTTTTATAAACTTTTCATGTCGTCTTACCGCACGCCTCAAGTCCGCAACTCGATTTATGTCAAGATGGAGAAGTTCATGCCTAACATCGGGTTTTAAATTTCGCTGAATTGTCTCACATAATTCACAATCTGATAATGGTGTCCTTAGTTTGTCGCATAATGCCAATATCGTCTCATAATATTCATCGAATGACTCGTTAGGTCTTTGTTTCCGACGGCTTATTTCGTTTTTGATGTCAAAATCCGTATTATAATCTTTGTACTGGCGTTTCAATGAATCACACAAACTATCCCAGTCCCTGTCATAACTACTTTTGTGAAACAGCCAATACCATGTCAAAGCCTTTCCTTCAAAAAGAAGGTGTGCATGTTCGCACAACAGTCTAAAATCTCCTCGTAGATTAGTAATAGCTAATGTGTTTACGCGATATATGAACTCGTCGACAGCAATATCCGAGGTATTGCCTGAAAATCGTATTTTCCAATTCCGCACTATATTTAAAATCCTTTCCGAATTTCTTTCAATTTCGCCATCTGTATTTGGATAACCACGACCTATTCTATTACGTGAATCAACACTTTGCCCTGATCGGTCATGACGATCATTATTGTTACGTTCTATCTGGTTATTTCGTCTATCCTGAGAAACATTATCCGCCCGTATGTTATGTTCAATACGGGAAATGTCATCACGATTTGTTCTTTCCAAATGACCATTTTGCTCTATATGTCTAGAATTTCCAATATGTAAATCCCGAAAACCGCTTGCGATCATATTGCTAACATCTTCTCTAAAATCTTTTAAAGAATCCTGTACTATTTGACGTACTCGACAGTCATCAACACTTGCAGAATTTTCAGCATCCTTTCGAGTCTGTAGACGTGTCCTGGGTCTACCTACTCTGTTTGATGGAGTGTCTGCAACCCCAACATCACCTCTTTCCTCAACAAAATTCGAATTACCATCTTGCGGTCCTACCAATGCCGGAATATTCTCATTACTTCTAACTATAGGCATTTTTAACAAATATTATATAACCGCTAGGTAAACAAAACAATTAACTATATTTTTTTTTTTTTCAATATTTCAGTAAAATCTAACAAAAACTATCAATAGAACTTATTGTCAACAATTCTCCTAAAAATTCGCTAAAAATCTCAATATCAATATTATTACTACTCGGTGAAGTCTTTTGGTATATGAATATCGAACAAAATAATAAAATAAAAACAAAAATAATGTAAATAATCGATCAATCATCAACAAAAAAAAAAAATTTGAAGAAAAATATAACTTCTCATATCTGTCTAAAAATTTCCGATATAAATCAGCATGAACAATTCCAGGTACAAATATGAGAAAATAAATAAAAATCTGATAACTATTGTAGGAAAGATCTCGATTCAAAATCAAGTTACTTTTATTCCAAACAAAAGTAAATCAAACCACAGAAACAATTTTGAAGATAGAAGAATAAGTTAAACAAAATACAAAGAATTAGAAAATAGATAAGAGTCGAATGAGTATTGTACCGATACAGACTAGTAGTCAATACAACCTCTCAAATTCGAACCCAAACCCTGATAAAGAATTTGCATCAAAATAATGTCAATTTCGGGAATAGAACCATTTAAACGATTAACTATCAGATCCGAACCAACGATTATATCGACACATAAAATAAAATAATTTTAAATAAAATAAAATAGAAATGTCCACATATATATCACCACACACTGTAGATTCACAAGGCCCTCAGTTTCTAGATGAAATAGCACAAGAAAATTTAAAAACTTACGACAACTGAGGCCCCACGTTGGGCGCCAAATATCTCTGTAACGATTCTTTATTTTCATGGTCTATCCATTTGGGGAACATCGCTACCTATTATTCCGGCTGTGCTCGTCGTTGGGGGGGGGGGGGGGGTGTGTTTAGTTCCCAGAAATAGTATATTCGAATCTGTTACATGGGATATTAATTTCAAGGTAGCATTCTAACGGTTACAAAATAAAACAAAGCGATAAATATGAACAGGGAAAATCAAATTATTATTGATGTTGATGATCGACGTGTAGCTAAAGATGGAAGTTGCCACACCTTCATTACCCACCCTCCTTGCTGACAAATATAGATTTTGTTGTCAGCCCAAAAAAAATAAAACACTAAATGCCTACATACTCATATACCTAGGACTTCACCTTTTGTAATGAAAACAATTCAATTCAACATTCCATATTAGTAATAACACCAAAACAATTTATTTATAAACAGCATAATTCATTATATAAAACAAAATTTGAACTAAAGTTGGTCACCCTTTTGAAGGATTTTAATTTAAATAAAATTTAATTAAATATTTCTTAAAATTGTAAAAAAAATTTTGATTGAATTTATCAACAATTGGTCAAGTACCGTAAAAGCAAAAACAAAATTTTAAATTGACGATAAATAGTAAACAGTGTAATGAATCAAAAGAAAAAAAAACTAACTTGCAAACTACCATTAAAATTTAATGTAAACGTATCAGTAAATCTTTTGATGAAATAAAAACTCAAATAATGGCTAAAAAAAATAATTGTATAAGTTAATATAATGAATTGTCATGGAAAAAAAAAACAAACAAAAATTTATTGCATAATGCATTAAATAAATTTGGTTAATATAAAAATATTTTAATGAATAAATTGAATTTATGCAAATTAAAAAAATTATAATCATGCAAAGGTATCACATAACATATTGATGGCAACCCCGTTGGGTATAAAATTCAAATGGGATAATTAAATTTAAAGAAAAAGTCACTCAAAAGAATGGCTAATATATATTCATAATTAGTATTTGTTAGCCCTTGATATGAAAATTGATTGAGTATAAATGAGGGTAAATAATCTAATTGAGTATAAAAATGAAGAACAAAATTTGAATAAACTTACGTTTGCATATCCCTCGTTGTCACCAAGCGCTTGTAGACGAAAAACATAATTGGCTGAAAGTTTTATTCAAATTATTTAGGGTGTAAGCTAGTTTGTATGAATGTTAGTTTGTGTAAGTGTAAGTGTAACTCGCTCAGAAACGAAAAAGTCTCTGATTGAGTGTGTGAGAGAATTTGGAAGATTTATTTCTTAGAAGAAAATGTTTCTAAAAAAAAAACAAATTTGATATGGACCTAAAATGTATGAATGAGTGAAATGTGTTTTTGTTAGATATATGAAGTTTAACTAATTAATGAAGTTTAGGTTGTAGTATTGGATGTAAATGGTGTAATGGATATAATTTAGTTGAATAGGTAATTACGCGATAATGACGTTTGCTTGTATTGTTTTAAATGATAAATTCAAATTAGGTGACCAGACAACAAAAAAAAAAAAAATCACAAATAGAAATTTAAAAATCTAGACTATTTACGTTAATTGAAAAACAATTAAAATTAGAGAATTATATTTCTCTTACGTTAAACAATATCAGAACTAGCACGTTGGGAACATTATTTATAAATTTATCTCAAAGTTAATAAACAAAAACACTCGCGACAATGAAGATAATGTAAACACTTCTTAGATATGGTCACCCCAATCTAGTTTTTTTCTATTTATAGCCAATATCTGACAATGATTTTTACGCATCCGTATTTGACCGCAATGATGATTTGAAGTAAAGAAGTTCCTATATAATATGATATTGATTTTTGCAATATGTTTTGCGAATTCTTATAGCCTCACGTTTATAGATGATTATAATGATCTGCATACATTGGTTGATTATAGTTGTTGTTATAAATGGGTAGAAGGTTTGCTTCGCATACGCAACCTATAAAGTAAAATCCTCCCCAAATTGGGATAGTTCCTTGTAACCTCTGGAATGATATTTCTAACAGCCCCTAGACGTCACAACACTCTCAGAGCTAATTAAAAAAAAAAAACAATTCCTAAAAAAATTTCGAAAACATTAATCCTTGGTCAACTATAAACTTTAATTAAATACAAAACTTACCAAAAGAATTAATAATTTCAAATAATTTTCGGTCTCTTCAATTTGTATTGGAAAAATGTTTCAAATTGAATTAAATAATTCCTTTATTTTCCGTTGTCTAGCTTCCTTTTGATTTGAAATTAAACCAACTAATAAATTGAAAAATTTTCTTTCTTCTTGACACAAAAATAAAATGTATTCAAAATTATAGAAAAATGAAAAACTAACTTGATTGAATTTTTTTTTTGTTTTTTAAAATTGGAATCACTGAAAGTATAATTTTCACACTCATAAAAATATGTTAGTACGCGAAAAACCCAAATACGATATAAAACCAAATAAAAAAATTTCGAACACAAAAGCATCGCCATCACAAAACAGATGAAGAGAAAAGCATGCTGTATAACTTTATCTGAAAAAGGCGTCAATATTTTTACAATGTTGTGGGTATAATAAAAATCACTCTAAATCCATATGTCCTTAATATGAAATATACCAATATGGCCCCCTTTGACATCTTGCAGCTCGTAGTTAACATTACCAATTTTCCTCTTTACTACAGCCTTTATGCCAGTGGGTGCAAGTTTCGCATTAAATCGGTTCACCAGTGAACTTTGTACAAAATTTCTGTGAATCACCTCTTGACCAATATTAAATTCTCTAGTCCGAGTTATCAAATTATATGATTTAACATTTCTATCATATGCGGCTTTTATTTTCTTTCTAATAGAATCCCTCAGAAGCGAGAATTCATCTTGGCGTTCCAATTGTGTATCATTTTCAGATAAAAGTTTCAAGTTTCTTATAACGTGGTAGTCTTGTCCATGGTTTATCATTGCTTGGCCAAATACGAGTTCGTATGGTGTTCTGCCAGTTGTCTGATGAATACTACTTCTTATTGCGCAATTTATACTGGCTAAATATTCATCCCACTTACGTTGATCATTACGTATATACGAGCGGAGAGCCTCATTGATGGATCTGTTGACCCTCTCACTCGCATTAGACTGCGGACTGTGAACAGCTGTTAACTGATGTTTAATTCCAAATTTATCCATTAACGCTTTAAATTCTTTGGACTTAAATTGGCTACCGTTGTCCGAAACTATTACTTCCGGAACCCCATAACACCCAAATATTTCGGTTTTCAAGTAATCTGTTATAGGCTTAGTTACAAATTTCTTTAAAGGCTTTAAGAAAGTGAATTTGGTGAAATGATCTAAAATAATCAAGATTCCGATATTCCCATTTCTAGTACGTGGAAAGGGACCAATTAGATCCAAATATAGCCTTTGAAATGGCCTTTCTGTTTCTACCATTTTTCCCATTGGTGGTTTTAGAGAAGACGTGGGTGTCTTAGACGTTTTACATAATTCACAATTTTGCACATATTCTTTAATGTCAGATACTAGCCTAGGCCAAAAGAAAAATTCTCGTACCCGTTGAACCGTTTTGGCTATTCCGCCATGCGCAGCGTTTGGAACATCATGAGCCGCATATATAACATCTTTACGTAGTTCCATTGGTACAAGCAACTTCCAGGAATCTGATTCATCCAGATTTCCAGATGCAAAATTCGTCCTTTTGTAAATATATTTATCCACCACTCTATAATCAGGTAATTCAGCTTTTGAAAAATTCTCCCTCAGAGTGGAATATTCAGGCGTATCAAATGCTGTAGAGTTTAGGTTAATGGTTGGTAATACCAGTAAATCTATTTCCTCCATATTTGTTTCCTCTTCAAACGCTCTTGATAACGCATCGGGTACAATGTTGTCCTTACCCCTGCGGTGCTCAATTGAAAAGTCAAACCCTTGTAATTTCAATGCCCATCTGGCCAACCGTCCCGAAAGGTCCTTCTGTCTCATTAGCCATTTTAGACTGGCGTGATCGGTAATAACTTTAAACTCTTGCCCCTCTATATAGGCTCTAAATTTTCTAATTGCTAGTATAACAGCCAAGCATTCTAATTCCGTAATAGAATAGTTTCGTTGTGCTTTATTTAGCTTTTGCGACATTTATGCTATTGGCCGTTCGTTGCCATCGTTGTCAAGTTGAGCTAAAACTGCACCAATTCCAAATGTACTTGCGTCACACTGCAGGATAAACGGTTTATCGAAGTTTGCGTGAACCAATACAGGTGCTGAAGTTAATTTTTGCTTAATTGTTTCGAATGCTATCTGAGCCTCATCTGTCCACAAAAAAGTTTTACGTTTAGACAGTAATTCTGTCATAGGGAAAGTTACCGTAGCATAATCGTCAATAAATCTGCGATACCACCCCGACATTCCAAGAAATTGTCGCAGCTGTCTTAATGTTTTAGGTACTGGAAATTCTGAAATCGCCCTGACCTTTTCAGGATCAATTTTAAGAGCTCCTTGGCCCACGATATAACCCAAATATTGAACTTGTTTAATTGCAAAACTGCTCTTCTCTACGTTAATTGTCAGATTAGCTTTCCGAAGTTGTGTGGCCACCTCTTGTAAATGTTTTAAATGTTCATCAAAATCTTTAGAAATAATCAGTAAGTCGTCAAGGTATACAAATACGTTTGTTTTTAAATAATACGGAATAACTTGGTCAATAAGTCTGCACATAGTTTGCGGTGCATTGCACAATCCAAACGGCATTCGTGTAAATTGATACAATGGCCGATTAGGGATCGTGAAGGCTGTCTTTGGTCTTGAGGATTCGTCCAGTTTAATTTGCCAAAATGCATCTTTTAAATCCACTTTGGAAATAAAGTAAACTGGAGGAAGCCTTGAAATAAGTCCGTCTATGTTAGGTATTGGATATGCATCCTTGGTCGTTACGGAATTTAATTTTCGACTGTCCAAGCAAAAACGAACCTTTCCTGGTTTAACAATCAAAACACCAGGGGATGACCACGGTGAATTCGGACACTCCTCTATAACTCCTAACTTTAACATCCTGTCAATCTCCTCACACAAAAGTTTTTCCCTAGCCGGAGAGATAGGATAATATCTCTGCTTTATTGGATCAGCCTGACCCGTATTAATGGTATGTTCTAATAATTTCGTACTTCCTAGTCCATCTCGTTCCGAGTTTGGAAAATAATTAATTATATTATGTAGTTGTTGTTTCTGAATTGGATTTAATGGTATCATATTTGACTCTTCTTCCAACAGCATCTCACTTATTGTGTTTACCGATATTTGAATTCCGAATTCCTTCCAAAAATCCATCCCGCAAACCATATCCTGTTTTATAGATGGAATTAATAAAAATTCAAAGTCTTTGTTTATTTCATTATAATCTATTTCCAATTTTACTGATCCCATTATACGCTGTTTTTGTCCATCCGCTGTTTTAACATTTCCCAGACCACGTTTAAAATTCTTAGAATCAATAATATTTTGATACATATCTCCTCCAATTACACTTACGTTGGCACCACTGTCCATTAGTGCTAAATGCTTTTTATCTCCTATTTTTAATAAAATGTATGGCCTGTTGTCGTTATTCTTGTTTATCAATGACGAAACAACACATTTTCTTAACCTTTTCCTCCAATTATAGAATTCGCGAATTCTTTTTAATGATCTGGTAGGTTTTAGGTCAGGTTCAGTATCATTAAAAATCCTAGCTCTTTTCCGGTTATATTCTTCAAGACGAGTATGGTAGGGTCTTTGTAAAGGGTGAATATTCACTATTTCAGGTTTATTGGTCACATCCGGTTGATTAGTCACATCAGGTTCAATATTATCTAAGTTTATGTTTTCGGATGTCCGTTCTTTATCGTTCGGACACCCGTGTTGAAGTTTCCCCGCTCCTGGCAACATTTAACACATTGTGGTCTATAAGTATTCTTTAATCCGCATCCGTAGCAGAATACTGTACGAGGTTCTACACAATCCATGAAAGTGTGGCCGGTTCGGTCACAATTCCAGCATTTTCCAGAACGTACCACTACACAAATTTCCGTGTCTTCCGAGTCTGGATTTTCTTCCACTTCCGTTCGAGAAACTTTGCTAGCCAATTCCAACACTTGACCTTTCAAATACGGCCGTTTATTAACATTTGCCATCGACACATCTTTTATAAACTTTTCATGTCGTCTTACCGCACGCCTCAAGTCCGCAACTCGATTTATGTCAAGATGGAGAAGTTCATGCCTAACATCGGGTTTTAAATTTCGCTGAATTGTCTCACATAATTCACAATCTGATAATGGTGTCCTTAGTTTGTCGCATAATGCCAATATCGTCTCATAATATTCATCGAATGACTCGTTAGGTCTTTGTTTCCGACGGCTTATTTCGTGTTTGATGTCAAAATCCGTATTATAATCTTTGTACTGGCGTTTCAATGAATCACACAAACTATCCCAGTCCCTGTCATAACTACTTTTGTGAAACAGCCAATACCATGTCAAAGCCTTTCCTTCAAAAAGAAGGTGTGCATGTTCGCACAACAGTCTAAAATCTCCTCGTAGATTAGTAATAGCTAATGTGTTTACGCGATATATGAACTCGTCGACAGCAATATCCGAGGTATTGCCTGAAAATCGTATTTTCCAATTCCGCACTATATTTAAAATCCTTTCCGAATTTCTTTCAATTTCGCCATCTGTATTTGGATAACCACGACCTATTCTATTACGTGAATCAACACTTTGCCCTGATCGGTCATGACGATCATTATTGTTACGTTCTATCTGGTTATTTCGTCTATCCTGAGAAACATTATCCGCCCGTATGTTATGTTCAATACGGGAAATGTCATCACGATTTGTTCTTTCCAAATGACCATTTTGCTCTATATGTCTAGAATTTCCAATATGTAAATCCCGAAAACCGCTTGCGATCATATTGCTAACATCTTCTCTAAAATCTTTTAAAGAATCCTGTACTATTTGACGTACTCGACAGTCATCAACACTTGCAGAATTTTCAGCATCCTTTCGAGTCTGTAGACGTGTCCTGGGTCTACCTACTCTGTTTGATGGAGTGTCTGCAACCCCAACATCACCTCTTTCCTCAACAAAATTCGAATTACCATCTTGCGGTCCTACCAATGCCGGAATATTCTCATTACTTCTAACTATAGGCATTTTTAACAAATATTATATAACCGCTAGGTAAACAAAACAATTAACTATATTTTTTTTTTTTTTCAATATTTCAGTAAAATCTAACAAAAACTATCAATAGAACTTATTGTCAACAATTCTCCTAAAAATTCGCTAAAAATCTCAATATCAATATTATTACTACTCGGTGAAGTCTTTTGGTATATGAATATCGAAGAAAATAATAAAATAAAAACAAAAATAATGTAAATAATCGATCAATCATCAACAAAAAAAAAAATTTGAAGAAAAATATAACTTCTCATATCTGTCTAAAAATTTCCGATATAAATCAGCATGAACAATTCCAGGTACAAATATGAGAAAATAAATAAAAATCTGATAACTATTGTAGGAAAGATCTCGATTCAAAATCAAGTTACTTTTATTCCAAACAAAAGTAAATCAAACCACAGAAACAATTTTGAAGATAGAAGAATAAGTTAAACAAAATACAAAGAATTAGAAAATAGATAAGAGTCGAATGAGTATTGTACCGATACAGACTAGTAGTCAATACAACCTCTCAAATTCGAACCCAAACCCTGATAAAGAATTTGCATCAAAATAATGTCAATTTCGGGAATAGAACCATTTAAACGATTAACTATCAGATCCGAACCAACGATTATATCGACACATAAAATAAAATAATTTTAAATAAAATAAAATAGAAATGTCCACATATATATCACCACACACTGTAGATTCACAAGGTCCTCAGTTTCTAGATGAAATAGCACAAGAAAATTTAAAAACTTACGACAACTGAGGCCCCACGTTGGGCGCCAAATATCTCTGTAACGATTCTTTATTTTCATGGTCTATCCATTTGGGGAACATCGCTACCTATTATTCCGGCTGTGCTCGTCGTTGGGGGGGGGGGGGTGTGTTTAGTTCCCAGAAATAGTATATTCGAATCTGTTACATGGGATATTAATTTCAAGGTAGCATTCTAACGGTTACAAAATAAAACAAAGCGATAAATATGAACAGGGAAAATAAAATTATTATTGATGTTGATGATCGACGTGTAGCTAAAGATGGAAGTTGCCACACCTTCATTACCCACCCTCCTTGCTGACAAATATAGATTTTGTTGTCAGCCCAAAAAAAATAAAACACTAAATGCCTATATATGAGTATGATATACCTAGGACTTCACCTTTTGTAATGAAAACAATTCAATTCAACATTCCATATTAGTAATAACACCAAAACAATTTATTTATAAACAGCATAATTCATTATATAAAACAAAATTTGAACTAAAGTTGGTCACCCTTTTGAAGGATTTTAATTTAAATAAAATTTAATTAAATATTTCTTAAAATTGTAAAAAAAATTTTGATTGAATTTATCAACAATTGGTCAAGTACCGTAAAAGCAAAAACAAAATTTTAAATTGACGATAAATAGTAAACAGTGTAATGAATCAAAAGAAAAAAAAACTAACTTGCAAACTACCATTAAAATTTAATGTAAACGTATCAGTAAATCTTTTGATGAAATAAAAACTCAAATAATGGCTAAAAAAAATAATTGTATAAGTTAATATAATGAATTGTCATGGAAAAAAAAACAAACAAAAATTTATTGCATAATGCATTAAATGAATTTGGTTAATATAAAAATATTTTAATGAATAAATTGAATTTATGCAAATTAAAAAAATTATAATCATGCAAAGGTATCACATAACATATTGATGGCAACCCCGTTGGGTATAAAATTCAAATGGGATAATTAAATTTAAAGAAAAAGTCACTCAAAAGAATGGCTAATATATATTCATAATTAGTATTTGTTAGCCCTTGATATGAAAATTGATTGAGTATAAATGAGGGTAAATAATCTAATTGAGTATAAAAATGAAGAACAAAATTTGAATAAACTTACGTTTGCATATCCCTCGTTGTCACCAAGCGCTTGTAGACGAAAAACATAATTGGCTGAAAGTTTTATTCAAATTATTTAGGGTGTAAGCTAGTTTGTATGAATGTTAGTTTGTGTAAGTGTAAGTGTAACTCGCTCAGAAACGAAAAAGTCTCTGATTGAGTGTGTGAGAGAATTTGGAAGATTTATTTCTTAGAAGAAAATGTTTCTAAAAAAAAAACAAATTTGATATGGACCTAAAATGTATGAATGAGTGAAATGTGTTTTTGTTAGATATATGAAGTTTAACTAATTAATGAAGTTTAGGTTGTAGTATTGGATGTAAATGGTGTAATGGATATAATTTAGTTGAATAGGTAATTACGCGATAATGACGTTTGCTTGTATTGTTTTAAATGATAAATTCAAATTAGGTGACCAGACAACAAAAAAAAAAAAAATCACAAATAGAAATTTAAAAATCTAGACTATTTACGTTAATTGAAAAACAATTAAAATTAGAGAATTATATTTCTCTTACGTTAAACAATATCAGAACTAGCACGTTGGGAACATTATTTATAAATTTATCTCAAAGTTAATAAACAAAAACACTCGCGACAATGAAGATAATGTAAACACTTCTTAGATATGGTCACCCCAATCTAATTTTTTTCTATTTATAGCCAATATCTGACAATGATTTTTACGCATCCGTATTTGACCGCAATGATGATTTGAAGTAAAGAAGTTCCTATATAATATGATATTGATTTTTGCAATATGTTTTGCGAATTCTTATAGCCTCACGTTTATAGATGATTATAATGATCTGCATACATTGGTTGATTATAGTTGTTGTTATAAATGGGTAGAAGGTTTGCTTCGCATACGCAACCTATAAAGTAAAATCCTCCCCAAATTGGGATAGTTCCTTGTAACCTCTGGAATGATATTTCTAACAGCCCCTAGACGTCACAACACTCTCAGAGCTAATTAAAAAAAAAAACAATTCCTAAAAAAATTTCGAAAACATTAATCCTTGGTCAACTATAAACTTTAATTAAATACAAAACTTACCAAAAGAATTAATAATTTCAAATAATTTTCGGTCTCTTCAATTTGTATTGGAAAAATGTTTCAAATTGAATTAAATAATTCCTTTATTTTCCGTTGTCTAGCTTCCTTTTGATTTGAAATTAAACCAACTAATAAATTGAAAAATTTTCTTTCTTCTTGACACAAAAATAAAATGTATTCAAAATTATAGAAAAATGAAAAACTAACTTGATTGAATTTTTTTTTTGTTTTTTAAAATTGGAATCACTGAAAGTATAATTTTCACACTCATAAAAATATGTTAGTACGCGAAAAACCCAAATACGATATAAAACCAAATAAAAAAATTTCGAACACAAAAGCATCGCCATCACAAAACAGATGAAGAGAAAAGCATGCTGTATAACTTTATCTGAAAAAGGCGTCAATATTTTTACAATGTTGTGGGTATAATAAAAATCACTCTAAATCCATATGTCCTTAATATGAAATATACCAATATGGCCCCCTTTGACATCTTGCAGCTCGTAGTTAACATTACCAATTTTCCTCTTTACTACAGCCTTTATGCCAGTGGGTGCAAGTTTCGCATTAAATCGGTTCACCAGTGAAATTTGTACAAAATTTCTGTGAATCACCTCTTGACCAATATTAAATTCTCTAGTCCGAGTTATCAAATTATATGATTTAACATTTCTATCATATGCGGCTTTTATTTTCTTTCTAATAGAATCCCTCAGAAGCGAGAATTCATCTTGGCGTTCCAATTGTGTATCATTTTCAGATAAAAGTTTCAAGTTTCTTATAACGTGGTAGTCTTGTCCATGGTTTATCATTGCTTGGCCAAATACGAGTTCGTATGGTGTTCTGCCAGTTGTCTGATGAATACTACTTCTTATTGCGCAATTTATACTGGCTAAATATTCATCCCACTTACGTTGATCATTACGTATATACGAGCGGAGAGCCTCATTGATGGATCTGTTGACCCTCTCACTCGCATTAGACTGCGGACTGTGAACAGCTGTTAACTGATGTTTAATTCCAAATTTATCCATTAACGCTTTAAATTCTTTGGACTTAAATTGGCTACCGTTGTCCGAAACTATTACTTCCGGAACCCCATAACACCCAAATATTTCGGTTTTCAAGTAATCTGTTATAGGCTTAGTTACAAATTTCTTTAAAGGCTTTAAGAAAGTGAATTTGGTGAAATGATCTAAAATAATCAAGATTCCGATATTCCCATTTCTAGTACGTGGAAAGGGACCAATTAGATCCAAATATAGCCTTTGAAATGGCCTTTCTGTTTCTACCATTTTTCCCATTGGTGGTTTTAGAGAAGACGTGGGTGTCTTAGACGTTTTACATAATTCACAATTTTGCACATATTCTTTAATGTCAGATACTAGCCTAGGCCAAAAGAAAAATTCTCGTACCCGTTGAACCGTTTTGGCTATTCCGCCATGCGCAGCGTTTGGAACATCATGAGCCGCATATATAACATCTTTACGTAGTTCCATTGGTACAAGCAACTTCCAGGAATCTGATTCATCCAGATTTCCAGATGCAAAATTCGTCCTTTTGTAAATATATTTATCCACCACTCTATAATCAGGTAATTCAGCTTTTGAAAAATTCTCCCTCAGAGTGGAATATTCAGGCGTATCAAATGCTGTAGAGTTTAGGTTAATGGTTGGTAATACCAGTAAATCTATTTCCTCCATATTTGTTTCCTCTTCAAACGCTCTTGATAACGCATCGGGTACAATGTTGTCCTTACCCCTGCGGTGCTCAATTGAAAAGTCAAACCCTTGTAATTTCAATGCCCATCTGGCCAACCGTCCCGAAAGGTCCTTCTGTCTCATTAGCCATTTTAGACTGGCGTGATCGGTAATAACTTTAAACTCTTGCCCCTCTATATAGGCTCTAAATTTTCTAATTGCTAGTATAACAGCCAAGCATTCTAATTCCGTAATAGAATAGTTTCGTTGTGCTTTATTTAGCTTTTGCGACATTTATGCTATTGGCCGTTCGTTGCCATCGTTGTCAAGTTGAGCTAAAACTGCACCAATTCCAAATGTACTTGCGTCACACTGCAGGATAAACGGTTTATCGAAGTTTGCGTGAACCAATACAGGTGCTGAAGTTAATTTTTGCTTAATTGTTTCGAATGCTATCTGAGCCTCATCTGTCCACAAAAAAGTTTTACGTTTAGACAGTAATTCTGTCATAGGGAAAGTTACCGTAGCATAATCGTCAATAAATCTGCGATACCACCCCGACATTCCAAGAAATTGTCGCAGCTGTCTTAATGTTTTAGGTACTGGAAATTCTGAAATCGCCCTGACCTTTTCAGGATCAATTTTAAGAGCTCCTTGGCCCACGATATAACCCAAATATTGAACTTGTTTAATTGCAAAACTGCTCTTCTCTACGTTAATTGTCAGATTAGCTTTCCGAAGTTGTGTGGCCACCTCTTGTAAATGTTTTAAATGTTCATCAAAATCTTTAGAAATAATCAGTAAGTCGTCAAGGTATACAAATACGTTTGTTTTTAAATAATACGGAATAACTTGGTCAATAAGTCTGCACATAGTTTGCGGTGCATTGCACAATCCAAACGGCATTCGTGTAAATTGATACAATGGCCGATTAGGGATCGTGAAGGCTGTCTTTGGTCTTGAGGATTCGTCCAGTTTAATTTGCCAAAATGCATCTTTTAAATCCACTTTGGAAATAAAGTAAACTGGAGGAAGCCTTGAAATAAGTCCGTCTATGTTAGGTATTGGTATGCATCCTTGGTCGTTACGGAATTTAATTTTCGACTGTCCAAGCAAAAACGAACCTTTCCTGGTTTAACAATCAAAACACCAGGGGATGACCACGGTGAATTCGGACACTCCTCTATAACTCCTAACTTTAACATCCTGTCAATCTCCTCACACAAAAGTTTTTCCCTAGCCGGAGAGATAGGATAATATCTCTGCTTTATTGGATCAGCCTGACCCGTATTAATGGTATGTTCTAATAATTTCGTACTTCCTAGTCCATCTCGTTCCGAGTTTGGAAAATAATTAATTATATTATGTAGTTGTTGTTTCTGAATTGGATTTAATGGTATCATATTTGACTCTTCTTCCAACAGCATCTCACTTATTGTGTTTACCGATATTTGAATTCCGAATTCCTTCCAAAAATCCATCCCGCAAACCATATCCTGTTTTATAGATGGAATTAATAAAAATTCAAAGTCTTTGTTTATTTCATTATAATCTATTTCCAATTTTACTGATCCCATTATACGCTGTTTTTGTCCATCCGCTGTTTTAACATTTCCCAGACCACGTTTAAAATTCTTAGAATCAATAATATTTTGATACATATCTCCTCCAATTACACTTACGTTGGCACCACTGTCCATTAGTGCTAAATGCTTTTTATCTCCTATTTTTAATAAAATGTATGGCCTGTTGTCGTTATTCTTGTTTATCAATGACGAAACAACACATTTTCTTAACCTTTTCCTCCAATTATAGAATTCGCGAATTCTTTTTAATGATCTGGTAGGTTTTAGGTCAGGTTCAGTATCATTAAAAATCCTAGCTCTTTTCCGGTTATATTCTTCAAGACGAGTATGGTAGGGTCTTTGTAAAGGGTGAATATTCACTATTTCAGGTTTATTGGTCACATCCGGTTGATTAGTCACATCAGGTTCAATATTATCTAAGTTTATGTTTTCGGATGTCCGTTCTTTATCGTTCGGACACCCGTGTTGAAGTTTCCCCGCTCCTGGCAACATTTAACACATTGTGGTCTATAAGTATTCTTTAATCCGCATCCGTAGCAGAATACTGTACGAGGTTCTACACAATCCATGAAAGTGTGGCCGGTTCGGTCACAATTCCAGCATTTTCCAGAACGTACCACTACACAAATTTCCGTGTCTTCCGAGTCTGGATTTTCTTCCACTTCCGTTCGAGAAACTTTGCTAGCCAATTCCAACACTTGACCTTTCAAATACGGCCGTTTATTAACATTTGCCATCGACACATCTTTTATAAACTTTTCATGTCGTCTTACCGCACGCCTCAAGTCCGCAACTCGATTTATGTCAAGATGGAGAAGTTCATGCCTAACATCGGGTTTTAAATTTCGCTGAATTGTCTCACATAATTCACAATCTGATAATGGTGTCCTTAGTTTGTCGCATAATGCCAATATCGTCTCATAATATTCATCGAATGACTCGTTAGGTCTTTGTTTCCGACGGCTTATTTCGTTTTTGATGTCAAAATCCGTATTATAATCTTTGTACTGGCGTTTCAATGAATCACACAAACTATCCCAGTCCCTGTCATAACTACTTTTGTGAAACCGCCAATACCATGTCAAAGCCTTTCCTTCAAAAAGAAGGTGTGCATGTTCGCACAACAGTCTAAAATCTCCTCGTAGATTAGTAATAGCTAATGTGTTTACGCGATATATGAACTCGTCGACAGCAATATCCGAGGTATTGCCTGAAAATCGTATTTTCCAATTCCGCACTATATTTAAAATCCTTTCCGGGGGGGGGGGGGGGGGGGGGGGGTGTTTAGTTCCCAGAAATAGTATATTCGAATCTGTTACATGGGATATTAATTTCAAGGTAGCATTCTAACGGTTACAAAATAAAACAAAGCGATAAATATGAACAGGAAAATAAAATTATTATTGATGTTGATGATCGACGTGAAGCTAAAGATGGAAGTTGCCACACCTTCATTACCCACCCTCCTTGCTGACAAATATAGATTTTGTTGTCAGCCCAAAAAAAATAAAACACTAAATGCCTACATACTCATATACCTAGGACTTCACCTTTTGTAATGAAAACAATTCAATTCAACATTCCATATTAGTAATAAAACCAAAACAATTTATTTATAAACAGCATAATTCATTATATAAAACAAAATTTGAACTAAAGTTGGTCACCCTTTTGAAGGATTTTAATTTAAATAAAATTTAATTAAATATTTCTTAAAATTGTAAAAAAAATTTTGATTGAATTTATCAACAATTGGTCAAGTACCGTAAAAGCAAAAACAAAATTTTAAATTGACGATAAATAGTAAACAGTGTAATGAATCAAAAGAAAAAAAAACTAACTTGCAAACTACCATTAAAATTTAATGTAAACGTATCAGTAAATCTTTTGATGAAATAAAAACTCAAATAATGGCTAAAAAAAATAATTGTATAAGTTAATATAATGAATTGTCATGGAAAAAAAAAAACAAACAAAAATTTATTGCATAATGCATTAAATGAATTTGGTTAATATAAAAATATTTTAATGAATAAATTGAATTTATGCAAATTAAAAAAATTATAATCATGCAAAGGTATCACATAACATATTGATGGCAACCCCGTTGGGTATAAAATTCAAATGGGATAATTAAATTTAAAGAAAAAGTCACTCAAAAGAATGGCTAATATATATTCATAATTAGTATTTGTTAGCCCTTGATATGAAAATTGATTGAGTATAAATGAGGGTAAATAATCTAATTGAGTATAAAAATGAAGAACAAAATTTGAATAAACTTACGTTTGCATATCCCTCGTTGTCACCAAGCGCTTGTAGACGAAAAACATAATTGGCTGAAAGTTTTATTCAAATTATTTAGGGTGTAAGCTAGTTTGTATGAATGTTAGTTTGTGTAAGTGTAAGTGTAACTCGCTCAGAAACGAAAAAGTCTCTGATTGAGTGTGTGAGAGAATTTGGAAGATTTATTTCTTAGAAGAAAATGTTTCTAAAAAAAAAAACAAATTTGATATGGACCTAAAATGTATGAATGAGTGAAATGTGTTTTTGTTAGATATATGAAGTTTAACTAATTAATGAAGTTTAGGTTGTAGTATTGGATGTAAATGGTGTAATGGATATAATTTAGTTGAATAGGTAATTACGCGATAATGACGTTTGCTTGTATTGTTTTAAATGATAAATTCAAATTAGGTGACCAGACAACAAAAAAAAAAAAAAACAAATAGAAATTTAAAAATCTAGACTATTTACGTTAATAGAAAAACAATTAAAATTAGAGAATTATATTTCTCTTACGTTAAACAATATCAGAACTAGCACGTTGGGAACATTATTTATAAATTTATCTCAAAGTTAATAAACAAAAACACTCGCGACAATGAAGATAATGTAAACACTTCTTAGATATGGTCACCCCAATCTAATTTTTTTCTATTTATAGCCAATATCTGACAATGATTTTTACGCATCCGTATTTGACCGCAATGATGATTTGAAGTAAAGAAGTTCCTATATAATATGATATTGATTTTTGCAATATGTTTTGCGAATTCTTATAGCCTCACGTTTATAGATGATTATAATGATCTGCATACATTGGTTGATTATAGTTGTTGTTATAAATGGGTAGAAGGTTTGCTTCGCATACGCAACCTATAAAGTAAAATCCTTCCCAAATTGGGATAGTTCCTTGTAACCTCTGGAATGATATTTCTAACAGCCCCTAGACGTCACAACACTCTCAGAGCTAATTAAAAAAAAAAAAAACAATTCCTAAAAAAATTTCGAAAACATTAATCCTTGGTCAACTATAAACTTTAATTAAATACAAAACTTACCAAAAGAATTAATAATTTCAAATAATTTTCGGTCTCTTCAATTTGTATTGGAAAAATGTTTCAAATTGAATTAAATAATTCCTTTATTTTCCGTTGTCTAGCTTCCTTTTGATTTGAAATTAAACCAACTAATAAATTGAAAAATTTTCTTTCTTCTTGACACAAAAATAAAATGTATTCAAAATTATAGAAAAATGAAAAACTAACTTGATTGAATTTTTTTTTTGTTTTTTAAAATTGGAATCACTGAAAGTATAATTTTCACACTCATAAAAATATGTTAGTACGCGAAAAACCCAAATACGATATAAAACCAAATAAAAAAATTTCGAACACAAAAGCATCGCCATCACAATATATACAGTGTTGGAAAATATAATAGAAACGACAACTACTTGCACATTGCATATCATATTTTTAGCTTGTAAGGTAATCATTTCACCAGATACATACTGTATTAGACTCTTTGATAACGGTACTTTATTTTGAGTTTGCTTTTGGGTACATGATCGCAAAAATGTAAGTTTAGTATTCTTTTAGTGCAGTGACCACGTGTTTCGGTTGGAAAAAAAATAGAAACGCTGCGGAAACTGTTAATAATTCCGCTTTAAATTAATAAAATATTTTTATTTAAAAAGGGTTTGATACTTTGTGGGAAATGTACGTTAAAAATGTGAAACTGCTGCAAATCTTTTCATAATTTATTAATATCTCATTCAAGATGGGTCGTGGTACAAATTGTACAGTTCAGGAAAGGGAAATTATAAAAAAATTAAAAAATGATGGCCTTTCAATGTCTCAGATTGCCGACTTGATGAAGTGCTCTTAAAAAAAAGTATTTTCTGCGATTCATTTTAAATGCCTTAAAAGCACCAGTAAGCAGTCGAACAATCCGAAATAGATTGATATCTGCGGGTTTAAAGGCATATAGTGCAAGGAAAGTACCATACCTTAGCCAAAACAACATAAACTGCAGGTTATCGTTTGCAAGGAAACACGTATTGCGCAGAAATTGGAAAAACGTATTATGGTCTGATGAGACAAAGATTAATTTGTTTGGGTCTGATGGCAAGGTGCATGTAAGACGCCCTAAAAACACTGCCTACGATCCAAAGCACACGTTAAAAACTGTTAAGCATGGGGATGGGAATATAATGCTTTGGGGGTGCTTTTCATCGTCAGGCGTTGGTCCGTTATTCTGGGTAAAGGATAAGATGTGCGCTGTCGACTACACAAACATTTTACAGAAAGTCATGCTTCCATATGCTGAGGAAGAAATGCCTTTGAAGTGGGAGTTTCAGCAGGACAACGACCCCAAACACTCATCTAAGCTGGCAAAGAAATGGTTCCAAGACAACAATGTCCACCTGTTAGAATGGCCGTCACAGTCCCCGGACTTAAACCCCATTGAGCACCTTTGGGGTATTCTGAAAAAGAAAATTGCTGGCTATAAGCCAAAAAATAAAGCAGATTTGTGGGAGAAAGTTCAGGTTGGTAGACTCAATGGGCCGGCGTTGTACCGAAGTCCTTAAAAACAAGGGTGGAACAACCAAATATTAATTTCAATTTAATTTAAACATTGTATTTATTGTTTTAAAGAAAAAAGTTTATGTTAATTAGTTTTAAGTTTGTTGTTTCTATTATTTTTTCCAGGGGCAATGAAATGAATGCCGTCATATGTTTTGTTACGTAAATGCAGCTGAGCTGGGTTTTTCTATTTTTTATATATAAATAAATTCTGTTATAAAAAAAAATATAAACTCCCAAAATAAATTTTGTTTAAAAGAAATATTCTGAAAAGAAAGAAAACTGCTCATCGTTTCTATTATATTTTCCAACACTGTATATATATATATATATATATATATATATAT
This sequence comes from Eustalomyia histrio, assembly GCA_949748255.1. NCBI lineage: Eukaryota > Metazoa > Arthropoda > Insecta > Diptera > Anthomyiidae > Eustalomyia > Eustalomyia histrio. The sequence continues at coordinate 186,622,112 of OX456523.1, read as the reverse complement.
ATATATATATATTATACACACACAAATACATATATATTTTAATTATTGATATATTTTTAATCGAACAATTTAGGATTAATAAATGCATAAAAACATATAAACATTTAGGAAATAAGCTACAAGTTCAAAATGTGTGGATTATCAGACGTTGAAAAATGTCAAGGCAATTTTAAAGCTATTTATTAAAGGGTTTAGTATTTTTTAATATATATATCAATTTTTTCTATAATATATGAGACATGAGAATTAAAAATTAACTTTTTATCTAGACGGATGCCTAGATATTTAACATTATCCGACCAACTAATACTGTTGCCCGAGAATGTAACATTTTCATTAGGTAAATAACAAAACTTTCTTTTTCTGCTAAAAAAAAAGATAGCCGGTGTTTTACCTGAAATCTTTTTAATTTTCCACTAAAAATAGTACTCCTCTAACTTGTCTAGTGAGCGTTAAAGTTCAGTCAGTATATTCAGACTGTTATTTGTGAATTATAGAGCAATGTCATCTGCATACGCAGCGTATTTGCATGGACTAAGTCTGGGCATATCAGAACAGTATATGTTATATAGAAGTGAACCTAAAACAGATCCCCGAGGAAAACCAGCAGGAATTGCGTTAAGGTCGGAAAACGTGTTACTCATATTTATACAAAGATATGGATCCTATAAAAAATTTCGAATCAGCTTATAAATTAAGCCACAGTGACATACAAAGTCAAATGCTTTTTCAGCATCAAGTTAAACTAAGGCAGTGGAATTTTCTGTTCTGAGACCATGTTTTAAGTCATTACAGATCCTTTTAACTTGATGTATAGTAGAATGCGATCTCCTGAATCAGAATTGCTCGTTAGGTAAGATATGAATATTATTAAGAAAACAAAAAAGTTTTACATTTATAATTTTTTCTAATATTTTTTCCAAGCTGTTCAGAAGACTGATTGGCCTATAATTTTAAGGTTTGTTGACAGGCTTGCCAGGTTTGGATATTGGAACAACTTTTGCGGTTTTCCAAGTGTTTGGAAAAGACTGTAATTTATTACATGTAGTTTATGAAATTTCAGACAAGTAGCGTATTGCAATATGAGGAAGCTGTTTTAACATTTGATTTTTAATTTCGTGTAGGCCACTAGCCTTTTTTCTTAGAATTCTGAATGAATGTCGCTAGCTGCAATCAGCTCAGAAGTTGGAGTGGTTATGTTTAAGGAGTCAAAAAAATCTACCACTTGGCTTCATGCGAGTGGTCATCATAACCCAAATTTTCAGATACTCTATGATTGAGACCAAAGGTATGTGTGAAAGCATTAACCTTATCCTCTTTAGAAATTAGCATTTGATCACCCATTGAGAGCGAGTAACATTGGACATTCTTCTTTTTTAAAATTTTAGTTGTATCCCAAAAAGGTTTGGATCCTTTAGCCATTGTACTCAACTTATCATTCCATAGCCTGTTACGATATAAACAGATTTCGCTACGAAATAGAAATGTATACCTGTTCATTACCTCATGATCAGAGAATTGCCTATATTTTGTCCACCCTCTACGATACTGATTTCTAATCTTTATTAAACGCAAAATAAAATTCGGTTATTTGAAATAATTGTTTTTTGGTGCACATTTGGGAACATTTAAAGTTTTTGGGTTTGATATAAATCGAGGAATATTTGAAAGAATTAACTCTAGAGTTGATGGATTTAATCTGGAGGAAATGAAATAGTTACTGGGAAGTATGATGTTAAGTCATGCAAAATATTTCCCCATTGGTTGGCACGTAAACAATTCCAACTTCTATGTCTAGAGTATGCAAAAAAATTAACAAAGTTTGGTAAACCATTGTTAAGCAAAATTGCTTAAAGTTGTATCCAAAAACGATTATTAGCTTAACATACCTTTGGTAAACGTTTGGTAACTTTAAGTATTTTAAAGTAGAAAACAACGTACTTTAAACGTATGTTAGTGATATATTGTAAATTAAAATTTTGTGAAAATTTTTAATAAAAATAATAAATTGCGAAATTTAAGAAGAATTGGTAAAATTCTTTGTGATTTTTTGTGAAATTAGTATTAATTGTGTCTTATTTTTACAAGTATATACTATTATCCAAATCGGAAATTATTATCGGCCAAGAATTTACAAGCCGAGGACTGATATAACTGATTAAAACACATCACAAAACAATGTAAATGTAAAAATGTTTTAGTGATGTACTTATAATCAAAACAAATCAATACAGCTCGTTATTCGAATACTTAAAACATTTCTAACATAAAAAATCTGGTTAGTTCTTCTCAATTTCCTTAATTTATGCTTTTTAAACCCTTCAAATCTAATGACTGCACGATATTAAATTTTTTCCATATTAAAAAAAATCAATGACACGTCAACTTCAAATGACTTGTAAACAAAGAAAGAATTGACAGAATGACTTGCAACTTTGCATGTGTTTTCAGGACAGTTATACCAACTTGAGAAAAAAAAAGTTTGGAGCTAGCAGTGCTATCTCTTGGTGAGCGCAGGAACTTTTTAACCAACCTGTATCAACAGCCATATTTACACATTATTATGTAGAAACTTAAATGTTAATGGGGTTTGTACACTGAATTGATCTTGTTTACTTTTACAATTGCTGAGTTTAGATATTAACTCCAATGTGAGATTTACAGAGAAGAGATCTTCATTAGAGCTGTTAAAAGTAGAATTGTTGTTGATTTTAATATTGGCACTAAATTTGTTCCAATTACGAGACTCACAGTATAATTGAGTTCAATTGAGTATTATTCACAGATAATAAGATATTATTGACATTTGTTTGCTTCCGGCAATGAGAAACATTATTATAATGTAGTCTTGGAAAGTTGTCTACGTTGTTATTTATTTTATTAATAGTTTGCCTCTGAGAACGACGTAATAGGTTTATGAGTCTATTTCTCATTTCCATATATGCCAAACGGTTAGGGCATGTAATATAAGTTGATTTGTGGTCATTACCGCAATTAGCATATTTAACTTTGTCTTCATTCCTACAATCTGCTGTTTTGTGTTTTTCTCCACAGTTTGAACACCTCGGTTTGACATTGCACCCCCTTTCTCCATGACCAAATATTTGACATTTTCTACATTGAAAAGGTTTATTCTTCAATTTGCGTTGATAATCCCATGTGATTATAGTACGTAATAGAGCACGTACATTTTTTCGGAGATCTTGAATTTTTACAAAGCCGTTTTTCGAAATAAACAATATACAACGTATCAAAATAATTTTTAAATGATTTTTTAATAACTTTAACCTCAGTGCATTTCAAGCCGAGAGAATTGAGTTAATTTTTTACTTGAACGTCAGTTTTGCCATCTTGTCCACGAAAAACGACTTTAAAGGGTTTATTGTTTTTGTTATCATGCATAAAAATTGACAATTATTTATGTTTCAGGAGTTTCGCATATTATTTCCAAACCCATTGACATCTTTTTAATAAAATAATTTGTAACACCTCTTTTATCAAACAGCTTGAGTATTTCATCAATGTTTTGTGACAACACTTTTATTGGGGAAATTTTATGAATTTGGTTTTTTTAATTTTTATCACTGTCCATTTCAGTCAGAGATCCTTCTTCATCACCATCATCATAAACTTGTAATGGCGTCCAGAAATTTCTTCTGGACCCAGTTTTAGGAATTTTTGATGAAGGCATAGGGTCCACATCGTACACAAGACACCGCGTTTACCAATTTTGATTATTTTTTTTTTTTTTTTGTTTTAATTTGTTTTTCTTCAACAGAAACACTAAGATTCGTACGAACAGCTCAAACAAAAGCCAAAGCTTGATTGAAATAAGATAAATATTTGTTAAATGTCAATAATTTTTTTGGTATTTTTTAATTTTAATCGATCTTTTTAAGTATTGAATGAATTTTTGATTTTTTTTTTTTTGTAGTTTTTTGTATTTAAATTGTGTTTCGGATTTTTTTTTTTTTTTAATTTCAATTGTCATTTTTATAAAAAAGCTTTATTTTTATATCTCTATATCTATAACTACTTGTGTTCAAATATGGACATCAACGGAACACGAAATATAGCAATTATATTTTATGCCCTGCTCTACATTTACTAAGAAACACATAATTTATTTGTTAGCTTTTGTTGTTTTTAGTATTTTATCAAATTACAAATAGAAAAATTTCAAAAGAGAAAAGACAAGAATTGGCAGCATTTTTGTAAAATCTTACTTTTTAACTACTATAACTACTTTAAGTTTGTTTTTTTCAAATTTTATATCTATATCTGTAACTACTTGTAAAAAACGACTATCCCTACTTACCTGACTTTTTTTTTATTTTTTGTAAAGAAATACAATTTGAACATTTGGGGCAGCCTTTGTACGAAAGCTGTTTTCGTATATGGACTGCGCGGGAACGCGAAATAGAGCAATCATATTATTTGTCCTGCTCTACCTTAACTTACAAACACATAATTCATTTGTTAGCTTTTGTAGTTTTTTTGATAAAATCAAATTAAAAACACAAAATTTTCAAATATTTTTATGACAAATATTTTTGTTTACATTTAATAGAGAAAAGCAAAAAATTTCCAAGACTATGCAGCTATATTTATAACTACTTAGCAAGTCTATAGCTACTAAAATTTGTATGGAATATTTAAGTCTATATAAGTGTTGTTAATAAATATTTTCAAATTTAAATACATATGTTTTCATATAGAAGTAATCTCATAAATCTGAAATTTCGGGGATTCCAGTCAAGACTTAATGTGGCATTCAAATCTAAGATTTTTAATTAAGAAGAAAGTAAAACAATTGGAAACACGAATATTTTTGTTTAAAAAGAAAATATACAAATTAAATAATTTCACTTAGCACCTGTGCGAGGTAGCTAAATAAATTCTAAACTAAATACAAATGGCAAAAGATTTTAAAATTTCTATAAAATTACCTATAATTACTCCTTTTTAGAAAACGTTCGAAAAAAGATGAAAGGCTTTAAATTACATCAAAAAGGCAATTGATCGGCTTTTAAAAATTTAAGTGTATTTTTACCCAAATTATATTACGAGTGTGGAATTAATTAATAAGGAAGAAAAGAAGCGGTCAAATAAAATTTTGTGCATATTACAAGGTTAGGTTACAAGGTTACAAGCAAATTTTTCTCATTTCTGCACAAATTTCAGCAAAATCTGATAAAAACCCAATTGGACTTGCAAAAAAATCAATTGGGCTTGCAAAGAAAATCAATTGGAAAAAAAAATACAAGCTATTTTGTATATATGTATACTAAACATAGTAAAAAAATGTATTTTCGAAATAATTTCGGGGGGAGGCAGGCCCCTGATCTTGAGCCAGCATATAATTGAAAAGCTTTTCTATTTCTAAAGCAAAACAAAAAAAACATTTAATGCTTAAACTGTTTAGGCAGCATCATGTTTATTTTTGTGCTTTAAGTTAATGCATATAAAGAAAACAAAAGCTTCTTAAAACAATGACTGTTTTAGAATAACTGAAAGTTATTTTACGAGGGCGGATCAATAAGTCCGTGACTTTTCGAACTTCCCTCGTAGTTATATGAAATGCAACACTGCTCCCATCAAGTACCACCTATTAATAGACTACTGTCAAATTTTGAGCAAGTTCCGTCATTTACTTTGCGTTTAACAGCTGTTCAAAACATACAACCTCGTGGCCTTTTTTAAAAATGGAAAAAAGTGAATTTCAACTCATTAAACATTATTTTTTGCGAAAAAAAAATGTCAATCAAATCAAGGAAAAGCTTGATGGGGACTTGCACTATCGATTTCAATAGTAAAAAGTGGATTACTGACCTTCGTTGTGGCCTTACAAGCACGAAAGATGCCGAACGTTCTGGACGCCCAGTTGAGGTCACAATATGGTGTTGGCCGATCGGGGATTGTATGTGCGATAGATTGTGGTTTGCCCACAATCGACCACTAACGGAATCGTGTGACAGCTTAGTTAAGTAGACTACAAATTGCCCCCTCATTCGCCTTATTCTCCGGATTAAGCCCCGAGTGACAATTTCCTATTTCCAAACCTAAAGAAATGGCTCGGTGAAAAGAGATTTAGCTACAATGATGAAATTATTGTTCAAACAAATGCCTATTTTATGCACCTCGAAAATCCTATTTTTTTGGAAGGAATAAAAAAAATTGGAGAAACGTTGGACTAAGTGTGTTGAGCTTAAAGGAGATTATGTTGAAAAATATTTTTTTTTCAAAAAAAAAACAACTGTGTTGCATTCAAAAAGTCACGGTCTTATTGACCCACCCTCGTATGACCAGTGCTGGAGCTTTTTAAAATGTTAGATGTTATGGATAAAGTTAAAAGAAAAACTTCTTAACGGTCTTTTAATGTCTCGGTTTATGCACAGTAATTTCTCTTACAACAATTTTCTTGAATTCTCTTCTAATCTAGCATTCGCGAATTCATTATTCTGATTGAATTATTTACTACCATGATTCAATTTGTATCTTATTGGAAGAATAAAATTCATTTAAATAATTATTTTTATATTGAAATTTGGGATACCCAGGGATGTTTTCCGGACCTGTACTAGAGCAAAAATTTTGTCCGTTTTGCCCTATCTCGCTTAGTTTTCCAGATACCAGCAAGCAAAATATTTTTTATTTGAAAGTCAATTCAAATGATTTTTTATTTTGTTTTAATTCGCAAATTAAATTAATTTTTTTTTAATTCGCGAATTAAAAACAGAATTATGTTTAAAATGATTTGATTCAATTGAATCAAAAAAGATTCAAACGAAATTGATTAATCAATTATGATTTTAAATCTGTTTTAATGAATTGATTTGGAAAATATTGAATCAACTCGCTGATTCACTCAATCAAGATTTATCTTTTTCAAGGTATGGTGAAAACCGGGACAATCACTGCCCATGACAGCAAATAAAAATTAAAATGAAATTAATAAATATTTCCCGCGATTTGAGAAATATACACAATGTGGCAACATTGATTTTTTGAGTCAGTTATCGACCAGCGTTACCACTTGTTCACGCAAAAAGTCTACAAAAAGCGAAACTCAGTGTTATATTCTGTAAAAGTCTTCACATTTGCGAAATGTTCACGAGATTTCTAACAAATCTTGCGAATTTATTGGATACATTAGATATTTGACACGAAATTTTCATTGAAATCTCGATTTTAGCCAAATTTTTGGGATTTGGGCGCCGAGGTAAAAGCAATAAATTTTCTGTCAGAAAATGAAATCTATTTTAATATCAATTTCTACTAAAGCTCGTAGGACACTAATTTTTTTCTTGAGTTTTTTCAGGGTTTTTATTTGAGTTTTTTTTTAATCCTTTTTAAATTTTTCGTAAGCGATTAGAAAAAAATCTAGTATCGCACGGACTTATCTCAAAAACTTACTCTTAAGGATTTTTATTGCCTGTCTCATTACTAAATATCATTTCTTGTTTCAGATTCAACAATGGCATGCACATTTACAACCTATTTTGGCTAAGTCAAGGGAACGTCATCATTTTGATGTTTTTAAATTAGGTACCGAAATTATAGAAACAGTACAATCTAAAAATGATTCCGGGGAAGAATCAATGTGTTCCTCTTCTTCTATCAGCCACACAGTTGCCTCATTCCATGATATTATGGATAACAAAGACAAATCATATGTATCAAGATATTTTTTATCCACTTTACTATTAGCCAATCAAAGCAATGTAGATATTTCGGTTAACAACAAATCATCAGAAAAGCCATCATCTTGGAATGATATTCAATTAAAATTGTTAAGTACAAAACGTCATACGGTAGCAATTGAGGATAATATTGGTATGATTAATAACAATAAGAAAGTGGGGCAGAAAGAGAAGGATAAGATTGCAAAAAGAAAACCGAAGGAAATTAAACCATCACCAATGGAAGTAGACAAAGTTGAAGATGATGAGGATGAACCGTTAATTAGATTACAAGGATCATCAGCAAAAACCAATAAATCAACTACGAAACGTACCAGTGAAACATTAATTTCTCCAATAGTCGATAAAAAGCCAAAAGACGTTCATCTATTTACACATCCGAATAGCATATTAAGGTCTAACGAGTCAAATTCACTCCTTATAACAAATGTACAAATTTTACCACCTTTGCCTACAACTACACACACATCATTATCTTCATCAATTCAATCGTTCCAATTTACTAATATTTTCGATAAGCCGTGTACCAGTCGCCAGGCTAAAGAATTACTAGCTTTAGAAGTTAATCTAAATTCAGTAAGAACATTACAACCCATAAAAAAGGTATCAAAATGTTGTGATGATTATGATTCTGGTATTTTTTCTATTGATGAATTGTCCACATGACGGTGATAGTGAAATTGTTTGTTTAGTTATTTTAAAAATCATATATATATATATATATATATATATATATATATATATATATATATATATATATATATATATATATATATGTGTGTCTGCGTGTAATGTAGTAAAGAAATTATAAAGTGAATTAATTTATACAAAGTAATATGCTTTATTTTTCGATATTTCTATAAAGGTTTTGATCTCAATTAGGTATGTTTTAGTGGAGGCAAAACTGATTGACATATGTTTTAGTTTGGTTGGCCAATCTCATAATAATGAGCTAAAATGTGTGTTGAAAAACCATAACCATTTTAATGATTACTTTCCAACAAACGCGGGAAGCAAAATGAAATTGTACAGCTAAAACAACATGTCTCTTGGTTTTGTCTCCACTAGAAAATGTCAAAAAAATTATTAAAATATGAGAGCATGCCTGAGGATACTTTCCTTGTTAGAATGTTGGACAATTAATATATGTTTATATATAGTTTAAAAAGATTTTATTAAGTAATTTAAGCATAGTCTAAGTTTGTGTATAAAATTAAAAATGCCTTTGTGAAATGTTGTAAAATTTGCTTACATACAAGTAGCGTAATAATAGTTGATTATGTAAATAACTTTTATACAGTTCAAAGATTTAATGGAAAAAATAGTTCAAATTTAAAAGATTCTAATGCATTAAATGTTTTTTTATTTTATTTTATAACCGACGTTAAATGTACCAGACCTGGGCGATCTCAATTACATTTTGCAATTATTCACTTGGGTAATTTGTTCGTAACAATAATTCAATCAGACGTTTGTGGGATTAAACTTTTCCTTGGAAAATTTCAAAACTTTTTAATACCTGAAATGGGAAATAATGAATATTTTTGTGTTCTTAAATATCATGCAATTAGTGCAATTACTTCAATTACATTTAATGGATGTAATTGAGTAATAGTCATGAAATTTTCAATCGAAAAGTTTAATTCCACAAACGTGAGCGTAGGTCTGATAGAAATGTTAATATGCACAATTACGCAAGTGAAGAATTGCAAAATGTAATTGAGATCGCCCAGGTATGAAATGTACATATGTTAAAGTAAACAGACTAAAATTACGACTAAAAATCTTCAATATTCATTTTATTTTGTTTCTTCGTTAACAAGCCAGCGAATTTTCGCGCTTCAAAAACTTTCGTTTTAAGCAGTTAACTGTTAAGACAGAATTATCACAACATAACCACAAAAATTTTGTTTTTAATTAGAATCAAATAGTGAAATCATATAAAATTTTAAAGTATGTGTTTGTATGGTTAACATTGGAACTGCAAAAAGCAAATCAAATATTTTAGCCCTAGTAAGCCCACATTGTTCCCACTTGAAAAGCAGTTTTTAAGATCTTAGTCCAAAATCGAAAATGAAAAGATTTATTTGCTGCTTCAAACAGTTTAATCGAGAGACAATACAATTGTTTACTGGGTATCACTCCATTGTTCATTTGTACACATTGAAATAATGATTGGATAACTTAAACCGATACATTAAATTCAGCAAATAAAATCAACATGACATAAGTTTACAACATTTCCTTAAAATCTCAAGTCGAATAATTCCTAAATAAAAAAAAATATATTTTTTCTATACTATAAATAATTAACAAATATTCAGTGTTTTGTTTTTTAATAATCTTTGTTATATTTAAACTTTTTGTTTATCTATTAAATTTCATTTTATTTCTAAGAGAAATTATTAAAAATGTAATAAAAATATTAGTTAAAATTTAGTTGTAGCAAATAAGTTTTCTTTTATGTTAAAATATCATTTTTCATTTTATCATTTCAGAAATTGGAAAAAATTCAAAAATACTTTCGTAAGATTAAGAAATTACCAGTGTTGGCTAGTGCCTAAGCAATTCCACAATAATATCCTTAATTTTAACAATATGTGTTATCATCTGCGCTATCAGCATAACAATTAAAAGAATAATTGCAATACTACTCTTAAAAGATTTTTTAGTGTGTTCTTTATGTAAGTCCGAGTTATATTGTATGTAGTTCAACTTTGTTTATAAGTTAAACATTGTTTGAAATTGTTATGTTTGTTTACAGATGTCATTTTATTTTAATTGAATCCTAACCATAGTTTCTAACGAATTCTATCCTTTTCTTTGATTTTCTGTACTGATTGACTTGGATTGAATTTTCAAACTACAATATTTGAATTGGAATGTATTCTTAATTGATCTCAATCGATTTTATTTTAAAAGACTTCATTCGTTTTTCTCATTCGATTTGTCAATCACTGAATCCAATCGTTGGGAATTAAATTGATTTCGCTAAAATTAAAAAATCACCAAAATAAAAAAATTGCTAAAAATAAAAAAAAAATCGCTCAAATTGAAAAAAAAAATCGCCAAAATTTAAAAAAGTCGCCAATACCGATAAACGCTAGAATGTAAAAAATCGCAAAAATTAAAGAAAAATTGCTAATATTTGAAAAATATTTCAAAATTAAAACAAAAAAAAAATTAATCGAACTGAATGGCTTAGATACAATTTTAATCGTCCATATCTGGAAAACTAAACGCGCTAAAGAAAATCTTTCCACCAGAGGTCTCAAGTTTTAAGTTACTTGGTGATATTTTCATTGTATAGGGTGGGCAATTTAAAATTTTCAATTTGAATCTGCTATCGAACTCGAATTTTGGAACTTTCTAGTTATATATCTAAAACAATCACCGCTCTTGTTGACAGCCTTGACAAATTTATTCATAAGCTCTAGTTTGATATGGAGAGGTATGTGGTTCATTAACTATAGTCAGCTTTCCTGGAACCATAGCTTCCCTGAAAGGCCAGTCATTACTATACTCCAGTGTTGAGATCTAGCTCTGCTATCCCATTCACTAATACAACACGGATGTTTTGGCCTAGAAAAAAATTCACAATTTTCAGATCTACACAATTTAGCCATTGGTGTTCGCTGTACTTTATTTTATCTAAAACCGAGACAATAGTAGAATATTCTTAAGCTTTAGCTGAACGTGCAATCGGCAACGAACCCAATTTATTGCTGTACACAGAAAGAAGTACACATTTAAGGCGGCGTTTAGAAGAATCTATAAATAGTCGCCATTCATTTGGATCATACTTCTCTAATCCCATCGCTGTTACTAAACCAGGAACATCTGAAAAATAAACAAATTCATCGTATTCGGAAAAGAATGGAAGTAAGTTCTTCTCTCTGTTACGGTAGTATGAAAGTCTTATTTCTTGGGTTAACAGGTTTTTTGCTTTAATCGAGAAGCTAGAATTTCAGATGAGACCGGTTTGTTTTGTTAATGCATAACAGGCACAACGTAAAATCAGCAATCATCATTATTCGAAGGTTCCCGTCAGATCATTGAAATGGGTCCCTTTCTTGTTTGGCCGTAATCTTAAATACTCTTACATACAGTATTAGAAATCCAGTACTTTTTACAATTTTACATGGTAAATCCGATGTAGTCAAAATACACTTGTTTAACGAACTTTGACATACTTAATCTAATTATTTTTCAACGTGTATTCGCCACATACAAAGATAGTTTGGATTGATTTTACACATATTTCTTGACGTAGCCATTGACGTATATAGGTATCAAAGTAGTATATTAAAAAAAAAATAACTTAGAATAGTACAAAAATACGATTAGTACCTGTAACTTAAATATGTGAGCTGATGCGAAAAAAATGGAGATTAGATTTAAAATCAGCGACCTCAAATTATTAAACAACTGTTTTATGCAACAGAAAAAATAATTAATTTTGTTCCCTTGTGTAATCTGACAGTTAATACTAAAATTTTTCACGGACCCGTTAACACATTTTTACTTGCTGACGGATCCCCAAAATTTAAAATTTTTTATATTTAAATAAAAACATTTAAAACCGACGATTTTCAAAAAAATATTAGTAGTAATAATAATGATGAAAAAACATATTTTTAAAGAATCTTTCAATTAAATTATCCTAGACAAAATTAAAAACTCTAGGATTTTGAGGGGTTTTCTATAAAAAGCTTCCAAGTATCTTTGATTTTTTAATAGGAAAAATTGATTCTTAAACAAACTCTGATGATTTTTTTCGAATGTGAGAAGGTTTTCTATAAAAGAAATAAAAAATAATGTGTATTCAATTAAAAAAATTGCCGGAATCTGAAAAGTCCTAAGAATTGGAATACCCCAACTTTTTATCAATTTCTTTTTAAGCTACACAGTTCTTATTTCCTTCCAAAGTTTTAAAAATCGCGCTATATTCATTATTTTTTAATTAATTAATTTAATTATTTTTAAAATTTTTTTTCAGAACTCCCTTTGGATGCAGCTACGGACCCCGAGAGGGTCGCGACCCTCCATCGAAAATTTGTTTTTGATTCGCAAATTAAATCATAATATTTTAATTCTTGCAAAACATCTTTTTATTTTCTAATTATCGAATTAAAAATGTTTGTTTATGATTCGTGAATTAATTTTAGTTTTTAATGTGTTTGTAAAAAAAACTTTTATTTACTACATTGACTTAATAAAAGTTTTAAAAACAACAGTAAATTTACTTCTCTTAATCCACGTTTTAAATAAAAATTCAGTGCTTTTAACGAATTAAAAACTTGACATTATTTCGCAAATCAAAACAAACATTTTTTATTCGCAAATCAAAAATAAGATGTATAATTCGCTCGAATTATATTTTTTTAATTGTTAATTTGGAAATCGTCTTTTGGAAACATTTTTGATAATTATTATTCAATCTGACTTAACTTTAAATGACCAACCAGGCTCAGTTAAATATAAATTAAAACCTTAATAAATCTTATCTGTAAGAAGCTGCATATGTAAAAATAGAATTCTATGTTTAACTAACAATTAATAAACAAAGCTGATCTGCATACAATAAACTAGGCCCTTACCTTGTTTTTGCTGGGCCACAACGACTTTTTAAAAGTTTTAGTCTTGGTTTTATATTTTATGTCATTTTTAAAATATAGTTTTATTTTATTTTTCCTTATTGTTGGGGCAAGGAAGTTTATGCATTTATAATAGTTTTTAAGAAGATAAAATATCGAAAATCGAAATATTGTTTTTTAACGTTTTCAATAAGATCAAAACGATTTTAGTTTTCTTGTCGAATTTAATATTACCGTTAACCATTGTCAGAAATTGTGTTTTTCTAATATTTTTGTTTTCGTGATAAAAAATAATGAAAATATTTATAACTTTTAATAATAAATTTTTTATTTCATAACTGATATAAATTTTGCATAAAATATGCAAAAATATGTATTTATAACAAAATATGGAATATGGAGTATGTATTTAAAGTAAAATATGCATTAACAAATCGATGCAATTTTGTTGCAAAATTGTTGATAATTGGTTAATGTTGTTCTACAGCTAACTACAACAAAAATTTATTTACTTGAAGTTCCGAGCCCTACTTATATTATTATTATTATTTTTTTTTTTTAATTTTTGAGTTTCTTTTGTTTTCTTTTTTTTAAACCAAAATTTTGTATAATTTTTTTTTTTTTTTTTTTTTTTGTTATTTTGTATTATTTTTATTTAATTTAATTTTTTATTTGTGCAATTTTTATTTATGTTTATTTTTCTACTTTATTTTGCGTCTTATTAAAATTAAATATTAGTTTATTTTTTTTTTTTGGAATTGTTCTTTTGTTTCACTTAATTTTCCTGTATTTTTTGGTTAATTTTTTTTCTCACTTTTCAATTTTTCCTTATTTTTTGTGACCTTAACCACTGCCATATTTTTAAAGTACCTGATATCTTCTGTATTTTGCAGAGATTTAGGTTAGTGTTTTATTTGTATTTGGCAATATTTAAAAATTTATTTTTTATTATTCTGACAACTTAGCTTTAGTTAGCTTTTTAAGAATCACCTCATTCTTTAATGTTAAAATTTATTACATTAGTAATATTTGTAAATATTTTTTATAGATAAACAATTATAATTAATATACATTTGTAAAGGCCACTTTAATTTTAAAATTAAAAAAACTGTTTATATTTTTTGTATCTTAACCTTTACCTTTAGAAAAACTTTTATTTTGCTTAAAATGTTTCATCAAAAGAGTATATTTTTTATAATTATTGAGGTAAGAAAAATCGATTATTTTATCGATAAAAAAAGATTTTAACTTTTTAAAAAAGATTTATAAGAAAAAAATAAAAATATTTTTTGACAATAATTTAAATGTTTTTTATTTAATTAGGCTACGGCTAAGTATCTACAGGTTGGGGCAAAAATCGTGATCTGATTTTATTTCGCTATAACTTTTGTTTAAAAAGAAATCTAATTTCGTTTTTAACTATTTATGCGCACTTATAAATTTAAACAAACAATTAATAGCAGTCGCCGTTTATCGTAATAGCGTTAGCATCGTCTCCTTCGAAATAAATAAGTTCAAATAAACTTTTCCGACGTAACTGCGCACCACACGCTGACTTTGAGAGGGTGTAATGATGCTTATTGAATTATGCGTGAATTTTCCCAGAACTATAAATTTCGCACGTGCCTATATTTTAAGCATTTAAATTTGGTAGAACTTAAACAGAATTGTTCTAAACGAATCCACATAAAACTATTGGTTTTTTTTTTTACCGGAAACATAATTTTATGTGAATTTGTTTTCTAGAATACTACTAAAACTGTATGCACGTTTACTTATTACGATTTGTTCGGAACGAAAAACTCGGTTTCTCGAATAAATTGATTATTTCGAATTTTTTTCAGCTGAAAATTTCAGAGAAAAAAATGTTCAATTTGAATTACCAACAAATACGATAGTTATGAAATTATAAAATATTTCGTTTACAAATATTTTGTTTACATTGATATTGATTAAATTTGGATATTTTATAAAGAAGACAAAATAAATAAAAATGTTTCGATTTCACATCTAAAGGCAAACAATCAATAAAATCTTTACTTTTTTATTTTTCGATTGACACACAATTTAGTAGTAATCAACTTTTTATTCCAACACAGTACAAATTAAAAAGGGTATTTATTAACTACTTCCTCAGCAGAGAACTGCAACTGCTGTATGTAAAACGTTCACATGCTTCTTGTTGCGTTTCTGATTAATTTATCGGTCATTTTCTACCAATCATTTCATTCCTCTTCGTTCGGTTCAACAATAATTATTTTGATGTAGAATAAAAACAGAAAAAGCAAAAATGAGCACGTATGAGTTTATTCATAATTTAAACCATTCATTACAATATTATTTTTTTAGAAATGCATTTCATGAAATATTTCTTTGCAATTTTTATTAAAAAAAACACGAATAAAGAAAAAAATTGCAATTCATATTTTATTGTATGTATATTCACAAATAAATAAAATCTACAAATGTGAAGTTCAATTTGATTTGATTTTGCAAATCTCTGTTACTCACACTCAGGTCACTTTAGTTAATTGAAAATAACTAATAATTTTTCAAACAAACGAACAATACAATCCTCAGTTAAAAACGACTGATTGATTTGTTAATAGTTTTAAAATGACCATGGAATTCAGTTAAAAATAGTGTTTCCAATTCGGTTAAGCAATTAACCAATTCCTCGATTTATCGCCTCTATTTCAGTTAATGTCGAAACAAAAAATTTAAAACTCAAATAATTATTCGACCGATTAAAATTTGGGATAAAAAATTACACTGTTTATGTGGCAGCACTGCATACACCAGATTTAATGTTTTTCAACACCTTAGGAACTTTAAAAATGTTGCCCTCTCATTTAAAAATGTTGCCCTCTCATTTAAAAATGTTGCCGCTGAACTCTGTACCATGTTGAATTTCTGGTAGAGCGGGAAAAATACTCTATAGAAAATTATATACTTTTTGCTTCACACCGCTTTTATTTTCTTCTTATCTAATCAATGTTCTTAAAATCCAATATCTAGGTAGTTTTTGTTTAGTCTAAATATCCCTGTTGTCCACGTCTTTAAGACAACATCGATGATGGGTGCATGACCAAACAAATTCGTAGACGACCAATTGGTGGCAGCCCATACAAATCGTCAAGGACATTTTCATACATATGGCCGCTAAATCGTACACGACCAATTGGGCGGCACTATCGCTCATATTGTCGTTGACGATTATGTTTGCGACAATATACTCCAAATTGTAGTCGATGAAACTACAGGGGATTTTCGCTTATATTGTCTTCAAAGTACTTGGAGTGACGAGAACTTGAAAAGAGTTTCGTTTATAGTATATGAAACTCCGTTGATGAAGGAGTTTCATATACGACAAATTAATAATTTCGTGCCTAAACCTGTCGCTTACGTACTTTGATTGAACACAATCATACTATTTTGTCGCTCATTATGTCGTAAGTTCAGATTTCGATTACATTGTCGTTAAAGACATTATAAGCGACAAATAGGGGGCACGAAAAATTTTAAAATTTCTTCAAGACATCGTTGAAGACAATTTCGTCAACGAAGATTGGACAACTGGGATAGTATTAAACTAAAAACAAATATACCCAAGAAACATTTTTATGGACTCTTTGATACGGATTCATGAATCCTGCTTTTACTGTACGTTTACGGTCCGAAAATACGTATCGTCAAAGCTTGTACGTAAACGGAACATTAACAGACCGTATAATTGAATCTTCGAAAACAATACGTTTTTACTCCGTTTTGGTGTATCCGTTACTGTTCCGTCAAATACGGACCATTGTTATCCATGAGGTAAATATTTATGAAATTTAAAACAAGTTTTGCGATGATGTGTGCAAATTTATGTAGATTTGCCAATTAAAATATTGCCTGATAGTTTATAATTAGAGTATTCAAAAAACCGGTCTTTTTGAAAAACCGGTTTCGGTTTTCTTCGAAAAATCGAACTTTAAAAAAACCGGTTTCGGTTTTTGCAGAAAAAACCGGTCAACCGGTTTTTTCGGTTTTTTTAATTTGAATAAAAAGCTTATATAATTTTTTAATTGTTTTAATTACAAACAAAAAAAAAGAAATTTAATATATAAAGTAATAAAAATAAAAAAATACATTTTTTGAAAAAAATATTTTATAATATTTTTTTTATTGTATTTCATTTTAACATTTTATTTATTGGTTTTATAGCCTGTTCCTCGATCTCGAACGAAAAACCAGTCGAACGAAAGCAAGTTACTCGAATTCGAATCAATTTGGGTTTCTCTATTTCGAAAGCCTTCGATCGACTTGACTTACGTGTGTCAATTTTTGTTTCTTACGCATTTACAAACCACAGAGATGCCAGATATTATATTTTGAGCATTTGTTACAATTTTCTTTAGCAGTAGCAAAAATACTACTAAACTGCTTAAAGACAAAAACAACCCTGTTTAACAGTGATCAGCTGTATATGACAAATGAAATAAAAAAATAACAATAAACAAAACAATTTTTATTTGGAAAATGTGTTTATTTGTGAAAATTTTTGTTATCGATTGGTTGTGGGTGAAATTGTTGTTTGGAGAGCTTTTCTGTTGCATGTTGTCTGTTCGGTGCGTTCACTGCTAAAGTCCTTGTAAAATAAAAAATGTAAATATGAGCTTCTTGGGCAAAAGTAAGCCGCAAACAACACACGCATACCTTTTACCACTCAGCAAAAACGGAGTTTAGTTTTCTGGTCAAATTTTCCTCCTCTGCGGAAAATTTGTTTGCTCCGAACACTATAGTCCTTCTGGCAAAATCAGGTCTTTCTTCCATATAAAATACAAGCGTCTTCGGATGGTCCATTGTTGATTTTTTTTAACTAAAATTTAAAATTCTCAATAATCTATTAATATTTGTATTATTTTGTACTTACTTTTTGTTATCCATTGCTTTTTTACTTTATTTTGCTTTTAAAAATATTAAACATATATTTACTCGACAAAAAAACAGCAAGTGACTGATTTTGACATTTGCGTTCGAGCTGTTCGAAATAGAGAAACCAAATTTTGTATGAAAACAGTTACGTTTTCGTTCGACTTGTCGTTCGAGTCATCGCTCTAATAGAAATAGAGTTAGTGGAACCCAAATCAGTTTTCTTTCGACTAGAAAGCGAACGAACGTGTTCTTTCGAAATAGAGGAACAGGCTATTAATATTTTTTAATATAATATCTTAAAAATTAATATTATAAAACTATATGCATATCAAATAAATAGAGGTCATAAAGTTTGTAAATTGGAAAATTTAGGTACGTTAGTAATTTGAACGTTTAAAACGTTTGGCATTTAATAATTTTTTTTTAATATTACATTTTAAATATGTAAAATGAAAATCTATTTTTCACTTCTAAAATAATATTTTAGAAATAATACGCAACTGAAATGTTTCGTTTTAAGACGATTTTTTGTTTGCTTTTGATAAAGCTAGAAGTGGAAAATAATAGAAGATGTTGGACAAATAGTCAAAAGACAATTATATAAATTTTCCAACTTTTCAGTTCTTTTGTCGCATTTATCAAGATATATGAAATTATCATATAATGATGAATTATTTTGTACAGTCTCTTTTTTAGGATTTTCAATACTGTTTATTGTGTTATTTAGATCAGAAATTAAACTATTTGAATTTGAAATATCCAAAGTTAGGTCTTCATCACAATCTATCAGACTTTCATCTAAATCTTCATAACCTAAAAACGATTTTAAAAGTGTTTGGAAAAAATAAAAGAGACCAAGTAACCCAGTTGGTGATGTAATTAAAAAAACCGGTCAACCGAACAAAAAAGACCGGTCGGTTTTTAAAAAAAAAGAAACCGGTTGACCGGTTTTGGGTTTCGGTTTTTGAATACTCTATTTATAATAGATTTTTTGAACAAATTTGCAAATTTACATTTTGTGCTACATCATATTGTAATACCACCATTTAATCGAAAATTACATTTTTTTTAATTTTTTTCATGATTTTTAATGGGCAATCACAATGATTGATGGATGCTAATTGTGCTGGAGATAAGTTTTATTTTAAATATGTTTGTGAATAAATTTAAAACAAAAAAATAAAATTTGCTATCAAAAATTAAAATAATAGATATTTACACAAAGCCGTTTTTTTTTGGAAAAAAACGGTACCAATACGGACCGAATACGGATCTGTTAACAATCCGTCATTGACGGACTTTTAACGGACAACTCCGTTTTTCATTCGATATATCCGGTCCGAAATTTACGGTTTTTAAACGGATTCGAATCAGTTTCGATGTTCCTTAAAATCCGTTTTCTGGGCCGTATACGGATCCAGACCGAAAACGGTACGTAAATGGAACGTGTTGTTTGATGGGTACAAACATTTATCAAAAAAATACTATCTCAAAAGAAACTTTAAAACAACAAACGATTTAATTAAAAGTATATAACTTGTAATACGCACAATAATGGAAGCATAAACAAATTATACACATGACGGTGGTACTTATTTAAATAATATATATTTCTAAAGTTCAAAATAAAATGATAAACATTCTGTAAGCAGTATGTGATGTACGTAAATCGTAAATATTGTTACGATTTTACCCTTTGTAAAATCGTTGATTTATTTACCTTTTTAATAAATCGAGTTCTTTCTATATTGCAAATAATAAACACTGTTTGAAATTATATGTAGCTCTATTTATTTATAACAGTCAATAAAAATTACAGAAAAACACTTTAATAGCACACTTTATTTACACGGTATAAATAGACTAAACGTTAGCCACACTTTAGTTCTTCACACTCAGCGTTTTACTTTATATACCGCCCTCGCTTGGTGGCTTGATTCTAATCATTAACGATGCACAGAAAATAACGGAGTGTGAAAATTTATTAAAATATAAATATATTTAACGGAGAAAGTGAAATAGACTACTGAAACTGCAAAAAGTTTTTATAAAAACTGGAAAATATAAATATTGCTGTATTTATAAAAAAAAAAATATATATATATGTATATATACCTGGAAAGATACTGAATTTGGCTACCACGTGTGCATTTAGTTGCAACGTGGTGCAAGCATGGACTTGAGCAACGACGATCAGCACTCATTTATAGAGTGCAAACATTCAAAGCGAAGAAGAGCGGAAGTATTATTGTCGTGACTCATTTGGGTGAAAATAGATTTGCTTTACTTGATGGATTGTAGATTGAAAATACAGAGGACACCACCATACAGAGAAAGGCAGAGAAAACTGCTAGAGCCAAAAAGGAAAATGCCGGCAAATCCTTTTGCCCTCCAATTTTTTTATTTGACGTCAACATTAAACGTTTGGTTGATCAATTGGAGGCAAAAACTCCCAAAATAACGTTTAAAATAAGAAACGTTAATAAACGTAAAAGTAAGTTATTCCTTTCAGATGCTACAGTGCATTCTGAAATGATGGCCATTCTGAGGGGGAAGAATATTCACTCTTACTCATACACACCTAAAGAGCTTAGACAGACTTCTTTTATATTAAGATGTCTTTATCACGGTTCTTTTATATTAAGATGTCTTTATCGGTTCCAAACGTTGTGTCCAAAATTACACGTTTTACAACTCCGTATTCCGTAAAGAACTCATACAACACAGGCCTGTTTCTGGTTACGCTAAACGCAGGGAATTCACTATCAGATATTTCGAATATTAAATATCTTTTGAGGCAAACCTAAAAGGAAGGAACAAGAGGTACAATGCCACAGATGCCAACGTTGGGGTCACATTGCAAAAAATTGCAATTCTGAATTCCAATGTGTGAAATGCGATAAAAAGCACCCCCCCGGGTGAATGCCAGCGCATAAATTCTGAGACGTCAGCACCCCATTGCGTGAACTGTGGAGTAAGTGGTCATCCTGCAAACTGGAGAGGTTGCCCAGCCTATAGAAAATACCTTGCCGTACGAAGTTAACGCATAAAAAAGGCTAGTGAAGAAAAGCTTGTTGCCAAAGATAAAGTAAACAATATAGTAAACCAATCTATTCGTTCACCAGGCAGATCATTTGCCAGTCTTTTTCAGGTAAATGCTACCCAGACTCAAACAAATAAACCATCAGTAATTGAGGAATTCCTGAAACTTGCCAATATGTTCCTTTTACCTGAGGAATTTTCGCTGGAACAGCAAATTACAAACTTCCATAAGGATTTTGAAAACATGCCAAAAAATTAGGCTAAATTAGAGTTCCTGCGGCTTCTTAAGAGTGTGAATAACAAATATGGCCCATATTAAATTTATGACATTTAACGTCCGCTCTCTTGTTAGCATCAGTCGCCAAATTGAACTGCCAAATATCCTTCATCATAACCAAATTGATGTAGGATTCATACAAGAATGTCATCTTCGCGCAAATAGAAAAGTAAATCTTAATGGCTATAATTTCGTTTACGAAAATTCAGCTTTAGGAGTAGCAATTGCTATTGAAAACACTGTAGATTATAATAGAATTATTTGCAATAAAACACAATATAATTACGTTTTTATTGAAATAGAAATGGTTTCAAACAGCATCAGTAGCAAAATATTTATTAGGGTCTTTGTATATTCCTTGTGTATATGACTCACATGAGTTAAACAACAGCTTAAACCAGATTCTCCAACTGAGCAACAATTATGATGGGCTTATATTCGGTGGTGACCTAAATGCGAAAAGTTTAAATTGGGGCGACACTGCAGATAACGCTAATGGAAAAGTTCTACATAGCTGGCTACAAAACAACTGTTTAGATGTAACACGCGTTTGCGATATATCTTCATCGTTTCCTAACGGGTCTTCTTTTCTAGACCACTTTCTATTAAGTCCCAGCATAATCAACAGTATCCAACTTAATTATCAGATCGAAAGCTTATTAACTTTCTCGGATCATTTCCCATTAGTATTGAAACTGGAAAGTGATGCAGCCTGTTAACATTAAGAAGTCCCCTAGTGATAACGTCATACAAGAACACTAATTGGAACGCGATAGGAAAGTTGATAATTACCATTTTATAAACGTGAATAATATCAGAATGCACATTGACAACATAAATAGCAAAAAGTCTTTTGGCTTTGATGGCGTTTCCAATTTTATAATTAAAAAATTTCCTGATACAACATTAAAATTATTAGCTGATATTTTTAACAATTGCATTAATAACGGCTATTTTCCATCGGCTTGGAAAAGCGCAAAAATACTTCCAATTAAAAAAAGCAGGACAGTAAAAAGCCTGAGGTTTTCGCCCAATATCCCTTTTATCCAACATTGGTAAATTATTTGAACACGTAATTAAGGAAAAACTAGAAAATGAGTTCATTGTGGAACCAATATCAGAATTTCAATTTGAATTTAGAAGATCTCACTCAACACAACATGCATTGTTGAAGTTTCACAATGATGTAACTTGCAACTTAAGGGATAAAATATGCACGGTGGCAATATCATTGGATATAGAAAAGGCGTTTGATTCGGTTTATCATAATGGAATCCTCTACAAACTAATAAATCTTGGCGTTGACCCATTTCTGGTAAAAATATTTTGCAGCTACTTAACTAATAGAAAGTTTGGCGTCCAAATCAACAACATTACCTCAGAACTAGGACATGTGAAAAGTGGGGTACCTCAGGGAAGTGTCTTGGCTCCCTTCCTATTTAACATTTTCCTGCATGATTTTCCTCGTCAATCTAGAAATTCAAAGGCTATTTTATACGCTGATGATTGCCTTATTTATGCACACAATATATCACCAATACTAGCTCTAAACTCTGCTGCATTTCATCTTGGAGAAATAAGCGCCTATTACAAGAAATGGGGTATTAAAATCAACGCGGCCAAGTCTGAGGCTATCTGTATTAGGAACCCTTCGGGTAAATGTCGTAGATATGTGGTGCCGGAAAGTAAATCCCTTCAACTTATACTAGACGGCGAAAATATTCCATTTAAAAATTCAATAAAATATCTCGGAATACATTTTGATAAATTATTGAAATTTAACGCCCACGCTAGAAGTCTCTTGGGAAAGGCGAAAAAGATTTCTGGAATGTTTGCATCGCTAATGAACAACACATATTTACCTAAGAACACCAAGCTTTTACTCAACAAGGTCGCCATAAGATCGGTTCTGTCTTATGGATTCCCAATCTGGTTTACTATATCTCCTATAGTAGCCAAAGAATTTGAGATATTTGAACGGAAAATCCTAAGAAAATGCATCGGAAATCTATAAAAATGCCGATGTTCTACCCTTCTGTAGTTACACCATGTCGTTGCAAGCCAGATTTGTTGAGAAACTTGGGCTACACGATAATATGCTTGTCCGCCAAATATACGAAAGCGAGAAAAACACCATCTGGGCTGGATCTACATATCTTTCTTCTGTCGGTATAATCAATTTACGTATTGAGGACGATCAAGCTCCTCTGGACCTTCCCTCATTCTATATGAGCCCAGCCTCCGGCAATCATAGGGGCTGAAGATGATATACGTATATACTAAATTTTACATGAACTGTAATATGAATATGTTTTGTCAATTTATGTAACAGAACTTTTGTTATTTAGTTTTAGTAATGTTATTTATTTAGTTTTAGTATTGTTATTTACAGACGTCTGCTCTGTTAGCAACTTTAAAGGCCGAAAGCAAGCCTTGTCAAACTTAATTATGTTTTGTTTTACATATTCTATCTCACTTTAGCAATGTTGCTTTTTACGTTAACTTAGTTATTAGAGTAAGACACATATAGCTCTAAGAATGTTATTATTCTCATAGTATGTAAGACAATCAATGTAATCGAAAAAGAAGAAGACTTAATAAAATTTTTACTTACTTACCGCCCTCGCTTTACCCCCTTGCTGGCGTTTTTATATATAGGGGTTAAAATAACTAGAATCTAGCAGCACCGTCTAGAAGCTGCATACTGGCAACTTTGAGAATGTTCTTTTACAGTTTGACATAAGAAGCATTAGTTATGCTGAAGGGTTGCCATTTAATTGTTTTATATTTCAGGGCTATGATATGGGGATTTGTGTTTCTACGAGTAAACGGAATTTCTGTAACAATATATTGCAATGTGTAACTGTAGAAGATTTTAACAAAGAAAAGCTTATTACGTATTTAAATATCACTTTGAATGCAAAGCAACATTTATACATTATTATCAGCAATAACAAAAAGAGCAACTAAATTACTATATGTATATCATCATTTTGAAGTATTATGGATTTACAAAAATAAAAAATGCCCAAAATACTGCGAACGCACAAAACCACATTTCATACCCAAAAATAAACGTCAAATTTATTCATATTAAAAAACAGCTTAATTAATAAATATATTTGAAATGGCAAATATCTATTTACATTTTCAAATGTATTTTTCATTTTTAAGAAGGAAAATTTGTTTATAGTAAACTTTTATTTAACTTTATTTTTTTTTTCAAAAATGCAAAACAGTTAATTTATTAGCAGCAACTGATGATTTGACAATTTTACCATTTTACCCTAACAAAAAGTACGGGTAAGTTCTGGTAAAAAGAGAAACATAATAACTCTCTCATGAACGCTCTCATTAACCTAATTTTTGTTACAAGAAACGCTTTTTGGTAAGATTGGGTTCCCGCGGGCACCCGCGGTAACGTACGTCGAACACACCTTATGTTTTTTTACTTGATTTTTCTTACTATGGTTGTTGTTTTTTTATTTCAATATTTGCAATATGTAAATAAATGAAATTATTTATTGTTTTTATTAAATACACGTGTCACTTTTTTTACTGGACATAAATTTTCAAAACAAATTTACCTTTATTTTTTGCTATATCAAAATAAGTGGGAATGATTAGACCGACACTGTACATATATATACATATATAAAGGGTGTCCCAAGAAGAACGCAATTTTTAAATTATAAATAAAACACAGATATTTAAAAAAAAAATCGTGAAACTTTATTATATCGTAAAGTAGACAGAATGAGGTTATGTATGGAACAATATATCGTGCAGATGGCCGCCGCGGCTTTGCTGGCATGCACGCGATCTTTTAATGAAATTTTCAATGACCGTTTTGCATGATGCTGCGGTATTTTATTAATGCAGCGTCCAATTTCCTCTTTTAAGGCTTGAGTCGTCGTCGGCTTATTCGCGTAAACCATCGACTTCAAAAAACCCCAAAGAAAAAAATCTAATGGTGTTAAATCGCACGATCTAGGCGGCCAATTCTGATCTCCAAAACGCGAAATAACACGACCGGGAAATGACTGATGCAGCAATTGAATTGTTTCTCTAGCTGTATGACATGTGGCGCCGTCTTGTTGGAACCACATGCCCTCCACATTCATTTCTTCAATTCTAGGCAAGAAAAAACTGGTTATCATTTCACGATACCGAACACCATTGACTGTTTGCGCTTGACCTGCCTCATTTTCATAAAAAAAGGTCCAATGATTCCTCCAGCCCAAAAACCACACCACACAGTGACACGTTGAGGATGCATTTGCTTCTCGTGAATCACTCGAGGATTTTCCTCACCCCAAATGCGACAATTCTGCCTATTGACGAAGCCATCAAGATGAAAATGGGCCTCGTCACTGAAGATGATTTTATCAGCAAAATCAGCATTTTCATGTTGTCTCTCCAATACCCAATTAACGAACTCCCTTCGCTGTCCATGGTCAGCTGGCTTCAGTTCCTGAGTCAATTGAACTTTGTATGCATGAAGATGCAAATCTTTCGTCAAAATTCGCTGCAAAGTGGATTTGGAGACACCAATTTGCTGAGCTCGGTGTCGAATTGAGGTGGATGGAGTTTGAGCGACATCATCACGTACAGCTGCGACATTTTCGGTCGATCGACCTGGTCGATGGCGCGTTGTTGTCTTTACATCACTAACAGACCCAGTTTCGGCAAATTTATCCATTAATCTCTTTACAGTTGACTCTTTTGGAGCATTATTGTGACCCAAAATTGATCGCAATTTGCGAACTGTAGCCGCAAAACTTTCACCATTTTGGTAAAACAATTTCACAATGAGAATGCGTTGTTCACGCGTGTAGCGCTCCATTTTTACTAACCTCGTACCTTCTACTAGCAAACAATAACAATTGTTCAAATGTCAAACAATGACACTTCGAATGTTGCCAGATTTAAAAATTGCGTTCTTCTTGGGACACCCTTTATATATATATATATATATATATTAGGGCGGGTCGATTTGTAGGGAGTGAAAAAATTCACCAATTTCCCTATGATTTCCGTATTCTATGGGTTATTCCATGAAAATTTGCCGAAGGAACCATACCTCTATCGTTAAAATCGAGTCCCCTACTTTTTGTTGGTAGATTTTTTCCCAAATTGACGTTCGTATGAAATATTACCTACACGTTAACATCCATAACTCAAAAACTATCGATCGCGTTTAATCGCCAGTAGGCGCGTTGGAAAGGTGAGCTCATTTTGATAAATTTACAAAAAAAAATCTCCAACATTGTTCCAACGGTTCAAAAGTTACGGGCATTTTTGTCCAAATTTTGGAGCCTTTTTCCATTTTTTTCATGATTTTGTCCAAGAATATTACTTTCATGGCCATTTTTTTGGCTCAATCCATTATTTAATTCAATTTACAATTCAAAACGAAGAGTTTAAGCCCAAATTTATCGAATTCGGTTGATTAATTCATGCGATATTGCTAAAACAAAATAACACATAAAACCAACTTTTTGATTTTTTTTTCCCTTTTTATTTTTTTTTCTACAAAAATTCAAATTAAGAGATAATAAAGTATCTATCAACCTATTATCAAAAAAAAATATTCAATTTGAGTGTAGTAAAAGACAAAATGTGAAAAAAAACATTATTTTTTCTGAAAGTCTTGTTTGCTTTCAAGTCTGGGTGTTTTCGTACGGCTCTCTAATGTCGTCGCCATAGCGCCTTCTACATTCTTTCCTGCAAATCGTTTAGCAGTGGCAGCCAGCAATTGGACATGTCTTTCCGTTCCTTGAATGTGTAAAGGAATTTGTGGATCATCGAACGGTGGCACTTCGTAATTTAAATATCCCTCCAAATGTTCATACGAATAACTTTGCGTAAACGGTGGTTCGAATAAAATGGTATCGTCATTTAAATCAATCATATTTGTATATTCCGTACAATTAAAGTTTATAAGAGATTTTTTATAAACTCTAAGTTCCGTTGGGTCGACAATATCTCTTCAGTAATGTAAAATCTTCTTTATAGCAATGTTTCGTTTTTCCATTCTATCATCAAACAACATAGATAGCAAGATATTTTCTGAGTGTGCAAAATGTGGATTATCTTGAATTACTGTATTTACAACTCCAAGTAAATTCCGTGGTAAAAATCGTGTCCAAGTAATAAATTTAAAAAGTAATGTACTACCGTATGCGGCAGAGCTATAATACTTAACATTGAAATACATTGGCGTGTATACTTTTATTATATAGTTAGCCAGAATTTTTAAATTTTCAGTTGGATTATTAGTTGTCACATACAACCGTAATAATCTATTGGCTTTGGTCAGCCAACGAGAATGTGCAATTGGCCCTGGTTTTATGTGAGATAAATCCGCAGGAACCACACCATTAGAAATTGCATTGGCCATTAACATCAAGTACCTCGAATCAGTAGATAATTCTTCTGGATTTAAATCACCAGGAGGCATATTTTCCAAAGCGATTTCCTCAAAATCGGTTACCACCTGAAAAGAAAACATAAAAGCTAAAAAATAGAATAAAAAATGGTAAAGAATTAGCTATAAAAATTACATACCGGAAGATTTTCACAATCAGCAATTTTTGAGCTCAACTTTCCGGTAGTTGATCGTGGTCCAGTGGTGGTTGATTTGTCTAAAGTGTCAAACAAATGTCTAAACGGAAGCTCGTTAAAGTGCAGAAGACACACAAACCAACTTCTCATCAATTTTTTCTACAGTTAGAGCATCATTTTTCCTGCCGTCGAATGAAAATGATATCAAATTCGAGCCATCATACCGCTTACGAAGTGCGTCTTGTCTCCATTTTTCTCTTTCTCTACGAAGTTTACTTTTATCCATGATGACAAGATTGCCATGAGCATCTTTTACGCCCAGGTCTTCCATCAGAGCTGTTGCCAATGCTGATCCCATTCTATCATGCACACCAAATCTGTCACACATCATTGCATAGTTTTTAGTATTGTATCTGGGAGTGTATGTTTGTGGTGGTAGAACTAATTCTGAACCTCCTCTCACATCAACTTTCATTTCGTCATAATGTGGTTCGTATGTAGGATCGTTGCTCACTGGGATTGTTGGTATAGTCGTTGGTATCGTCTCTTCACTTCCACTATCGTGTTCCGGTATCGTTTGTATTCTGTCATTATATTGATCGCGCATGAAATCTTTTAAGTTTTCTGGGATAGATCCACATGAGCAGTCGTTTTCTTTCAAGTTGCATTTACATTTTCCAATGTTGAATAATTGGTTTGTTGATTCTACGAATTTTTTGAATTCTGTTGCGCGTTTTACTCGTTGTTTATCTGCATTACTATATGCGTCAAGCAAATTATTCAATTTTCTAATGATGCTACCTTTGAGTATAAGTTCAATATTAAGTTGATTCCAAATTTCTAACAATCTGTCTGCTACTTGGGGAGTAAATCTTTTATACGAAAACATTTTGCTTTGGGCTTTTGAACGTTCGGCCAAGAAAAAATAGTACTTCAATATATCTCGTTTAGTTGACAGATTAATATCAGGTAATTCACAGCCCACGCCAAAAGAAAAAACATCATGAGAGACCAAATGTTGCAAACTACTGCGTTGGGTATCTGTTGGATTTTGCGATGAACCAGGCTCTGAATCCATTTTTTAAACCGTCACTAAAAGAATTATATATGTTTTTCATAGAATAATAATATAACTATTAACTATAATAGTTAGCAATGTTTTTACACTTACCTTTAAATCTTTTCTAAATTTCAAAATAGTTTGATTATTTGTTAGTTATTTCAAGTAACACTTCACTGAAATGACGCTCAAACAAAACTAGCATACACTGGAATCCCCACCCCGCCAACTACAGCTGATTGTTTCGTCCAATTAGAATTGCTGTGTATTTGTTGTTGTCAAAATGACGTCAGCGAAGAATTATTCTTTATAAATCGTATGCAAACCCAAAAAAGAGAGCAAAAATAAAAAGGGAAAAAAATCAAAAAGTTGGTTTTATGTGTTATTTTGTTTTAGCAATATCGCATGAATTAATCAACCGAATTCGATAAATTTTGGCCTAAACTCTTCGTTTTGAATTGTAAATTGAATTAAATAATGGATTGAGCCAAAAAAATGGCCATGAAAGTAATATTCTTGGACAAAATCATGAAAAAAATGGAAAAAGGCTCCAAAATTTGGACAAAAATGCCCGTAACTTTTGAACCGTTGGACCAATGTTGGAGATTTTTTTTTGTAAATTTATCAAAATGAGCTCACCTTTCCAACGCGCGATTAAACCCGATCTATAGTTTTTGAGTTATGGATGTTAACGTGTAGGTAATATTTCATACGAACGTCAATTTGGGAAAAAATCTACCAACAAAAAGTAGGGGACTCGATTTTAACGATAGAGGTATGGTTCCTTCGGCAAATTTTCATGGAATAACCCATAGAATACGGAAATCATAGGGAAATTGGTGAATTTTTTCACTCCCTACAAATCGACCCGCCCTAATATATATATATATATATATATATATATATATATATATATATATATATATATATATATATATATATATATTCATTTAAATTTAATTTTTTTATTGTATTTTATTTCAACAAAAAATTAACTTGAAACGAATATTATATTATAAAACTATATTCATATTAAATGAATAGAGATCATTATGTTTGTAAATTGGCAAAATTAGGTACGTTTTGCATTAAATAAGTTTTCTTAAGATTACATTTTAAATATGTAAAAAGAAAATATATTTTTCAGTTCTAAAATAATATTTTAGAAAAAATATGCAATTTAAATGTTTCGTTTTAAGACGATTTTTTTGTTTGCTTTTGATAAAGCTAGAAGTGGAAAATACTCTTTCACTAATAATGTTGGACAAATAGTCAAAAGGCAATTATATAAATTTTTCAACTTTTCAGTTCTTTTGTCGCATTTATCAAGATATATGAAATCATCATATAATGATGAATGATTTTGTACAGTCTCTTTTTTAGGATTTTGAATACTGCTATTGTGTTATTTAGATCAGAAATTAAACTATTTGAATTTGGAATATCCAAAGTTAAGTCTTCATCGGAATCTATCAGACTTACATCTAAATCATCATTACCAAACAAATGATTATAAGTGTTCGGAAAAAATAAAAGAGACCAAGTAACCCAGTTGGTGATGTAATTAAAAAAAACCGGTTAACCGATCAAAAAAGACCGGTTTTCGGTTTTATTCGAATTTACAAAATATTGGAAACCGATCGGTTTTTAAAAATAAAGAAACCGGTTGACCGGGTTTCGGTTTTTGAATACTCTAGGATCAACGCATGAGTCCAAACCCTTAATAACGACCTGAATGCCTTTGCCACTCTTCAGTTAGTAGGTATAAAAACTCTTTTTTAGGTTTTCAAATTCCGTAACTAGTTTACGAAAATATTGTTCATTGTTTACCTGTATTTTTGTTTCGTTAATGTTGCCACGCTTTATGGCAATCACATAAAATGAGTTTTCACAAATAAGTGAAATCAAACTTTTTATTAGCTCATTTGAGTTTTGCTCTCTTAAATAAATTGGAGGAGGGTTGAACGACTTGGGTAACACTGTGGGTTCATTTCACTATCCAAGGTTGCAAAACGGTTTTGGGACCTTAGTCCATTATTTTCCCTATCCTTTGGTACTTTTGGCATTGGGGCTTCTTGAGAAGATTTTGGGCTTCGTCCTCGTTTTAATATAGCAACGTATCTATCGATTCCCACTTGTACGTTGGGCTTTTGGGTATTATCTAGGTTTTTTTATTGTCGCTACTTAACATCAAAGGCGAGCATAAACGGGTACGAAAGACTGGCAAAGCAGTTAAATGAACAATAGCGTCAGTTTTTTTTATTTTTTTTATTTCACTGTTCTCGCTTACATTTGTAATATTTAAAGTTGAGAGACTTATAAATGAGCCCTCGTACTAATGCCGTTGTAAATTGCAAACTTTGTTTTTTTGTGTTAAACAGGTTTTTTCCCCTTTTTTGATAAATAATAAACCTATTAAACAATATACCTATTAAAAAACTTTTTATAACTGATGTTGCGAGCGAAGATAAAATAAACACGTCTGTACAGATGATGTTATGAAAATATAATAAACCTATTACAAAACTTTTTTATAACTGATGTTGCGAGCGAAGATAAAACACGTCTGTACTCTTCAACTGACTATAACAATCTGATAATATGTTATAAATTAGCACACTCCGATAACACAAAATTTCGTTTCCTGTTCCATTTCATTTGTATAAAAATGGGTCACTCTGTCGCTGTATTATAAAAATAGGTACCTCGGGATGTCTTCTGAACCTGGCCTATTTTATCATCGTAGTATATTAATACTCTAGCGGAGCAAATATTTTGTCCGTTCTCGCTTAATTTTCGAGATACCAGCCATTTTAAAAAACTACTCACCTAATTGAAAAATTATCATTTTGAAAAAATGGCGAATGTCTTGAAAACTAAGCGAGATTTGCAAGTCAACTTTACTGTTTTTTTTATTTCGCAATCAATCTTTTTTTTAGTTTTTTTTTTTTTGTTTTCTAGTTTTTATATTCCTTTGAGGTTTTTCGTTTGTTATTATTTCTAGTTTATAGCGAGCCTTTAGCTAGGTTGATACATGTATTTCGATCCGGCTAAATATCTCTTCAGAACCCAAAGATCAATTGTGTATAATAGAAGGCAGAGCCTAAACAAAAAACCTATTAAAACGAATATTTTGCTACATTTCTGTCTTCTTAGCAATGACACATGTGGTTAAGTTGTTTTCTTAACGCGCACAATGATAATACTAACATTATAATAGACCAAATATGTTATATTTATAAAAAAAATTATTTTTTTTTGTTTAATTCAAAAATTAAAAAAAAAGAATTATGTTTGAAATGATTTGATTTAATTGAATCAAAAAAGATTCAAATGAAATTGATTAACCAGAAGAATTATTTTTATTAGGGAATTAATTTAATAAAGATTTATCTCTTTCAAGGTCTGGTTGAGGTTAGGTATCAGTTTGTCATTCCATAAAGTATAAATATTCGTGATCCTTATGCTATTTTAAGTCGATTTAGCGATGTCCGTCTATCTGTCTGTTGAAATGGCGATCACGACGCGAAGACGCAAGCGGGGGTGCTCATTTTTACCTAGATTTTTGGACATCCCGAGCAGTTTGGTATTGGAATTGAGCAAAATCGGTCCAGCAATTAAAAGTTATGAACGAAAATGTAAAGGTACCTCTAAATTTTTCATACAAATTGGTGTATTTTAGTAGAATTTAATAGTAGCGACTGCTACATAATATATTTTCTCTCTCGCTAGAAGTGATCAATATTTTGTATTCACCTCAAACATTTTTTTCACCACAAAAAATTTTTTTTCGCCTTTATTATTTTACTTCAAAAGTTTTTTTACATTATTTGGGTGTGTGTGAA
Source organism: Eustalomyia histrio (assembly GCA_949748255.1). Lineage (NCBI taxonomy): Eukaryota > Metazoa > Arthropoda > Insecta > Diptera > Anthomyiidae > Eustalomyia > Eustalomyia histrio. The sequence goes on along the minus strand of OX456523.1, from coordinate 186,589,101 downwards.
ACGGTAGCAAAGTGGCATGGTAAAAAATATTTTATCTATGGTGAAAAAGATTTAAATTTTTATGTGTGGAAAAGAATCGAATTTATTTATTTGTTTTGTTTTCATTTTGCTTTTAGAATCTTTCAAATTTTAGAACTTCAAAAATTTCTATTCTTATGTCAAAAATTCTACTAGCCCTATGGGCTAGTGAAATGACGTGAGTGCCATTAGCCTGGCAGAGTTATCTTTGGTTTGTGAAAAATTAGGTGGCAACACTGTGAATGTAATATTAATGACAGCTGTCGTTTTTAATACGTTATCACTCCTCAGTGCATGCAATTTATGAAGAAGAGGAGAAATAGCCAAATAGTTCCAAAGAAAATTCTACATACACCAAAAATTCTGCAAGAGATTCGGCATCAACTAGGACTTGTCCCAAAAATCATGGTATGCATGATGGTAGCTGATGGCATGAAGATTTTTAAAATCTTTACTGCAAATTGGCTGTTGGTATGAGGATTTCAAAAATCTTTATTGCAAATTTTTAAAAAGAACAGTTTTTGAGAAAATTGCACTTTTTTATGAACATTTTAATATTTTAGTTCTGGTACCAGAAATCCATAATGAAAGATTGCGCTAAAACTAGAACTTGTCCTAAAAATCGTGAAACGCACAATGGTAGCTGTTGGTATGAGGATTCTAACATTCTATATTGCAAGTTTTCAAAAAGAACAGTTTTTGAGAAAATTGCACTTTTTTGTTAAGAAACGCAATAATTCCATATTCGATAATTTTTTTTCCACTGTGGGCTACATAAAAGCAGTAGAATAGCGGGAAATGTTTGGCTGGCAACAATGTTGATGAAAAGATTATGTTCAGTCTCAAAATCCCAAGTTTAAAGACTAATATTTGGGTATGTTCAGTGAATATTTTGTAAATATACCAGTGTTTCCAAATGGATTTTGTAAAATTATCAAAAGTTCAGAAATTGCCCACGACTTTATTCATAAAAAAATCTTAATTCAAGTTTCAAATGCTTTTTAGTTAAAAAACATTTTAAGCCTAAAAAAGGTTTATTAAAAATTCGTATTCATAATCAGTATTTTAACTAATAAACGATTTAATGATTTTTTAACTTGAAGATGGCAACACTGTATTTTTTTATTTGTCATATTAATCGTAATGATGCAAATCAATGATTACTAAACCATACGGTACTCGTTTCTATGCATTTTTTTGTAGTTTTTCAGAAAAATATTGTTTTTATAAAAAAAAATTTATGAAAACTTGTTTATTAACTAAAAAAAGAAAAAAGAGTCAAAACAAAATGCACAATAAAAGTGTTACATAGATAATGATTTTATTGTAGATAAAAAAGTATTCAAATAACCGGTTTTATTTTCTTTGTTTTGATTAAACAACACACCACTATAAAACACAATGAATAATATCCAAAAATATTATTATTTTTGCTTAAATTTTTTATCCGAAATTGAAAACGGGTCGCTCCTCTTTTTGTAAATTTTCGTCTGACGATTGTTTGAAATTTGGGCAATAGTTTCTATTATAAACAAAATACAATTAAAAATATCACATTTTCCATATAAAATTGGTTCTTACCAATTCTTTTCATCAAACATAGAGGGTCCATTTATTTATTAAACAAAAACAAATAACTTCTTTTGTTTAAATGACAATTTTTTGCAAAAATGTTTAAAATGAAAATAAACACAAAGCAAGAATGTCATCTTAAAATAGGTTTAAAATAGGGTCGAACCAATTTTAAAATTCGTTTATTTAAACAAGGTTTAAAAAAGGTATTTTAAGCTAAAATTCGTTTATGAATACAATTTTAGCAAATTTTGCTTAAAATTTATTTGAAATACTGTTTAAAATTTTTATGTATACCGCTGTAAATATATAAAATTTTTCGACCGATATTAATAGATAATATGTACTATAGCAAGCTGTAAATTGGAAGCTCAACAATAGCGATTTGTAAATTACAGCTTTATGGTGTAATTTACAAATCTTATATATATATACCGCTGTATATATATATATATATATATATATATATATATATATATATATATATATATATATATATATATATATATATATGCATGGCGCATGTTGCGGGGACGGGTTTTCGTTCCACAAGTTACTGTGAAGACATTTTGTTACTTTGGGGACTGTCCGCAAACTTTTCATTATTATTATTGGGACTTTTTTAGCTGTATATACAGATGTCTTCAAAGTATGCACAATGAATATATATATATATAATTTAACTTAAAAAAAACTTTAAATCTTAAAAATATGTGGGCGTAGTTTCGCCTACTTTCTTGTAATAACTCTAAAAAAAGAAAGAATACATTGCGACAACTAATTAAAAACGGTAGTTAAAAAAGGTGAAATAATGTGGTTAAATACTTACTTTTTAATATTTTGCAGCAAGACACTTTTGCTTGATTACAGTGTCGCAACGGTTACGCATGGAGCAAAAATAAGCTTGCGACATCGCTCCACTGGAATTGCCTCCCACGCAGCCTTTATTACAGTGAAGAGATTTGCCATATTTGTAATATTTTTTCCATTCAATGCCCGTTTTACGTCACCCCACAAATGCTCTATGGGGTTCAGATCTGGGCTTGACGATTCCCAATCCAAAAGATCGATGAAATTATCATCAAAGAATTTTTTCGTGACCTTGGCCGTATGCTTAGGATCATTGTCCTGTTGGAATTTCAAGACAACAGGCAAATTATGCTCAGCCCATTGCACCAAATTGGTTTTAAGGATGTCCACGTACTGCTCCTTTGTTAAAATTCCATCGATCTTATGAATTGGCTCGACACCATTCCAAGAAAAACAAACCCAGACCATAATCGATCCTCCACCATGCTTCACAACACGTGAAACATAGCGAGGGTTAAGTTCTTGATTTACAGGCCGTCTGACGTAACGCTTTCCGTCCGGACCAAGTCTTTTTATTTTGGTCTCATCCCTCCAGACCACTGTCTTCCACTCACGTTCAGTCCAGGCCCAATGCGACGTCGCAAACTCAAGCCGTCGTTTCCGCTGTATTTTTGTAAAAAACTGGATTTTTCTTGCTGCTCTATCATGTAGACCAGCTTCCACTAAACGGCGGGATATGGTGCGTGACGACAACTGGACATTTTCAGATCCTTTTTTTTGCGTCGAATTTGTCTGGACGTCTTCCTTGGATAGGCTCTCGATATATTGACAATTTTTACGTCCACGTCAGCTGATATTTTCCTTGGCCTATTTTTTCGGGGAACGTTTGCAAATGTTTTATGATGCTTAAGGTGTTGCAAAGAATAAAAAACCATTTTTTTGGAGCAGTGGAGTGGTGCAGCAATCTCGATATATGATTTGCCATCATCAAGAAGGACTGATATAAGTTTTCCCATATCAAATCTTGAAAAAATTATTAAGAATATTTATGCTCTAAAAACACAATAATACTTACTAACATTACAATTTTTATTAATTTTCACAAGTTTTAATAAAACTTTTTGCTTTAATCAACGTCACTCACCAAAAATGTGTGTTCTAGTTAGTTGTCGCAAATAATAAAAGCAAAAAGTAAGAAGGCACGCAAAATTTAAAAAAAAATATCACATAACGAACTGCACAGCAACAATTGATTAAATTAAGTTATTAATGGAGCAGTAACCAAAAATAAAAGAGAGGAAAAGTAACGGTAAACATACATATTTTTGTTGAAATGTTAAACAGAGTCTTAAAAATAAGTGTGTTTCTAATTAGTTGTCAACAGCTGTATATATATATACATATATATATATATACATATGTGTTAAGGCACACAAAACAACTTAAAAAGTTTTAGTTTCTGTTCAGTAACAATATTTTCTAATATAAGTTAAAAAAAAATTATTTATTCAATGAAAACAAAATTTATGTACCATTTGTCTATTTAAGAATTTAATATTAAAAACATACTTATTTGTAGAGCTTTTTATATAAGGAACTAATTAGGTTTACTTTTTTATTTTAATTTATTCATTAATTTTACATACAATTGTACTAATTCCAGTTGGTACCACTGTGGTATATTAACAAAATATTCACGGAACATACACAAATAATAGTTTTTGAACGTGGGATTTCGCGACTGAATATCTTTTCGTCAACAGCCAAACATTTCCCGCTATTCTATTGCTTTTATGTAGCTCACAGCGGGGAAAAACAGTTTTCGAATATGGAATTATTGGGGTTTTTTAACAAAGAATAAAAAAGTGCAATTTTCTCAAAAACTGTTCTTTTTGAAAATTTGCAATAAAGCTTTTTAGAATCCTCATACCAACAGCCAATATTGTGCGTTTCACGATTTTTTAGTCCTAATTTTAGCACAATCCTCGCCCATGAATTTCTGGTACCAGAACTAAAAAATAAAAATGTTCATAAAAAAGTGCAATTTTCTCAAAAACTGTCCTTTTTGAATTTGCAATAAAGATTTTAGGAATCCTCATACCAACAGCTACCTTTGTGCGTATTACGATTTTAAGGACAAGTCCTAGTTTAAGCGCAATCTTCCCTTATGAATTTCTGGTACCAGAACTAAAAAATAAAAATGTTCATAAAAAAGTGCAATTTTCTTAAAAACTGTTCTTTTTGAAAATTTGCAATAAAGCTTTTTAGAATCCTCATACCAACAGCTACCATTGTGCGTTTCACGATTTTTAGGACAAGTCCTCGTTTTAGCGCAATCCCATGGATTTCTGGTACCACAACTATAAAATAAAAATGTACATAAAAAAGTGCAATTTTCTCAAAAACTGTTTTTTTTTGAAAATTTGCAATAAAAATATTTAAAGATTTTATTTCACGATTTTTAGAACAAGTCATATTTTAAGCGCAATCTTCCCCCATGTATTCCTTGTACCACAACTAAAAAATAAGAACGTCCATAAAAAAGTGCAATTTTCTCAAATACTGTTCTTTTTGGAAATTTGCAATAAAGATTTTAATAATCTTCATGCCATTAGCTACGATAATTTTTTGCATACCATGATTTTTGGGACAAGTCCTTGTTGGTGCCGAATCTCTTGCAGAATTTTTGGTGTATGTAGAATTTTCATTGGAACTATTTGACTATTTCTCCTCTTCTTCATAAATTGCATGCACTGAGGAGTGATAACGTATTAAAAACGACAGCTGTCATTAATATTACATACACAGTGTTGCCACCTAATTTTTCACAAACCAAGGATAACTCTGCCAGGCTAATGGCACGCACGTAGTGAAATTTTATTCACCTCAACACTGTCAAAAATTTACCAAGAAGCATACTTTGCTACCATTTAACACATACCCTTTATATCAAACCCAGTAGAGAGCATTTTTTAAGATATTCGTGGAGGGCATTCAAAGATTCGGCACAACCGAATTTAAGATTTTTTTATTCTTCATGCTCCGTTTTGTTTTTCATTCATTTTTAACCAAATGTAAACGAAAATTGCTGAACAAATTTTTCTGTGTGAACACAAAGGCAACTTTTGAATTGTCAAAAGAATTTCCTTTTACTTCCCACTATTCACACCCTGTAGGAAGCCTGGGGTCAAGTGTCTACAAGTCACCACTTTTGTCGACTATTTTGGTGACATGTCCACAAAGCGTCTATACCTTTTACATTCCTTTTTGCAGCTGCAAAAATACATGTGCATAGCTGCATGCAAAATTAAAGTTTTTAATAAAAACTTGTGAAAAAACGAGCAATGGTGTAAAAAAATAACAAGAAAGAGAATGATGATGTGGATGATTTTGTGCAGTCTTCTGAAGATTTGTCTACTCGAAAATTAAATTTGCACGAAATTTTTTTTTACTTTAATGAAATTTATAAAAAAAAAAAAAATTATTAATAAAATATCTAATTTAACAAAATAGATGCACCTGAAATCAAGTAAAAAGTTCCAAAAGTGTAGACTAGAATTACTAAAATGTACTAGTGAATCTCTGGTTCAGTAGTACTGGTGACAGAGTTAATAGTGAATCAGTACAGTTTCACTATCGACATTTCCTACAGGGCATACATAAAAGAAAAAACAAATGTATTCATGTGCTTAAAATTAAAACAAATCTTAAGCTGAGAGTCTATACCACGCGTTTTCGCGTCAACGCTTCAAACGCTTTACTGAAATTCAAGTTGCATACGACGCTTTTGTTTTGATCAGCTTTAGCGTAAATTTGTTGAATAAAATAAATTTAAAATAAAGAACTTCGTGTTTTTTATAGCTTCAATTAGTTTTTCCTCCATTTCGTAGTTTTTAAAATAAAAATAACCTATCAAAATCAGCTGATCTGTTCATACGCTGTATGACGCTTACAAAAGTAGAAAGTATACCTACAGTGGCTCAATCGTATAAATGGACACTCGGTATGAGATTATTCAAATGCCGATTTTTTACTTAAATGAAAATAATTCTAAAAAATTTTGATACCGAATTGTAGATTATTAAAAAACCTTTAAAACAATGTACAATACTTAGCATGTTTTACTCAAACCCATTTTTAAAATAAAGAAATAAAACAAAACTAACTAATTTCATGTCAAACGCATAATTGGACACGTAATGTAAAAAACGAGTTATTGTAAAAAAAAACGGTTCTTAGTACCGTTATTTTTTTGTTAAGTGAGTTTATGTTTATTCTAATGCAAATAATAAATCATTATGCAAATGAAGTGTTAAAAACACAGATTAAAATTGCAATGGATCAAAGAAAAAAACAAACAACTTCACAAACACGGCATTTAATTATAAGATTACATGAAGAGGGTAAATCAGTGCGAAAAATCGGTAAAATAGTTGATCGATGCCCGTCCACAGTTCATGCTATCATTCAAAGGTATCAACAAAATTTTCAAGTAGAAAATAAAAGTCGTATTGGCCAAGGAAAGAAATTAAATGATTATGATGAGCGACAGATTTTGAGAGAAATAAAAAAAAAACATTTACGACGGCGAATGAATTGAAAAACATGGTTAAAAAGGACTTGAAAAAAGATGTTTGTGCCGAGACCATTCGAAACGTGTTAAGGAAGAATGATTTACATGGGCGAATTGCCAGAAAAAAACCCTATGTCAGCCAAAAAAATAAAATTGCACGGGTGAAATTTTGTAAGGAGTACTTGTTAAAAGATTCTGACTTTTGGAAATCGGTAATTTTACAAAAACTTGTTTAATTTGATTATTTTTAACCTTGTCACTTATTTAATAGGTACTCTTTACATGGATCAGATGGAAAGCAGTACGTTTGGCGTAAGCCAAATACTGAGTTTTTGCCTAATAACACTCGGGCTACGGTCAAGCATGGGGGAGGGTCGGTGATGGTGTGGGGATGTGTTTCCAGTGCAGGAGTAGGGAACATTCATTTTATAGAGGGTAAAATGAATCGATTCCAATATTTGGACATTTTGAAACAGAATGTGAAGCAAAGTGCCAATAAATTAAACATATTGGACACATTTGCTTTCTATCAGGACAACGATCCGAAGCACACTTCACACGTTGCGAAAATGTGGCTCATTCATAATTGTCCAAAATTACTGCAAACACCGGCACAGTCCCCAGATCTCAACATTATTGAGCATGTTTGGGAAGAACTTGCCCCTAAGCTTTATAAATCCACTTTCAACACAGTGGAGCAGTTGAAGGAGGGAATAAGACGTGAGTGGAACAACATAACTCCTGAATTTTGCGCCAATCTAGTGCAGTCGATGCCCCGACGTTTGGAAGCGGTGATAAAAGCAAAAGGTTTTGCTTCCAAGTACTAAAACTGTATCTTATATTTGACTGTCCAATTATGCGTTTGACATGAAATTAGTTATTTTGTTTTCTTTCTTTATATAAAAAATGGTTTTAAATAAAACATGCTAAGAATTATACATTGTTTTAAAGGTTTTTTAATAATCTACAATTCGGTATCAAAATTTTTTAGAATTATTTTCATTTAAGTGAAAAAATCGGCATTTGAATAATCTCATACCGAGTGTCCATTTATACGTTTGAGCCACTGTACTTTACGCGTCAAGGCATTCTACGCTTTGGTACTGTGTAACTTGCAGCATACAATTACACTAATTCTACTTTTTTGACAACCGCGTAAGACGTGAAGAAGCGCGGCATGCGTGGTATGGACTTTCAGCTTAATTCTTACTGGACTTGACTGAGAATAGTAAACGAATGAACCTATAACAGGGATGCGAAATGAGAATTTCAAATTCGTAAAAGTCATTACCAAATTGTACTTTTTTGAACTCAATTGTACCATTTTTTAGTAAAGAAAACACCAACTAGAATTTTTTTAATATTTTTATTTTTAATAAACATAAAAAAAAAACTGTACAGAAAATTTAGTTGTACATTAAAAGTATATAATAAAAATATGTAAAATAAGGTACAAAAATCGATAAGATCAAAATCATATTTAAGTAGGTAACAAACTATTTATTTTAAAATTATAGCAATAAGAATTTGATGAATGTAACAAATCTATCGTTTGGACTAGACTGGAAACTGTTGACATTTTATACGATGCAATTGATTGCGTGCAATTTTCTTAATTCCCTTTTCAAAGTTGCTTCCAAAGTTATGTCTATTTAAACGGTGGCTTTAATTGCACGAAAACTGAATGTGAATTAAGCAACAAAATAAGAGTACATATGATTGTGAAAGAGAGATAACGGAAACATGCACGAGAAACGAAAACTGTTCCTTTTTTGTTACCCCGCTTACTTGTCTATACCGTTCGATAACAATCAAAAATTGCAGGCAATAATTATATGCAACAAAATAGCCGTCTAAATTGGCTCTAATATAAAAGATATTCACAAAGATGTGACAGCAAAAATGAGTTGCCAAGAAAAGATAAGGATAAACTGGGAAAGTTTGCAAATTGTACCAAATAAACCGTGGGAGTACCATCCCTACAAGAAATTGATGACTGAAACTAACACATAAACAAAATAAAATATCTGTCATTTCACTCTTGCATAAATACAAGAGTCAAACAACTAACATAAATTGCATTTTTTGTTGTTTAAAAAAATAAAGTTTCGGTCAAGTTTTTCATATTGTCTTTAAGAACTTGATAGAAACTTTGTTCTACGCATTGACGGGTATTTCCGTCAACACTACCAGTCAAATGACCGGTCGTATTCTTGTAAGGATCGTACTTTTAAGACCCGAATCGTACCAAAAATGGTACAATTGTACCAATTTTGGCATCCCTGACCTATAATGAGTTAAATTAACATACGATATCCTTTGGATCTCATGCTCTCTTTGTTTACTAGCTAATAAACAACGTACAATAAACCAAATTAGTATGTGCGTTTCTAATTTTTTATTATAATTATTTTTTTTTTATTGTTTTTATAAAATTAAAATGTAAAAACAAAAAGATTAGGTCATCCGTAAGGGAAGTAGACACTGTATAGAAAATAATCTCTACGGTGCTTTTTACACTAAAATATATATTACAGATTTTGCAGTCAACTTGGTATATCGTTATTTTCTCTCACAGCAACAATCGTTGCATGTCGCGTTCTTATTATGGGCCGACACTTAAATCATCTTTTTTTTTTTTAAATTAATGCTATTCAGAATCACTATCTGAAGGTGACTTTTCATCATCTTTCTTTTCATCGGACTTATAATGGCGATACTCTTTCTTTAATTCCCACATGTTTTTATGGGGGTTTTTCATATTATAATCACAAACTTCTTTGAGGATTTCTTTCAGATAACCAATAGGTTGTTTGGTAATTTTGACTAAATCTTTAATATTATAATATTGATGTTTTTCGAAAGCATTAAACAGCATGTCCATAACTGCATTTTTATCATCACGGGCCTTTTTGCCTTCAGCTTTTTTACGTTCACGGTATTCAATCTAAAATAAAATGAGAAAAAATTAATAACTATTTATAAAACCAGTAATACAGAATTTAAAAAGGATTTTGGTGAAATGTTGTTCATAAATAGTTTTTAAACCAGATTTTTAATACAAATAAAATCGAATTTCATAGGAAATTTTCGGAAAATCTAGTTTTCATTCTTGAAGAACTTACGTTGTGTGCATGGTCCTTAACGGGTTTGAAATTCTGTACAATCTTGTCTATAGGTTGAACTTTACGCTGTGGCACTGATGCTTTACGTATAGATTCCAATTTAAGTTGCATATAACAATTGTCGGCTATAGGACGACATTCTAATTTTTGTACAATTCTTCCTTCCATATAAAGTTTCTCAGCATCTTGTGCTGGAGTCACATTATCTTTACTATTACTACTACTGCTGCTGGTAGTGGTGCCTGATTCTTGTGGTCCCATATGTGAAAATACGCCCAGTGTCTGTTTTGTTACTACCGATACATCCAATATATGTTGTGTGGGAATTTTTTCTTCTGGATCTAAATTGACAACCGCTTGTGTCAGACTTAATGATACTTGAGCCTTTTGTCCTGGTGTTTTGCTTATACGTAATTTACCTACATCCATATTTGAAGGGGCCTTTTCCCATTTTTGTGCTATATATTTGGGGACTTTCACTAACCACACACCGCGTCCGGCATTTGATAGATCAAGCTCTTTGTCGATTATGGGAACTTTTATATCTTGTTCGTCTTTTTTAGACATATTATGGCAGGTTATTACACTTTTTAATAAATAAATTTTTAATAACTTACTGCAGTTGTACACTAGATAGACTTGTGTCGTTCGCGAATGAACTAGTTCAATTGAACTACTCACTAATTGATAAACATGTGATGGACGGAACAAACTAGCTCAATTGAACTACTCACCTAATTGAACTGTATAACAAGTTCACCATTACCAGCTCTTCGTTTATTTTTGCATTTAGTTGAATTTTTAGTACCTTTCTGAACTAACTAGCTCTCTATTTGTAAATTTCTTTTTATTCGTCTTCATTTTAAATGTTTTTTGTGTTTTTCTCAGATGGTTTATAAAGTTGCCAGACCTTAGTTTGTACACGCCGAAAGAATTTCAATTCAAATGTTATTTATTGTGATCAGTTATTTTTTTAATTATAAAATATGTCAAATCGTAAACATAGTGAGATACGGAGGCATTGTACCGAAGATGAAGGAGTGAGCCAAATGCAAATATTGTAAATCATACCTAAGTATTGCTGGAGATACCAATTGCAATTTAAGTCGTCACTTAAAAGCTTAGCATCCATTTAGCCAATAGTTTTAGAAAGGCAAGAGGCAACACCAGAAGTAGCTACAAAAACAAATTTAGCAGCAACGTCGGACCAAACGCTAATATGTTTGTACCCGAAGCAACCTTCTGCAAGAGTTCTAAGTCGTACACAACAACAATAGCCAATGATCTCGCAATTTATCCGCAGGCCTCTTCCAGCTCGTAAGGTGGAACGAATCGGCATACACCTTACGAATTGTATGTTATATGAGCCGGAGTTTAAGAAACTTATTCATGATGTTTCTTAGTGTCCAGGATACAAATTGCCTTCAAGAAAGACCTTGTCTAATAACATATTACCTAGCATACACATAGACATCTTGCAAATATAAATCAAAAATTCTTTTAGCTTCGGCTGTTTGTCTCACAATACACTGTTGGACTTCCCAAACAAATACCAGTTACATAGCTGTTGAGGCCCACTACATTTATGATGACACACAGATGCAATCGCATCTGATATCATGTGATGAATCTTGGTATATCCTTTAATACAACAGTCCTTGGTCTTACTCTAATAACTAAGTTAACGTAAATAGCAACATTGCTAAAGTAAAATAGAATATGTAAAAAACTACAAACTGAAAAGTTTGACAAGGCTTGCTTTCGGACTTTAAAGTCGCTTACAGTTTTAGTAAATAACATTACTAAAACTAAATAAATAACATTAATAAAACTAAATAACAAAAGCTCTGTTTAATAAATTGAGAAAACATATTCATATTACAGTTCATGTAAAATTAACAAAATTAAATTTAGTATATAAGTAAATCATCTTCAGCCCCTATGATTGCCGGAGGCTGGGCTCATACAGAATGAGTGAAGGTCCAGAGGAGCTGGATCATCGTAAACACGTCCATTGATTATACCGACAGAATAAAGATATGTAGATCCAGCACAGATGGTGTTTTCCTCGCTTTCGTATATTTGGCTGACAAGCAAGTTTTTCAACAAATCTGGCTTGCAATGACATGGCGAAATCTTTTTCGTCTTTTCCAAAAGACTTCTAGCGTGGGCGTTAAATTTCAATAATTTATCAAAATGTATTTCCGTCTAGTATAAGACGAAGAAATTTACTTTCCGGCACCCGAAGGGTTCCTAATGCAGATAGCTGCGTTGATTTTAATGTACCATTTCTTGTAATAGGTTCTTCTTCAAGATTAACTGCTGCTGTATTCAGAGCTAGTATTGGTGATATATTGTGTGCATAAATTAGGCAATCATCAGCGTATAAAATAGCCCTTGAATTTCCAGATCTGTGAGGAAAATCATGCAGAAAAATGTTGAATAGGAAGGGAGCCAAGACACTTCCCTGAGGTATCCCACTTTTCACATGTCCTAGCTCTGAGGTTATGTTTTTATTATGTTATTAATTTGGACGCCAAATTTTCTGTTAGTAAAGTAGCTGCAAAATATTTTTACCAGGAACGGATCAACGCCAAGATTTAACAGTTTGTAGAGAATTCCATTGCGATGAACTGAATCAAACGGCTTTTCTATATCCAATGATATTGCCACCGTTCATATTTTATCCCTTAAGTTGCAAGTTACATCATTGTAAAATTTTAACAATGCATGTTGTGTTGAGTGAGAGCTTCTAAATTCGTAATAAACTCATTTTTCTAGTTTCTTCTTAATTATGTGTTCAAATAATTTACCAATGTTGTATCAAAGGGATATTGAGCGAAAATCCTCAGGCTTTTTATGGTCTTTTTTTTTTATTGGAAGTATTTTCGCGCTTTTCCAAGCCAAAGGGAAATAGCCGTTATTAATGCAATTGTTAAAAATAGCAGCTAATAATTTTAGTGTTGTATCTGGAAATTTTTTAATCATAAAATTGGAAACGCCATCAAAGTCAAAAGATTCTTTGCTATTAAAGTTTTTTATGTGCATTCTGATATTATTTACGTTTGTAAAATGGTAATTATCAAGATTCCCATCGGCCAGAAAAGTGACATCAAATGTATAAATATGTTGCGGTAGTCTATCGACGCATGATGAGATTTGATTCTCTATATTGTTATATTAGGATTTACCTCTTGAAAAACAGCAGTACAATGACTTCTAAATATCTCTAAATTTTACAACTATTGGAAGTGATAATATAATTGTGTATGAGCTGCTGGTAAAATGGAGACTTCTTTTACCATCGAACCGAAATTCGTCTTTAAAGGCAGTAGAACCTTGTGCTATTTTTGAGAGTCTATGTCGCAAATTTTTACTATCTTCAAGATTTATAAGCTCATTAATAATTGTTTTTATTATATTTATTTAGTGAGAATTTTATACTCGCTGCTAATTCTCTTTCCTGTTTTGTGATATATTTTCTTTAGATTCTTCTGCCATGGATACTTAACTTTAAAAAATTTCCTGGTGTTATCAGGATACTGACGTTTTTGTTCGTTTATTTCCAGTTTGTTGGAGTGACTGTCGTGTATTGAGGTAAGTGTATTATTAAATGTATTTATAAACACATCTAATTCATCATTATTTAAATTGCATTTGTTGGAAGGTAAAATGGCATCTGAGGCTGAATCTAAATTTCTACAGAATGCGTTCCAATTAGTGTTCTTGTATGAAGTTATTACCAGAGGACTTCTAAGTGATAAACAGGCTGCATCACTTTCCAGTTTTAGTACTGATGGGAAATGATCCGAGAAAGTTGATAAGCTTTTGATCTGATAATTAGGTTGGTTACTGTTGATTATGCTGCGACTTAATACAAAGGGGTCTAGGAAAGAAGACCCGTTAGGAAACGATGGAGATATATCGCAAACGCGTGTTACATCTAAGCAGTTGTTTTGTAGCCAGCTATGTTTAACTTTTCCATTAGCGTTATCTGTCCGTATTTAGAAATGAAACTCAAATAAATGTCAAACAAAGAGAATAAAAATGAAAAATGTAAATAAACTAAAAGAAAAAAATTAACAAATAAGGAAAGAAAGCAAGAAATTCGAGCAAATTAACTTTTTAGTCCAATTTCACACAGAGCAACTTTTGTAGCGCAACTCTTGAGTTTGTGAAAGAGAGGGAAAGAAGAGTCATAACTGGTACGGTGTTGCTTGTTCTAGGCAATTGGTTTTGTTTTTTCATTCTTCGTTTTGTTTTTCATTTATTTTAAATCTAATGTACACTCTACTACCATAATGGTAGGTAACTTATTGCCTACCTTTATACCTATACATGTGTGTAAATTTCATATTTATGTTCTTAAGAAAACACAAATTCATGAGAATAGATGCATTTAAATGCATACAAACACATAAATAATATTTTTATTAGCGATTTTGGTAAAACCGCGATTTAAAACACCAACAAGTTTGTTTGCACATTTTATTTATATCTACATAATTTATATTACATATATAATTGTGTTATTAAAAACCAAATAACACCGAATCTGCTGAATATTTAAATATTTGCCGCATCTTTTCAAATGATTCTCAACGTGTCGAGAGGTAGCCTTGAGGGAATATTTTGAATGGTGTTAATTTTGGAACTTTGATGTTTTGGGCGCCTTTTACAAAAGCTTCGGCATCTGCAAGAAAAACTATTATTAGAATCTCATTATTTATCTACAAATAACGTTAAACTTGCTTACCACCTTCTTAAAATTTACAGTTTCAAATTCTAAGAATAAAATGACATTGTAACCAATAACACAGGGTATCCGCCTGAGGGTATACTACTTTGTATGTTTATAATTTTTGGTAAGAATAGATCTTATATTAATAAATGTTTTATTTAATGTCGGCAATTATGTATGGAATGCAATATCAGATAAATGTCCGCCTCTGTTAGCCTCACAAATGCGAGCCCTTTTGAGCACATTTTTCATTACATTCTCACACATTTTACGCGGTATTTCATTAATTTCATCACGAATATTTTGCTTGAGTTGCTTAAGCGTTTTTGGTTTGTTTGCATAAACTTTGCTTTGAGATATCCCCACAAAAAGAAGTCCGGAGCAGTCGAATCAGGCGACCGTGGAGGCCAATCAACATCACCATTTCCTGAAATAACTTGTTGTTGAAAGAGGTCTCGCAGTAATTCCATTGTAATCCTAGCTGTTTGCGATGTGGCACCGTCTTGTTGATACCACATGTTAATCGAGCCCAAAGCATGCAGTTGTGGCGTTAAAAAGTTTTCAATCATATCACGATATCGCTCCTCATTCACAGTTACCGTTAAGCCGTTTTCATTTTCAAAGAAGTAAGGTCCAATGATTCCTCCTGACCAAATTGTACACCAGACTGTCACTTTTAATGATTGCAAAGGTGACTGATAAATAACACTAGGTCACAAATAACAAACTTTTGTCTGTTATTTGTTTCTAGCATACTTTTTCTCATGGATTTGGACCTACTGAACACGAAAATGAATTTTAAAAATTTTTCTGTCGATTGGTTTGCGAGATACAAATTTTTTAATTTTTTTTTTTTAATTTTTGGAGGTACACTTACTATTTTGAGCATATCTTTAGTCTTCTTTGACCTATTTTATCCTACTACTACTCAAATTAAAGACAATTGAGCCGTCTACAACTTATTCTCAGAAAATTTTCAAATCGGGTTAGTAGTTTTGATGTTGGCGGCTTAAAAAGGTTAAAAAACTGCGTTTTTTTAGTAAAAATGTGGCTGAAAAATTCATATAAAAATTCATATAAAATGTAAAACGCGATGTTAACAGCGATTTTAATTTTTTTACGTATAGCTGACACTTTTCCAAAGAAAATAAGCCCTTACTTAACAAAATCTGATGACAAATGGCCGACTTATTATTTTTTTGGTAAACGACCGAAATTCCGCTATTTCACGATTTTTTGATTTTCATTATTTGCACAGCTTACCTACCCAACGCAAACGAATAAATACATTTGAACTTAATTTAAAATAAACAAATTATTCTTCGTATATTTTTTTTAATTTATTTACAGCACTACATGCTCATACATATTTAAACATAAGGAGACACGGTTATCAATTGCATTTCAAAACTGTCTGTGAAAGTGTAAAGAAGTTAATATTTAGAAAACGCAAGGAAGACAATGAGTAAAAGACTACGTGTGTTCGAGTGTTTGAACGATCCAGACAATTTCTGCAATGTTTGTGGCCAGTTTATAAAAAAAAATCACGCACACAAGTTTACTCCAGCAGTACAATTGCACTATTTGAATTATTTTGGTATTTCACCAAATATCACAGAACCATGGACACCTAAGTCGCTGTGTGATCTTTGCTATATAATCTTAACCAACTGGGCAGCTGGCGGAAGGTAAGAATTTTTATTTAAACACATTATACATAGCGAATATAGTAATTTATTTTAATTTTAGCCGCCATATGAAATTCGATACACCAATGATGTGGAAAAAGCCGCTATGCCATTCCACAGACTGTTATTTTTGCCTCACCACAAACAGTGGGGTAGGAAGATTTTTTAAATGGAACTACGCTCAAGTGGGATCGTTTGCGCTTCCAGTACCACATTCGCATGATGTGCCATATCCAGTGTGCCCTGGTGCATCTCTTCAAAAAGCAGAATCGTCAGAAGAAGAGTCTGAGTCAAATGCAAGCGAATTTGAGCCGGGTGCAAAGCGAAAATTACTGTCACAGGCCGAACTAAACGATTGGGTGCGCGATTTTGGTCTCACTAAGGAGAAATCCGAACTTTTTGCGTCTCGGATGATACAGTGTGGATTTGCGGCTTCAGAAGTGAAAGTATCAGCGTACAGAAACCGTCACAAGGAGTATGCAAAATTTTATACAAAGAAAGACCAAATATGTTTTTGCAGCGACATTTCAGGCTTGTTCCAAGAGCTTCACCAAATTCACAACCCCAACGAATGGAGGTTGTTTATTGACAGCAACAAAGAGAGCTTGAAGGCAGTTCTCTTACATAATGGGAATGAAAAGCCATCTGTTCCTATTGCTCATGCGGTTCATTCAAAGGAGAACTATGAAACTATGGACATTTTGCTGAAATGCATAGAGTATAGGAAATACAATTGGAAAATATGCGCCGACCTTAAAGTTGTGGCCATTCTGTGTGGACTCCAAGGAGGCTATACGCGACATTGCTGTTTTCTGTGCCTTTGGAGTAGCCGCGCTGATGATCAGCATTATATAAAAAAAAAAATGGCCGGTACGAACGAAACCTGTAGTTGGAGAAGCGAATGTTCAGCGCAAACCACTAATAGAGAACCGTGAAAATATAATACTTCCGCCGCTGCACATAAAATTGGGTTTGATTAAAAATTTTGCCAAAAAATTAGACAAAGAAGGTGAAGCTTTTGCCTATTTACGGTCAATTTTCCCTTACCTTTCGCTGGCAAAAATTAAAGAAGGAGTCTTCGCAGGACCCGAGATAAAAAAAATGTTGAAAGATGAAAAATTCCCAAAGCTGTTATCACCCATCGAAGCCGCAGCATGGAATTCCTTCAGGCTTGTTGTGGAAAACTTTTTAGGAAACAACAAAAGCCCGAATTATAAGGACATAGTTGAGGATCTGGTAAAGAACTATGAAGCCATGGGAGTGCACATGTCACTTAAAATACACTTTCTGGATTCTCATTTGGATTTTTTCCCTGAGAATTTAGGAGACGTGAGCGACGAACACGGCGAGCGCTTTCATCAGGAATTGAAGGCTATGGAACGACGCTATCAGGGCAACTATGACACGGCTATGATGGGTGACTATATTTGGACCCTAATACGTGAGACCGATTGCAGCGAATACAAAAAACAAAGAAGAAGTCAGCAGTTTTTCCACATGGCATAAAATGTACACTTATATCTTTGTTTTTACTCATTTTTTTGTGCGTTGATTTGCTTAATTTAATTAGTTAGTTTAATTTCGTTAGTTTAGCTAATTGTGCGATACATTGAGCATGTAGTGCTGTAAATAAATTAAAAAATAATATACGAAGACTAATTTGTTTATTTTAAATTAAGTTCAAATGTATTTATTCGTTTGCGTTGGGTAGGTAAGCTGTGCAAATAATGAAAATCAAAAAATCGTGAAATAGCGGAATTTCGGTCGTTTACCAAAAAAATAATAAGTCGGCCATTTGTCATCAGATTTTGTTAAGTAAGGGCTTATTTTCTTTGGAAAAGTGTCAGCTATACGTAAAAAAATTAAAATCGCTGTTAACATCGCGTTTTACATTTTATATGAATTTTTATATGAATTTTTCAGCCACATTTTTACTAAAAAAACGCAGTTTTTTAACCTTTTTAAGCCGCCAACATCAAAACTACTAACCCGATTTGAAAATTTTCTGAGAATAAGTTGTAGACGGCTCAATTGTCTTTAATTTGAGTAGTAGTAGGATAAAATAGGTCAAAGAAGACTAAAGATATGCTCAAAATAGTAAGTGTACCTCCAAAAATTAAAAAAAAAAAATTAAAAAATTTGTATCTCGCAAACCAATCGACAGAAAAATTTTTAAAATTCATTTTCGTGTTCAGTAGGTCCAAATCCATGAGAAAAAGTATGCTAGAACGAAATAACAAAATGGCTGTTGCCTAGTGTAATTTGAGGGTTTTCCATTGCCCAGAACTAACTATTCTGTTTATTCACATAGCCTTTCAAAAAAATGTGCCTCGTCACTCATTATGATTTTTTCATGAATCGATGTTTGATTTTGATAAAATATTTTAAAGATTAAAAGACGTATGTTTATCAAATATTTTTCCATAATAAATTTGCCACGTGTCTACTTCACGACTGTCAAATATGAACTGTCAAGACTAATGTTTACCTTCCTGGCGGTATACCTTTTCGAAATTGGGCTAATTTTATAGCCCTTTTCAATTACATTTGCGTCGGTATATATTTTTCAAATAACAAATTATTTTTTGACAAATTTTAGTTAAACACAAACTTTTTTAGAATTAGACACAAATGTGTAAAATTAAAGTATAATACAAATTTGCTCTTAATTATTTCAATTTTACTATAAAATGTATTTGTGATTAATAAAAAATGTATACCTTTGTATACAAAAGTGTGATAAATAATTTTTTAAACATTTCGTGCTTAACTTAAAACACTATTTTTGGTTTTAAATAAAAAGCTACACACAATATCGTTGTAAATTTCAATGCCTTTTTTAGAGTGTAGACGAAAATTGCTGTAAAAATTTTAGTAACTTTAAAAGAGAATTGACGCAAAAATACGTGTTTTGGTACATATTTTCCCATATATTTGTATGCGAGCAAAATAAGTGCAAATCATCTCAAACAACGTGTTCAATTTCAAAATATATCGAAATAGTCTGATCAACACTGAATTGTGTCTATACAACTCTGTGTTACCCATTAATGGAGAATGATAAATTCGAAAAAATTATATTTGGATTTGACAAGTTCGAAAAAATATTTTAAGCGTCATTCAAGGTGGTAGTAATAAATTTAAAAAAGTTTAAATGTATATAAAAAAAGAAAATTTAATAAATCGAACGAAAAAATGGCTACTAAAAGATAAATATTTTTTATGTTATTTGCTATGAATATGAAACGTCAAATTCGAAAATTCGAACACTTTATACACATTTTTGCTAGTGGAAACAGTTTGAAATGTTTTCATCAAAACATGTTATTTTGGTCATAATGGAAACATACCATGTTCACAAACAGGTGACAATATGAAAAATGTACGTTTTGATAAAAAAAAAAAAATAAATAAAAAAGTACGTTTTGTTATGCACTATTTTTAAAAAGTCGATTTACTTGTTCAATAAGCTCTTAACCCAAATAATACAAAAATAACGAAAAACCAATTTCTCAAAAAATTCAAAAACACGTTTTGTTCTGCGACTCCTCATGTATTAATTTTATGCATTTACTTTATTCAGTTATTTTTTTTTTAATTTTTATCCCTTTTTCTAATTTGGAAGTGCTGCCAACTCAGAGCTTTTCCAGCGAAAAGGAAGGAAGAATTATGATTTAAATTAAAAATTATATATTTTTATTGAAAAAAAATCCCAAATTGCAAAAAGTAATGGGTCGATTATCGATGGCAACCGAACCTCAGTGGCGTTGCCAAAATGATATTACGTATGGCAACTGATAGCTGTCAATTTCAGTTGCCAAATAGTGATTGTATTGGCAACCACAGTTTTGGTTGCTGTAGGTTTTTAAAGCAAAAGAAAAAAGACGGGAACATTAAAATGTAAGCATATTTTTTTATTGTTATAAATATTTCAAAATCTGCAGCAACCTCTTGCTTTAATGGGCTGTTGTTCCATATGAAGGCATCTTGAATAGATCCAGGATACCTAGCATCAACATACTTTATTTTCATTTCGTAATCGCACAACTACAAAGAAATCATCTTGATCAAAAGAAAGAAAAATTGTTAAATAACTTAACAGCAAAACATTTAAACTAAAATATCCTTGCCTTTTTATATATAAGGGACGAAGGTCTTCCTTCGGTCCCATTATATGTACGTGTGTTCCATCTATACATCCAACAATCCCTGGAAACTTCGTTTTCGAATAAAAAAGGTTTTTATTTTTTGTTTTTTCTTCTTCCGACATTTTTTAAACTATACCGACAACGTTGGTTGAACCATTCCTAAATTGAAGTCATTGCCGTGAGATTTTTGGAAACTTCCTTCAGCAAAAAAATCTTAAAGCTGCGCAAACTTTTAATAGCGGAGGTATTGCCGTTGAACGGCGACTTTGTTTAAGGCTTCCACTTAATATACCACTGCGTCTTTTGGAATACGAAAATAAGCTTTGAAACTATAAGAAGCTACTTTTTATTGAAAGTTATTTTAAACATCAAGATATACTCACAGTACAGACGGTAATTCTAATGGATTGAAAATGTGCCTCAAGTTCCGTCTAATGGATGACACGTTTGAAGCCTTTTCATCGTCATCAAAAAACAGTTCCACTGAACTGGCATATTTAAAATAATTGTTTACACAATTTCTTTTTATAATTTGTTGTTTAATGAATTCACTTTTATTTACTTTTTTCCTTTGTCAATCTTTTTATTTGTTTACATTTATTTTCAGTTGCTAATCTGTCAAAATTACATTATAGATAACTTTTTGGCAACTGGGGAAAGTTGCCTTATATAATACCAATTATAATTTCAGTTGAGTTGCCAGTTGACAACGCAACTAAAGTTCGGTTGCCATCGATAATAGACCCAAAAGAAATCATCTTGATTAAAAGAAAGAAAAATTGTTAAATAACTTACCAGCAAAACTTTCAAACTAAAATATCCTTTCCTGTTTATATATAAGGGGCGAATGTCTTCCTTCGGTCCCATCATATGTACGTGTGTTCCATCTATATATCCAACAATCCCTGGAAACTTCGTTTTCGAATAAAAAAGGTTTTTATTTTTTGTTTTTTCTTCCGACATTTTTGACACTAGCTTTTGTTTTATTAATTGTACGACTTCTTTTAAAACCACCGACAACGTTGATTGAACCATTCCTAGATTGAAGTCATTGCCATGAGATTTTTGGTAACTTCCTTCAGCAAAAAATTTTAAAGCTGCGCAAACTTTTAATAGCGGAGGTATTGCCTTTGAACGACGACATTGTTTAAGGCTTCCTCTAAATATACCACTGCGTCTTTTGCAATACGAAAATAAGCTTTGAAACTATAAGAAGCAACTTTTTATTGAAAATTATTTTAAACATCAAGATATACTCACAGTACAGACGGTAATTCTAATGGATTGAAGTTGTCCCTCAAGTTCCGTCTAATAGATGACACGTTTGAAGCCTTTTCATCGTCATCAAAAAACAGTTCCACTGAACTGGCATATTTAATATAATTTTTTACACAATTTATTTTTATAATTTGTTTTTAATGATTTCACTTTTATTAACTTTTTTCCTTTGTCAATATTTTTATTTGTTTACATATATTTTCAGTTGCTAATCTGTCAAAATTACATTATCGATAACTTTTTGGCAACTGGGGAAAGTTGCCTTATATAATACCAATTATAATTTCAGTTGAGTTGCCAGTTGACAACGCAACTAAAGTTCGGTTGCCATCGATAATAGACCCATAAAGCTTTATTCACAATGTTGAAGTAATTCACTCTTATAGACAGACCATGAAATAGATAAATCTTTATTGAATTAATTCGTGAAAAATATAATTCTTTTTGTAAATCCGAGAGTTGATTGAATATTTTATAAATCAATTCATTAAATCAGATTTAAAATCATAATTGATTAATTCATTTCATTTGAAGCGTTTTGCGCGTTTTCGCCATTTTGTAAAAAAGTAATTTTTAAAATCGCGAATATCTCGGAAACTAAGCGAAATAGCGTAAAACGGACAATTTTTTTTTTTATAGAGTTTTAATGAACTACAATAATAAACATAGGTCAGATCCGGAAGACATCCCAAGGTATCTGTTTTTATAAAACAGCCTCAGAGTGAGCCATTTTTACACGAACGAAATTTGTATTATAGGAATGTGTAAATTGCATGGATGGTAACCGAAACATATGCGGTAGGGTAGGGTAACGCTATTTTCTACTATTTCGGTAACGTTATTTTGAGGGTAACGCTATTTTCTATTATTTCGGTAACGTTATTTTAAGGATAATGATTTTTTCAGTTATATCGGTAACGGTATTTTAGGAATAACGATTTTTTCAGTTATTTCGGTAACGGTATTTTAGGGATAACGATTTTTTTTAGTTATTTCGGTATCGGTATTTTAGCGATAACGGTATTTTCCATTATTTCAGCAACCGTATTTCAGCGACAACGTTATTTTAGTTGCTTCGGTAACAATATTTTAAGGGTAACGTTATTTTTGTTATTGCGGTATCGGTATTTTTGTGATAACGCTAGTTTCAATGCACACCGATGTATTTAACCCCATCGTGATCAGACTTTTGGAAGATAGATATATGTATGTATAGAGAATATATTTTTGAATCTTGTTACTTCACAGCGGCCCTTTGCAAAAATATCTAAAACTAACACAAACATTTTTACATAATGAACCACAGACGGTAACGGTATTTTAGGGATAACGATTTTTTTAGTTATTTCGGTATCGGTATTTTAGCGATAACGGGTTTTTCCATTATTTCAGCAACCGTATTTTAGCGATAACGTTATTTTAGTTACTTCGGTAACAATATTTTAAGGGTAACGTTATTTTTGTTATTGCGGTATCGGTATTTTTGTGATAACGCTAGTTTCAATGCACACCGATATATTTAACCCCATCATGATCAGACTTTTGGAAGATAGATATATGTATGTACAGAGAATATATTTTTGAATCTTGTTACTTCACAGCGGCCCTTTGCAAAAATATCTAAAACTAACACAAACATTTTTACATAATGAACCACAGATGGTTTGAAATTAATTGGCATAATCTAAGTAGGTCCTAGTAAAAAAAATTAATCTGGCACAATATTTTATCATTTCCAATTTTATATTCCTTAATATCTTATTTGATCCGAAAAATGGCAGATCATATTTAATCCAGAATATATTTGAGGATTTAGACGGATCTGAATTGATCAGAAAAATGGCAGATTAAATAAGACCTAACAATATATTTATAAAGTGATACCCAAATTTATCCGAAAAAGGTCAGATCGGATTGTATCAGATTAGAAAACTACCCCTTTTCCAATTGTATTTTAGAAATTGTCAATTGTATTTCAGAAATAGTCAATTGCATTTCAGAAATATTCAATTGTATTTCAGAAATAGTCAATTGTATTTCAGAAATTGTCAATTGTATTTCAGAAATAGTCAATTGTATTTCAGAAATTATCATGTATTTCAGAAATATTCGATTGTATTTCAGAAATAGTCAATTTTATTTCAGAAATCGTCAATTGCGATTCAGAAATAGTCAGTTGTATTTCAGGAATAGTCAGTTGTATTTCAGAAATTATCAATTGTATTTCAGAAATAGTTGGTTGTATTTCAGAAATAGTCAATTATATTTCTGAAATAGTCAATTGTATTTCAGAAATTAGCAATTGTTTTTCAGAAATAGTCGATTTTATTTCAGAAATAGTCAATTACATTTCTGAAATAGTCAATTGTATTTCAGAAATAAAAAAAACAGTACACCCTACAATTTGGAGATGTTATATTTAATTTCGTTATTGTCTTGTATTTTAATAATTTTTGTATTTTCAAATGCTGAAACTAGAAAGTTTAAATTTGGTATGCAGGTTTCTTCTCCAGTGTAGGTAATAGCTATGGCGTGACTTTTGGAAAATCCAAAGAGGAGGGGCAAAAAAGCGAAAAATTTTTCCCCTTGGCGGCCTGCCAAAACCGCTGTAGCTGCATAGTCAATATTTGGTACATAGATTCCCCATCCAATATTAATGTGCAATTATGCTAATGTGCAGATGTGCAAATTTGTAAATGTGCAAATGTGAAAGTGTGCAAATTTGCAGAAGTGCAAATGTGCATATTGCTAATGTAAAAATGTGCAAATTTGCAAAAGTTCAAATTTACAGAAGTGCAAATGTGAAAATTTGCAAAAGTGCAAATGTGCAAAAGTGAAAATTTGATTGTTTGATATATTGATGGTTTGATGGATCGATGGTTTGATGGTAATGCAAATGTACAAATATGCATATGTGCACATGGGCAAATATGCAAATGGGCAAATGTGCAAATATTTATTTCTTTATTTCATTCAACAACGCCCAGCCAAATCGCAGGAGGTAGGACGCTGACATTTTGTATGTAGGTTCTCCCTATGGCATAGACATTCGCTAAGACGAGGTTCTGGAAACTCCTTCGGGGAAGAGCAAAATGCGGAAAAACTCCCCTTTCACGGCCTGCCCAAACCCTATAGCTAGAAACCGGAAATTTAAAATATGCTTTAACAGCCTGCACAAACTGTTGGACCTATAAAATTTAAATCCAAAGGGGAGGCGCAGAAAAGGAAAACATTCTCACCCTTGACGTCCTGCCAAAAACGCCGGAGCTGGGAGATTGAAATTCGGTTCATATGTTCCTCCTCCGGTGTAAACATTCACCTAGGTCGGATTTTTGTAAATGTCTCCGAAGAGGGGCAAAAAGGTGAACAGTCTCCTTTAACGGGCTGCCCGCACCGATTAAGCTACAAACCTGAAATTTGAAATATGTGTTATGTTCGTTGCCGTTAAAACTGGCACGAACGGTGTTGTTTATTGCTTTTATAAAAATATAAATATGTAGCCAAATAATGAAAAAAAAAAAAGAATATAGATCTCTAAAATTGTGAACCTCTTGTGTTTAAAATTGACTTGAAGTACTTTTACACGGTGTATCGAAAAGTACCTTTTTCATTGTTAATATTATCAGCTGAACATAACCTAATTTGTTTTTTTTTCTATCAGGTATTAGTTTTTATAAAAGGCCAAAATTAAAACGTGATAATTGAAGGTAACTGCTTTCTTCGAATGTTTTCTTTGTGTTGTTTATTATTTTCTTTTGTTTTAATATGTACTACTCAAAATTAATAAAAAAATAGTACAAATTTAGGTAAATATTCAAGTCCTTTTTTAATTTAGAAAAACGGAACGGATACGAACCGGATACAGCATTCTGAAAACGGAGTAATTCCGTATTTCACACGACGCAACGGTCTGTAAACGGTTTCTTAATTACTGGCTTTCAACGGACTCAACTCCGTTTTCTACAACACACAACGGTACGTAAACCTTCTGTCTTTGACAGACTTTTAACTGGTTCGAATCAGTTTCGATGTTCCTTTAAATCCGTTTTCTGGTCCGTATACGGATCCAGAAAATGGTACGTAACCGGAGTTGAATTCCGTTTATGACGTACTGAAAACGATACGTAAACGGGCCGTTTTTTATTGAGTTGTTTCAGATTTTTATTGAAAAAGGCAGCAGTCAATGCAAATAGTGAATCCGAAGATTTATCATCTTAAAGCGACAATGAAAGCAGAAAATGTAATCCCTATATATAAAGCACTTATTCAACATCTCCCAGCTGAAACCGCAAGAGGTAGAAAGCTCAAACCCCTTTAGGTAGAAACCTGAAATTTAAATTAATGCTTCCAGGTATTAAGGGCTAACTCCTTGATAAGAAACATTTTAAAATTTTGGCCAGTGACGTTGTAAAAATTGGGGTTTCAAAGGCGAAAAGTATTCCCATTTACGGCCTACCCAAACCGTTGGACCAAGGAAGTTGAAATTTGGTATGCAGGCTCCTCCTCCAGTGTAGATAACAGCGTAAATTATGGCATAAAAGGTTAAAATTCTCCCCCTTGACGGCCTGCCAAATCCGCTAGAGCTGGGAAAATCTTTTGAAGTAAAAAATATATTTTCTTATGTTTTTTTACCAGTCGCTTAGAAGTGAATAATATTTTATATTCACCTTAAACATTTCTCACCTTAAAAATTATTTTCATCTCAAAAATTTTTTTTCACCTCTAAATTTTTTTCATCACAAATTTTTTTTTCACCTCAAAAATTGTTTTCACATCCAAAAATGTTTTTCACCTCAAACTATTTTTTTCACCTCCATAATTTGACATCTAATTTTATTAACATTATTTGTATCAAAACACTGGAGGACAGGGATGATAAAGTTTGTACTTAAGTACCTTTTGAGCTATTAGAACCTTAAACGTGCTATGATACTCCTTTGAATCATTTGGTACTATTCACAAATGTCCTCCTATTATTATTATTTATAACTATTATCCTCTTATTATTATTATTTTTTTATTTATGACAACTTTTGTAATCTAATTTCTTTTAAAGGCTGTTTGAGAGAAAATAATTTTTTGGGGATGATATAGTTTTTACGAGTACTATAATACATTTTGTGCCACAAAATTAGAACCTTAAATGTTTTTTTATTCCTAAAAGAATTAAAGATACAAATGTACTCGCATGTCATTTCTAACACCATATTAAAATGTTTGATTTCTATACTATGGTTGGTTTCGGAGATATTTAGACATTTGTGGGTTTTAATGTAGTTTCGCACACTACAGGGAAATCCATGGGAATATGTGCTTTGCTTTTATTTAAAAATTGCACCAGGCCCAAAAGTTTATTTCGATATGGACTTAGCTGAAAAATTGTTTTTATTTTTTATAGTTTCAGTTTATAGCGGATTATTTTGGGTTCACTTACTCCGGGGTTACGTTTGCTTTTAAAAAAGCTTCGTATTTTTCTTACAATCAGTCTCTAACTATGTAAGATAAATGTGTGAGGAGTTAAAACAGACATGTTCAACACCTTTAATTCTAAAACATTTTGTCAGTGCTCCCAGGATTTAATAAAAAAGGTCAAAAAACATATATGTTACAATAGTACCGTTCGTTTACTCAATAATTTGTACAAATTTGTAGAAATTTTTATTGGATGCCGTTCATACTCAGTAAACATATATAGAAACAAGTCAAAAAGGCTTAAATTCGGCTGTGCCGAATCTTTGAATACCCTCCACCTATGTTCTCTATTGTTTTTGATACAAATAATGTAAAAATCTTTTGAAGTAAAATTATGGAGGTAAAAAAATTTTTTTGAGGTGAAAAAAATTTTGAGGTGAAAAAATTTTTTTAGGTGAAAAAACTTTTTGTGGTAAAAAAAATTTTTTGAGGTGAAAAATATTTGAGGTGTAGAAAATATTATTAATTTCTAAGCGATTGGTGGGAAAAATATGAGAAAATATTTTATATACCAGTCGCTATTATGAAATTGTACTAAAATACACCAATTTGTATGGAAAATTTATCATTTTCACCCATAACTTTTTAACCGCTGGACCGATTTTGCTCATTTTCAATACAAAACTGCTCGGGAGGATGTACAATAATCTGGGTAAAATTAGGCACCCCCGCTTGCGTCTTCGCGTCGTGTTCGCCATTCCAACAGACAGACGGACATCGCTAAATCGACTTAAAATTGCATAAGGATTTCGTGATCCTATATATATACTTTATGGGGTCTTAGATCTATATTTCGACATGTTACAAACGGAATGACAAACTGATATATACCCTAACCATATATGGTGGAGGATATAAAAAGAGAGAATAAAGTGACAGTTTGATTTTGAGAGTTCTTCTTCTTTCTTCAAATTTTTACTGGACAAATTATTGCCAGCAAGAATTTACAAGTAGAAAAAACATGATTGAAAAAAGTGTTTAAATTTTTGTAAATACAAAAAAAAAATGTTTTACAACTACCTTGTTTTATGCAAATGCAAAGCAACAAATATTGTTAAATGAATTGTAGAAAAGATAAGAAAACCATCTAAAATGTTTCTGCTTAAGATTTTACAACAAGAATCCTCTTTTTTCAAATCGACTAGTTAAAATATATTTTTGCATTTGGTTTTACAATCAGCTGTTTAAAAAACTTATACATCAGGGATGGAAAATGGAATTTTTTTTAGGTATCAAAAAATAATCAACAGTATAAAATTTTTTTTTTTATTTTTAACAAAATATTACATAAAATTAATACACATAAAAATAAAAATGAACACAAATATAAATTCGTTTTTACATAAAATTAAGATACGTTAAAAAATTTTTTTTATATATTAAACAAAAAAGAGTAACACATTAAATTAGAGATCAAGTAAATATAAACTTTAGTTACCCAAGCAAAAAAAAAAAAAAAAAATTAATCTAATCACATTCTGTTGAATCTAATTGTATATACCCAGCAAAAAAAAAATGGTAGTCATTCTGTGGCTATAACTTCTTTCATTGCTTCCTAAACTTCAGTTATAATTTTTTTATGATTTTTGATATTTGGTGTTATTTGAGAGTTCCTTCTCAAAAGAGTTCATATTTCAAATGTAGTGATTTGGATATAAAGCCGATGTATATCTTAAAAAAATCACTCTTCATTACTTCTAAAGTTATGGTATGTCGTATATTTTCTGAATCTTAAGCATTTATTGAAAAAATTGTTTTCTGATTATTCAAGTCAAAAATTTCAATGTGAAAATAGTTCTGAAAACCTATAAATTTATTTTATTTTCTTTTATTTGATATTGAATTTTATATTATTCTTTTAAAATAAGCTTGAGATCTTGGGTGACGTAATATTGAAAAATAAATAATCATTATTGTTCTGAAAATCTTTTAAATTTTTTTTATTAAATCATATTTATATTTTTGTTTAATGAATTTTTTCAGATTTTGTCATTCAGAATTTTTCAAAATAATTTTAAAATTGTGTAAAAATTATTTTAAACCGTCCAAAAAGGTTCTAAAATTATTAAAAAATTATTTAAAATTTTTGAAAAATATTTCAAATTGTCTAAAAATGCTTCAAAATTGTATAACCTGTTTTTTAATTATCAAAAAATTTAAATTTGTCCAAAAATTCATTAAAATTTTTAAAAAATATTTTAAAGTTTCCCAAAAAAGCTTTTTCATTAATGCAGAATTGTGTATTTGTTTTAATAAAGAGTATTTCTATATCAGTGCATAAAGTTCGATTCTTTAAACTTATTTTTCTGCATTTTTATGATATTGAGTATTAAGGGGAAATGTTGAAATAGTAAGTGAATATCGAAGTTTTATTTGGGAAAAGTGAGTGAGAGTATCAAAGGTGTCCTGGGAGTATAAATAAAATAGTATCAAAAAAGGTACAATTGTATCAACTTTTCCATCACTGTTGTACATTATTGCAAATTTTCCGTTCGCGTACCTTTTTAGAAAATTTTAATTTTGAGAGTAAATTTGTCTTACACTCTGAGTAAATCTTACTGGACTTGACTGAGAAAAGTAAACGAATGAGCCTATAAACCAGTGATCGGCACTCATAGAACTCAGGGGCCGAACACAATCGTCAATTTACACATACACTACACGAATGTCAACTTATTAAGCTGTGTGTCAACAGCTAAGAGCACAAAAATACAATTATTTTATTCAGTAGTACGCTAAAGCTGAAAGTCCATACCACGCATGCTGCGCTTCTTTGCGTCATACACGATTGTCAAAAAAGTAGATTCAGTGTAATTGTATGCTGCAAGTTACATAGTACCAAAGCGTAGGATGCCTTGACGCGAATGACGAGTAAAGTAGGTATACTTTCTACTTTTGTAAGCGTCATAAGCAGCGTATGAACAGATCAGCTCATTTTGATAGGTTATTTTTATTTTACAAAATACACAATGGGGTAAAAACTAATTGAAACTGTAAAAAAAAGGAGTACTTTATTTAAAAAAAGCTCAATTTTTTATATAAATACACTACAGCTGATCAAAACAAAAGCGTAAAAAGCGTCGTATGTAACTTGAATTTCAGTAAAGCGTTTCAGCTTAACTTTCAACAGAGCAAATATATGCCGCTTTGTTGAAGAAATAAAGTACACTCTAAAAATTTGTTTATTATTTTTTTTTAATTGTAGGTATTTATTTCGTTTACATTTTTAATTAAAAATGTGGAACGTTGAGTGGGAAGAATTTTTTTTATTTTCTTTAAATATGTATTAAATGAGGTATGCAATCAAATTATTATTATTATTAAAATTATGAATTATTTTTATCTATTTTAATTCAATGAATACAGATGTTCTCTTATCGATTGATTCATTTATTAATTTATTCATTTATTCATTTATCTTGAAAGATAAAATAATTGCTTACGGTGTAAAACACCAATACCTTCATATTCTCTATTTCTGCCGACCGCTGCTATAAACATATACAATTTACCGAAAATATGTATTAAATTTTGAAATATTTTGTTGACATCTGTACAGGCAGAGAAAAACCATGATTAATGAATGGTCACTACGACCATATTTATTTATATTAGCCTAATATGTTTACCCTAGTAAATTTGTTATAGCCCTATAATAAATTGAACAAAAATTTTTTGTCTTAAGCATTTTTAAATTCACCATAATAATATTTTATGGTGTTTTACACTATAAATATTAATTTATGTGAAATGTTTGCTACTATAATATATATGTTTTCAATTGTACAATTAAAATCATAATATTAGTTGCACACAAAAGTGTATGTTTATTACAAATATTTATGTTTGCCTTTAAACACGTTCTTTAAAGGAGCAAACATTTATTGTCAATATAAACAGTGTGTGTTTATAAAAAAAAAAAAATTCTGCCGCGTTATTTTACGTTCGTCAGCGATAGTTAATAACATGAGTGAGTATAAAACAAGTAAAAACGGGCTAAATTCGGCTGTGCTGAATCTTTGAATACCCTCCACCAATGTTCTAAAAAGATGTTCTCTACTGTTTTTGATACAAATAATATAAGAAAACTTTTGAAGTAAAATTATCTAGGTGAAAAAATTTTTTGAGGCGAAAAACTTTTTTAGATGTGAAAAGAACTTTTTTGGAAAAAAAAAATTTAGAGGTGAACAAAAATTTTTGTGAAAAAATTTTTTGTTTTGAAAAAAAATTTTAGTGGTGAAAAAATGTTTGAGGTGAATACAAAATATTTAATGTTAAGCGACTGTCGCTACTATGAAATTGTACTAAATTTGTATGGGCAACTTAGAGGCACCTTTACACTTTCACTAGTTTTTTTAACCATGGACTGCACAAAAAAAAAAAACATTTTAAAGCATAGTTTTTGTCAAATACTCAATTTTGTTCCGGCTAATGGGGATTAGCTCTGCAGCTGAATATGCCTAATGGAGAGAATGTACTTTCTGATGCGCCACGCATTGATATATAGTTGCAACGAATATTCTTTCTTTAAAAAATTGAAGTGTGTTTGTCTAATAGAGAGAATACAGCAAAGAAATTAATTTGTTAAAAAAAGAACATGAGTTGTAACTATTTGTCAATAGATGGCCCATCAGAAGGTGCATTGTCTCCATTAGGCATATTTTGCTGCAGAGCTAGCCTCCATTAGCCATATTGTGCTACAATATGCAGTAGAGTATTATTGATTTTCTATTTTCTTCGTAACATAAATGAATATTTGCCAAAACTATGAAAAAATATATTTTATGTGCATATTATACCTTAATTTTTTAAATCAATATTCATTTAGATGTTTAAGAGCACAATATTGCACTTTATTTATGTTAATGTGAAAACATTAACATAAATATGCATTTGGCAATCCCTCAATTCTCAAAAATACAAATGGAACAAAAAAAAAATACTATTTTATTATGTCAAACATTTGAAAATGTGACTTTAAAATTATGTAATAAGTCTACCAGTAACATCTTAATGCATTAGAATTTGACGTTTGTAGTTAATTTAATATTTTTGGTAAATAAATTAATTGAAAGCGTAATCCAAGGCTATATCGCCATGGGGTGCCACCTATTCAAAAGGAGCGGCACTAAAGCAATTATACATTTTGCTTGTCAGCCAAATGTACGAAAACGAGAAAAACACCATCAATGGACGTATTAACGACAATCCAGCTCCTCTGGACCTTACCTCATTCTATATGAGCCCAGCCTCCAGCAATCATAGGGGCTGAATATGATATACGTTTATACTAAATTTTGGATGAACTGTAATATGAATATGTTTTGTCAATTTATGTAACAGAACTTTTGTTATTTAGTTTTAGTAATGTTATTTATTTAGTTTAGGTAATGTTATTTACAGAGGTCTGCTCTGTTAGCGACTTTAACAATGTTGCTTCTTACGTTAACTTAGTTATTACAGTAACACACATATAGCTCTAAGAATGTTATTATTCTCATAGTATGTAAGACAATAAATGTAATCGAACAAGTAGAAGACTTAATAACATTTTTACTAACTTAACAGAAAATTTAAATAGACACAGAAAAATTGTACAAATTTGTATGGAAAATTTAGAGGTACCTTCACATTTTCACTCATAACTTTTGAACCGCTAAACCGATTTCGCTCATTTTAAATACCAAACTGCTCGGGAGGATGTTCAATGATCTGGGTAAAAATTGGCACACCCGCTTGCGTCTTCGCGTCGTGATCGCCATTTCAACAGACAGACGGACGGACATCGCTAAATCGACTTAAAATTGTATAAGGATCACGAATATATATACTTTATGGGGTCTTAAACCTATATTTCGACATATTACAAACGGAATGACAAACTGATATATACCCTCACCATATATGGTGGAGGGTATAATAATAAAAACATTTTTCGGGGAGCAAAAGGCCATGCTGCCTTGCAAATTTAATGATATAAATTATAATACGTTTATTGAAACAGGTAAGTAATTTATATACATATAATTAGAAAAATACATACCTAAATTCATACATGTATAAATACGTATACAATACATTGTCTTTCTTGCAGCCAAAAAAACATACAACATTAAAAACGCCATTGAAACTTTGACGCAGAATTTTGTGATAAGCCGTATTTTTTTCAATAACAGTTCAACAATATATTGATACAGTCGATTTCATAATAGAAATTAAAGGTACGTTTGTCTTTGACTTTATATTTTAACTAATTATTAATTCATTTATATTTTAATGTATATATTGTTACAAGAAATGTCTTGTATTAGAAATTTCTTTACACGAATTTTGACAGCTAGAAAAATCTAGTGTCGTAATAAACTAGAAATAACTAGAATACCTGACTACTCATATAAATACTGGTACTCGGTGACGCAGTAGTTTCAGTTTATAAGTAAAACGCAGAGTGTGAAGAACTAAAGTGTGGCTAACGTTTAGTCTATCTAAATCGTGTAAATAAAGTGTGCTATTAAAGTGTATTTCTGTAATTTTTAGTAACGGTTATAAATAAATAGAGCTATACATAATTTAAAACAGTGTTTATTATTTGCAATATAGAAAGAATTCGATTTATTTAAAAGGTAAATAAATCAACGATTTTATAAAGGGTAAAATCGTAACAATTGGTGTCAGAAGTGGGATTGCAAAATAATAAGCAGTAATGAAATTGGAGGAGCTTAAGGTGGAACACCTCAAGAAGGAATTGAGCAAATTGGCGCTACCCACAGCAGGAAGTAAGGTCGAATTGCAAAAAAAGGTTCATAGAGGAATTTGAGCGGCGTAACATTGACATTACAACTTACGAATTTGATGATAAAGAAGCAATGGAGTTTAGTACTCGTAAAACTGAAGGTAATATGGATTTAAGCGCAATGTTGGCTGCTACGATGGAAAAGCTAGAAGCTTTTAGAGCAGACAACATAAAAATTTTAGAAGCTTCAAGAGCAGACAACGAGAAACTGCTAACTACAATGGAAATGAAACTGCTAGAAACTTCTAGAGCTGACAACATGAAAATGTTAGAAGCTTCGAAAGCAGACAACGAGAAACTGCTAACTAAGATGAAAACGGAACTGCTAGAAACATCGAGAGCAGATAACGAGAAATTGTTAGATAAGGTGGAAGAAAAGCTTCAGGAAACTTCTAAAGCTTCTAATGAAAAAATTTCTGTGGTTGAAAAACGAATTTCTGACTTGGAGAATGACGTCGAGAAAAAACTGCAAGATCTGGAAAGTAAAATAAATAATTCTCAATACGAATTATTCAGGAAAGTTCTGGTAGAGCAAAGGCCCCTACTTTTGACGGCAGCGTACCATTTAATGTTTTTAAGTTCCAGTTCGAGACAGTTGCCGCCAGAAATATGTGGAACATTGAAGAAAAAGCTATAGAGTTGATTTTGGCCTTAAAAGGAAACGCTGCAGAAATTCTAGAAAGTGTGCCAATCACCTGCAGAAATAATTATGACGACATAATGGTGGCACTGCAACGAAATTATGGTGGCGAACACAAAAAAGAAATATACAGAATGGAACTAAGAGGTAGACTGCAGAAAGCAAATGAGTCGTTGCAGGATTTTGAAACAGAAATTGAGCGGCTGGCGCAGCTGTCATATCCGGGCGAAAATCATCCATTATTAGATGAATTCAAAATTGAAGCATTTGTGAAAGGAATTCATGATCCTGATGTAAGGTACGCGGTGTGTGCTACAAGAAAAACGTCTTTTGCGGAAACTCTTTCATTCGAGCTGTCACAGGAGACTGCGAAAATAATTGCTAAGCCGCAAATATTTAATGTGCGAAAACTCGGAGTAATTGAAGAAAAAGATATGAGCACTATGTTAGCTGATGGGTTCAAAGAGATGCTCACAGAGCTAAAAGAGGCAGTTATGCAGGTATTAGGGAGAAAGCAAGTTAAGGCCGAATGCTATAACTGCGGAAGAGTGGGACATTTTCAACGGAACTGCCGAGCACCAAGAAAAAGCTTCCGGCCGGTTAATCAATTAGCACTGGAGTCACCGTTAAAACCAAAAACAGTTAGTACTGCGGAACACGATCCAGCTCATACATGCAGGGGACCCACAATCTCCATATCTGGAATACAGCAGGGAAAAAGCAGTCTTACTGCTTGCGGATATATCAACGGCAGAAAGCACATTTCCACTATAGACACAGGAGCATCACAGTCTGCCATCAGACCCGATTTAGTTAAGGAGGCAATTGAACCATTGTTTGGGGTGAGACTGCGCACAGCTACTGGGGAAACTGGTACTGTCTATGGCAAAGTGAATGTAAAACTAACGATTTCAAACGTAAGCGTCAGTCATGTATTTATTGTTGCCGATATTGTGGACGAAATAATCATTGGTGCAGATTTCATGAATAGTCACGGCATTAATCTGCATATGGGGCAAAAAGTTATGATTTGGCGGAATGTTGAAATACCCCTTGATGTTGGATATGAGCACAAGGCTCAAGTAAGAAAACCGGTTACCATTGAGCACAGCAAGGGTAGGAAACATGGCAAGCACAGTTCAAAGGCTGAAGGAAAAGACCGTATCGTGGACATCCGACAAACGCATATTGAGTCGAGTAAAGCCTGGTCAGCGGCGCAACGGAGCGACCCCATGTTAGCGAAGATTATATCAGACAAAGAAGAAAACAGGAGGCCTACCCGCGAGCAGATATCAGCTGAAAGTCCGCTGCTTATACCGTACATGGGAAAGTGCCGACGGTAAAAATGTGGCCAATTTAATTGTGGTGCCGGCATCTAGAATAGACGAGGTATTGAGGGAGTTCAATGAAGGTCCCAGTGGTGGTCATCTTGGTATCACAAAAACTATAGATAAGTTAAAACAACGGTTTTACTGGGTGGGCTGTCAACAAGCTGTAGGCGATTGGGTAGCAAATTGCGCGCAATGCATCGCAGCCAAAGGACCAGTAAGAACAATCTTTGGAACGGAACTCAAATTGCTTGGCGATTTGGAACTTGGTGTTAAGCCCGCCGCTATAGATAAAGATAACGCTTCCCGGGAACAAGAAGACCTTAACGAGCTTCATGAGTTTGTGCGCAATCGAATTAAAATAGTCAGCGATAAGATGAAGGCGAGATACGATCGGGCAGCAAATTCTGAAGGATTTAATGAGGGTCTGAAGGATTTAATGAGGGTCTGGTTCTGCTATTTAACCCGCAACGAAAGAAAGGATTATATCCCAAACTACAAACGCATTGGGATGGACCCTATAGAGTAATAAAAACGTTGAATGATGTAGTATACAGAATACAGAAAGATCAGAGAACTCGATTTATTTAAAAGGTAAATAAATCAACTATTTTATAAAGGGTAAAATCGTAACAATGTGTATAACTTTTTAATAAAAAATAAATCTTTGAAATTACATTTTCTATTTGTTTTATTGTGACAACCATATAACATGTTGACATAAACATTTTGCATGGTATTGGGAAATATAGAAACATGGTTTGAAAGATCGTTTGCGGTTTTCTTGTGAACATAATAATATGTTTGAGATAATAATTAGCTATAAATATTATATCTAAAGATATATTGTTACTTAAGACGTGCTTGACACAATCATAACCACAAACATTAATGCTAGTTTGTGTTGTGATTGTAACAACCATGTTTTTTCTTTGCGTGTAATGTATTATCTGTGATTTGGTGAATGATTGTATTCTTAGCAAGGACGTGCGGTGATGTTTTCACCGTATTTAAAAACTTTTATTTTACATTTGATTTTTCCTGTTTTTTTATTTATAAATCAGTTTAATACGTCGTGTTTTTTCTATGAATATTTCAATCACCTCTCATAATAGCAGGGTTGGCAGGCAATACCAATAAAATACCGTTATCGATTCAATACCCTTTCAACTCACTATCGTTACAATACCGTTAGCGAAATGATTGAAAAAATCGATATCCTTAAAATACCGTTACCGAAATAACAGAAAATAACGTTATCGCTAAAATACCCATACCGAATTAACTGAAAAAATCGTTATCCTTAAAATACCGTTACCGACATAATTTAAAAATCGTTATCCCTAAAATTCCGTTACCGAAATAACTGAAAAAATCGTTATCCCTAAAATAACGTTACCGAAATAATAGAAAATAGCGTTACCCTTAAAATAGCCTTACCCAAATAAAAGAAAATAACTTTACCCTTAAAATTCCGATACATTTTTTTTTTTTAAGTAATGTCTACACAAGTTATGATCTTATTTACCAGTTGTCTTCAAATGCAATAAAATTTGCCATTTTATATGAAAATTACACAAAAAACAACACTAAAATTTTTTTCGTTGTTCTTTCGTGTGGAATTTTCGAATTTTATTTTTTATTATGGTATGAGATATAATTATATGTGGTTTAATATATGTTCTAATACAAGAAATATTTTTTGATATGGTATAAGATATAAATGTGAGATATTGTTATATATAGTTCCATATCTAGAATATTTTTGATATGGTAAAAGATATAATTTCATGTTATTATATGTGGATCCATGTCAATGGTTTCGAATCCCAGCCAGTGAGATCAATTTTTTGTTCTTTTAGTTTGTTTTTATTTCCTTATTAATATTTTTTACAAAACTTTCAAATTTAAATCATTTCGGCATAACAAGAACTAGAAATTTTTGATAGGATATAAGTAGTGAAAATTTATATATATATTTTTTTCGATTTAAATATATTTGTTTTACCATGTCCCAGTCCAAAACTCTAAGATATACCTCAATAATGAGTTAGCCCATACTCCAGGTAACACATATTTAAAATTTCAGGTTTCTAGCTAAATCGGTGTGGGCAGCCAGTTAAGGGAGACTGTTCACCTTTTCGCCCCTCTTCGTAGACATTTACAAAAATCCGAACTAGGTGAATGTCTACACAAATGACTCAAATTTCAACTTCCCAGCTCCAGCGTTTTTGGCAGGACGTCAAGGGTGAGAATTTTTCCCTTTTCCGCCCCTCCGCTGTTAAAGCATTTTCAATTTCCGGTTTCTAGCTATAGGGTTTGGGCAGGCCGTGAAAGGGGAGTTTCTCGCCATTTTGCTCTTCCCCGAAGGAGTTTCCAAGAACCTCGTCTTAGCGAATGTCTACGCCAAGGGCGAATGTCAGCGTCCTACCTCCAGCGGTTTGGCTGGGCGTTGTTGAATGAAATAAATATTTACACATTTGCATATTTGCACATTTACATTACATTTTCACTTTGCACTTTTACTAATTTTCACATTTGCACTTTTGTAAATTTGCACATTTTCGCATTAGCATATATGCACATTTGTACTTCTGCAAATTCGCACACCTTCGCATTTGCACATTTACAAATTTGCACATCTGCACATTAGCATAAATGCACATTTATATTGGATAAGGAATCTATGTACCAAATATTAACTTTGCAGCTCCAGCGGTTTTGGCATTCCGTCAAGGGGGAGAATTTTCCGCTTTTTTGCCCCTCCTCTTTGGATTTTCCAAAAGTCACGCCATAGCTGTTATCTACACTGGAGAAGGAACCTGCATACCAAATTTCAACTTTCTAGTTTCAGCATTTAAAAATACAAAAATTATTAAAATACAAGACAATAACGAAATTAAATACAACAACTCCAAATTAAATATAACAAATCCAAATTGATAATTTCTGAAATACAATTGACTATGTATTTCTGAAATACAATTGACAACTTCTGAAATACAATTGACAATTGCTGAAATACGATTGACTATTTCTGAAATGCAATCGACTATTTCTGAAATACAATTGACTACTTCTGAAATGCAATTGACTATTTCTGAAATACAATTGATAATTTCTGAAATACAATTTACTTTTTCTGAAACGAAATTGAAAATTTCTGAAATACAATTTACAATTTCTGAAATACAATCGAATATTTCTGAAATACAATTGATAATTTCGGAAATACAATTGACTTTTTCTGAAATACAATTGACTATTTCTAAAATACAATTTACTATTTCTGAAATACAATTAACTATTTCTGAAATACAATTGACAATTTCAAAAATACAATGGACTATTTCTGAAATACAATTGACTATTCTAAAATACAATTGACAATTTCTGAGATACAATTCACAATTTCTGAAATACAATTGACTATTCTGAAATACAATTGACAATTTCTGAAATACAATTGACTATTTCTGAAATACAATTGGAAAAGTGGTAGTTTTGGTGTATATTATATTGTTGGATCTGATTTGATATAATTCGATCTGACTTTTTTCGGATAAATTTCGATATTACTTAATAAATATATTGTTGAATCTGATTTAATCTGCCATTTTTCGGATCAATTCAGATCCACCTAAATCCTCAAATATATTTCTGGATCTAATTTGATCTGCCATTTTTCGAATCAAATAAGATATTAAGGAATATAAAATTGGAAATGATTAAATGTTGTTGCAGATTAATTTTTTTTACCCGGACCTACTTACTTTTTGTCAATTAATTTCAAGCCAACTGTGGTTCATTATGTAAAAATGTTTGTGTTAGTTATAGATATTTCTGCAAGGGGCCGCTGTGAAGTAACAAAATTCAAAAATATATTCTCTGTACATACATATATCTATCTTCCAAAAGTCTGATCATGATGGGGTTAAATATATCGGTGTGCATTGAAACTAGCGTTATTACTAAAATGCCGATACCGCAATAACAAAAATAATGTTACCCTTAAAATATCGTCACCGAAATAACTAAAATAACGTTATCGCTAAAATACCGTTACCGAAATAATGGAAAATACCGTTATCGCAAAAATACCGATACCGAAATAATTGAAAAAATCGTTATCCCTAAAATACCGTTACCGAAATAACTGAAAAAATCTTTATCCTTAAAATAACGTTACCGAAATAATAGAAAATAGCGATACCCTTAAAATAACGATACCGAAAAGTAGAAAATAGCGTTACCCTTACCGATAACCGTATTTATTTCGGTTACCATCCATGCATCATAGAAATTTTTTATTTGTTTTAAAAACGATTTTTCTTTATAAATTAAGGCTAACTCTGATAACATTTCTTCTAGCATTTGGTTTCTAGAATAAGTTTTAATTCTCTAAGTGCTGAAAAATATCTCTCAACAGAACTTGTGGATACTGGTTTGGTTAAAATTAACGAGATTAATTTAAATACTTCAGAAAATGTATCTTTTAAATCAAAATTTATTAAATGACTTGGTATGTCAAATACCGCTATATCATGGAAATGGGAATGTGCATAAAATACCACCAATTCATTTTTAAATTTAATAAAATCAAAAAAATTTCCATAATAAGTTTTAAAGCTTGCAAATGGTGCAACCGGAAATATTTTTTTAGTTACTTCCATACTTTTTCAATTTAGTAACTCTATAAATTTTAAATTTTGTATAGATTGAAATCTATTCTCCGTTTCTGTAAATAAAGTTTCAGTTATTTGATTGTATATATTTTTGAACCGCAATTCAAAATTTTCGATATTTTCTCCACGCTTTAAAGCTACACATGCAGTATTTTTTGTTATACTTTATATATCATTAAACTTAGATTTGTTATCTAATATTTTTTTCTTTGTTAATTCAATATGTTCGCAGCAATACTGAATTTCTAAAGAGTTTTTTTTTGAAGAATACGAAGAAATCTCGTTAAATGTATTTAGCATGAAAACTGTATTAAACAAATCCAAAAATTGCCTAAAGCCCCTAGCTTAAATTGCATCTGCCCCCAAGTATCAGGGTCTTCTATCTTCCTCAAATACTGTTATTGGATCCGAACGATAAGTGTGAACTAAATTCACAAGTCTACACGAATAGTTCCATCTTGTTGTTGCCACAGTAGGAATTCTTCGTTTAACCACCTGATCGAAAAAATAAGTCCTTTTAGTGGATTGATAAAAAACAAGTAAAACAAGTAAGAGCGGCTAAATTCGGCTATGCCGAATCTTATATACCCTTCACCATGGTTGGGAAAAAACTGAAGTTTATATATGGACATATGTGGAATGGACAGATTTATATACGGACGCCTTTAAGAGGAAATTAACCATTTAGTTTGGAGATAAAACTTGGACTCGGGAATATAGGTACTTTAAAAAAATTTATGTTTTGGGCGTAACTTTTTTGTATCTGAACCGATATTTCCGAGTTTTTCAGCAAATATGTTATACTAAAGATTTTCGATCTTTTGCTATATAAGACGTATCCATAGGTCATAATACAGCTCTAGAATAGTGTTTGTTGTTTGTGTATAAAAGGTGAAGAGGTGAAAGAAAAGAATTTCAACAAATCGTTAAAAGAAATCACTACAACTGCATGTGTTTTATTTCTACAAAATAGTTTGATTTAGTTGGCAAATTTACATTTGGGATTTTATTTCGCTTTTTTATTAGAAATATTTGTAATTTCTTTAGCTTAATTTTAAAAATTTGAAGGAAAATAGTTTATAATTTTTTTTATAAATTATTATAAGTTATGACCTAAAATAGTTGCACTCAAAGGTAAATTATGTATAAAATTTTCTTAATATGTGAGAAATAAAATGGTTTAAAAATCTTTTTATAAATTCTTTTAAATCGGAGCAAAAAAAAGAAATAAAACCGTTTGTATTTTGTTTGTATCAGAGGGTTTTTATAAAAATTTTGATGTTTTTAGCCTATTTATGGATTATTTAATTATTAATATAAAATTTTATTTAAATTAATTATTAAATGTAAAAAAAAAACAAAAAATAAACAAAAAAAAAAATCTTAAGAAAATAAAAAAAAAAATGTACAAAAAAAAAAGTGAATTGACCTGACCGAGATTCGAACCCGCGGCCTTAGAGAAAAAAAGTATTTGTGACATAGCGTCAAGACAACTGAGCTATTGAAGCTCACACAAAATCATCGTCAATAGAGGTACATATATAAAAGTCTTCGTTCATTAGAGATTTGTTTAGTTTTTATTTAAATGACAAATCTTTGTATGTGTGTTGTTTGTGTATAAAAGGTGGAGATGAAAGAAAAGAATTTTAATTATTAATATAAAATTTTATATAAATTAATTATTAAATGTTAAAAAAAAAACCAAAAATAAGCAAAAAAAAAATCTTAAGAAAATAATAAAAAAAAATGTACAAAAAAAAAGAGTTAATTGACCTGACCGAGATTTGAACCTCGAACCCCGCGGGCTTAGAGAAAAAAAGTATTTGTGACATAGCGTCTAGACAACTGAGCTATTGAAGCTCACACAAAATCATCGCCAATAGATGTACATATATAAAAGTCTTCGTTCATTAGGGATTTGTTTAGTTTTTATTTAAATGAAAGAAAAGAATTTTAACACATGGATGTGTTGTTATGCTCAAAATTCTACATACATATTAAACAAAGGGATTTTACTGGAAAAATTAGAGGTAGTCCTGGTTTTTTGCTAATATCTCAGCCATTTATTAACCGATCTGTCTGATTTTTAATAGCAAACAGAAATGGATCACATGCAACAGAAATAAAAAACAATCAAGTCCTCATTATGTCTGGGTTCTTCGGAAAACCCATTTCAACACACAGACGGACAGACGGACATCGTTAAATCAACTTCGCTCTTCATAAGGACCCAGAATATATATACTTTATAGGGTCTAAGATCAATATTGTAGAAATTACAAACGGAATGACAAACTTATATATACCCTTCCACCTGTGGTGAAGGGTATAAAAGTATTATATTAAAAAATATTAAAACCAATAAATTAAATGTTGAAATGAAATACAATAAAAAAATATTATAAAATATTTTTTTTTTCATATTCATTTTTTATATTACTTTATTTATTAAATTTCTTTTTTTTGTTTGTAATTAAAACAACGAATTTTATAAGCTTTTTATTCAAATTAAAAAAAAGCGAAAAAAACCGGTTGACCGGTTTTTTCTGCAAAAACCGAAACCGAAACCGGTTTTTTTAAAATTAGATTTTTCGAAGAAAACCGAAACCGGTTTTTCCAAAAGGCCGGTTTTTTGAATACTCTATTTCCAGTCTAAGAAATAGCTTGCTACCTACTTAAGTATGATATTTATCTCATGTATTTTTGTACCTTATTTTATATATTTTTATTTTATTATATACTTTTAATGTACAACTGAATTTTCTGTACAGTTTTTTTTTTTTTGTTAAAAAAATTCTATAATTGGTGTTTTTTTATACAGAAGAAATGGTACAATTGAGTTCAAAAAGTACAATTTGATAATGACTTTTGTACGAAATTGAAATTCTTATTTCGCAACCCTGCTGCAATATTTTGATTGTGTTACTGATGGTGGTTTGTCTTCGTTCATTAGAGATTTGTTTAGTTTTTATTTAAATGACAAATTTTGTATGTGTGTTGTTTGTGTATAAAAGGTGGAGATGAAAGAAAAGAATTTTAATTATTAATATAAAATTTTATATAAATTAATTATTAAATGTTAAAAAAAAACCAAAAATAAGCAAAAAAAAAAAATATTAAGAAAATAATAAAAAAAAAATGTACAAAAAAAAAAGTGAATTGACCTGACCGAGATTTGAACCTCGAACTCCGCGGGCTTAGAGAAAAAAAGTATTTGTGACATGGCGTCTAGACAACTGAGCTATTGAAGCTCACACAATATCATCGTCAATAGATGTACATATATAAAAGTCTTCGTTCATTAGGGATTTGTTTAGTTTTTATTTAAATGACAAATCTTTGTATGTGTGTTGTTTGTGTATAAAAGGTGGAGATGAAAGAAAAGAATTTTAATTATTAATATAAAATTTTATATAAATTAATTATTAAATGTTAAAAAAAAACCAAAAATAAGCAAACAAAAAAAAAAAAATATTAAGAAAATAATAAAAAAAAAATGTACAAAAAAAAAAGTGAATTGACCTGACCGAGATTTGAACCTCGAACTCCGCGGGCTTAGAGAAAAAAAGTATTTGTGACATAGCGTCTAGACAACTGAGCTATTGAAGCTCACACAAAATCATCGTCAATAGATGTACATATATAAAAGTCTTCGTTCATTAGGGATTTGTTTAGTTTTTATTTAAATGACAAATCTTTGTATGTGTGTTGTTTGTGTAT
Organism: Eustalomyia histrio; assembly: GCA_949748255.1. Classification (NCBI taxonomy): domain Eukaryota; kingdom Metazoa; phylum Arthropoda; class Insecta; order Diptera; family Anthomyiidae; genus Eustalomyia; species Eustalomyia histrio. Next base: position 186,544,510 of record OX456523.1, on the reverse strand, counting down.
AAATGGTGGAGATGAAAGAAAAGAATTTTAACACATGGATGTGTTGTTATGCTCAAAATTCTACATACATATTAAACAAAGGTTTTTTGTTAATATCTCAGCCATTTATTAACCGATCTGTCTGATTTTTAATAGCAAACAGAAATGGATCACATGTAACAGAAATAAAAAAGAATCAAGTCCTCATCACGTCTGGGTTCTTCGGAAAACCCATTTCGACACACAGACGGACAGACGGACATCGTTAAATCAACTTCGCTCTTCATAAGGACCCAGAATATATACTTTATAGGGTCTAAGATCAATATTGTAGAAATTACAAACGGAATGACAAACTTATATATACCCTTCCACCTGTGGTGAAGGGTATAAAAAGGCTAAATTCGGCTGTGCCGAATCTTTGAATACCCTCCACCATAGGGGCTGAAGATGATATACGTATATACTAAATTTTGCATGAACTGTAATATGAATATGTTTTGTCAATTTATGTAACGAACTTTTGTTATTTAGTTTTAGTAATGTTATTTATATAGTTTTAGCAATGTTATTTACAGAGGTCTGCTCTGTTAGCGACTTTAACATTGTTGATTTTTACATTAACTTAGTTATCAGAGTAACACACATATAGCTCTAAGAATGTTATTATTCTCATATTATGTAAGACAATAAATGTAATCAAACAATAAGAAGACTTAATAACATTTTTACTTACTTAACAGAAAAAAAAATAGATACAGAAAAATTGTACAAATTTGTATGGAAAATTTAGAGGTACCTTCACATTTTCACTCATAACTTTTGAACCGCTTAACCGATTTTGCTTATTTTAAATACCAAACTGCTCGGGAGGATGTTCAATAATATGGGTAAAAATAGGCACCCCCGCTTGTGTCTTCGCGTCGTGATCGCCATTTCAACAGACAGACGGACAGACAGACAGACGGACATCGCTAAATCGACTTAAAATTGCATAAGGATCACGAATATATATACTTTATGGGGGAGGGTATAAAAAAGCAGAAAGCCCTGACAATGTTATACATAATATATTGTTTTCTTGTATAAAGTTTACAGATTGCTATAACACCAAATTTAGCACATGAGCATTGATGAACAAAAATAGCATTCGGAAATTCTTCTCTAAGCTTAGCTTGTGTCCCATTCAGTGCACTAGACATAACAGCTGCGCCATCATATGTCTGAGCTACTAGCTTTCCTTCCCAACTCTTAAGCTTTATTAAATCTATTAATTTTGTGGAAATAGCGTCCGCTGTTCGGTCATCACTTACGTCCATATATTTCTAAAATCTCTCCCTAGCAACACCTTTGATGTCAAGATAGCGAAAAACTATGGTTAATTGAGATTTTTTCTTTATATCGGTCGTTTTATCAAGCATTACAGAAATAAATTAAGTTTCATTTATCTTTTATCCAATGTTATTTAAAACAACGGTGCCAATAGATTTAATCAAATCATTTTGCATATGATTGGAAGTGCCTTTAAAAACCTGAGGTGTCGATAAATGTCGGTCTAATTTACTATCATATTTTGCAATTAAATGTCAAATTTCCACATAATTGCCTCTATTTCAGAACTTTCACTTTAATCGTTACACTAAAACCAAGTTCCTGTACAGCCAAAAAGCACACAATATCTACTAAGCGTTCGAATACATGTCGGTTTTCTGAAACTTGCTCGTTGTGTCTCGATACTGAAATGCGTTTTTGTTCGTCAAGTAAAACGTCCAAAAGTTTTTAATGTCAAGGTGTTATTAATGTGAACTTGAGATGTTTGATGTTTTGTCATTGAAGCAGTAAAATGGTTTAAATCATTATAACCTGTGGTCCAAACTCCTTCTTCATTATTACTAGAAAAAAGCCAACAGAATAACTTGTTAATGGAGGGACAACCACATAACCAAGTTTTATCCTTGTAATTAGAAGTCTGAAAATGTCTAGTAAAAGTTTTATTTTTTATTATTAAATTAGGAAATTCAGGCGTTGGCCTTCCATTCTTAATTATTTGAGGTTTTTCTTCGAACATTCACATATCATTTTGCAATTTACGTCTGCTTTCATTCACAAATAGAAGCAGAATGAATGACCCACCCATCTACAACTAAATATGGTTGATCCAAGGACTTTTGAATGAAAGGATGTACAAAATGCATAAAATACATAGCGAAAGATTTTGTCGAGTTAAGAAGTTCCATCTCACATTAATGTCAGATAATATAAAATGTAATATAAAATGTACCAATGTCTATTCAATGACTGTTGATACAAAGAAATGTTACTGTTAGGTAAAAAATGCATAGACATTTCTCAACTGCAAATATTGTCAAGGAAAAAGATTATTTCGAGTTAAGAATGCTCATTATGACGTTCGTTGCGATTGTAACAAAAAATTGATATAAAAATATTTTTTACTCTAAAATAAGTACAATTTAATAAAATAAACACTATTATTAATTTGTTTTTAATTTTGTATGTTTTTTCTTTATATTAAATTAATTAAAAAATATTAATAATAAAATTTTTGAATCAATTACATTAAAAAATTACTATTTTGTATTTAAAAAAAATATAAAAAGTTTTTTATTGTATTTTTAATACATTTTTTCTATCATCTATCTATTTAAAAACAAAAAATATCAACATATAAAGTGTGTTTAATTCCTAATTTTTTTTATACAAAATCCTTATTATACTCTTTGTGGCATTTTAATGTGCCGATGAGGGCTCTGCACTTTATGCATTCACTTTGTTGAATTGTCTATGCAAAAAGTGCAAAGACTTTTATGCATTGCATTTTATTCGTTGAAGTCGTTCTATTCGTAGTTTTAGTTCTATTCGTTGTTTTAGTTGTATCTATTGGTCGTTTTTGTTTTATTAGTTGTTTTCTTTCTTAACTCGCTAACATAATAGTATTATTTATTTGTACTTCTCTGTGCTTAAGGGTGGTATGTTATATGCTGTATTCAAGTATAACACAGCGTCACACAACTCATGCGTGGCTGCGTGTGGTAAGAGGCTGCGCAAAAAATAATTGATTCTTTTTTGAGGTGTCTCGGGTTCGAATCCTGATCTGATGGGGGTGTTAAAGTTTTTTTCATAAATCATTTTAAAAACAAATATTTACAAGTTGATAAATTTTAAAATATTAGGAATTTCAAAAAATAGCGATGTTGCCTATTTTTATTTGCAAAAAAACTTAATTTAATAAGGTTTTGCATTTACGATGTTGTCAATTTTCATTTGCTAACAAAAATTTATTGTCTAAATAAGTTTTTAAAAAAAACTTAATTTACAACATTTCAACAAAAAATGAAACAAGAAAAAGTTAGAAAAATTAAATTTGTGATAAAATATTTTCAAAGATAATAAGAAAATTATGGAGGTTTTGGGATTAAAAAAATTTAAATTATTAAAATTTCTTTTATATTTTATTTTAACTACACTCAAAAAGTTTGTAGTTTAAATTAACTTAAAATGTAGTATAAAATAAATGAAAAACCACATATAAACCGGTCTACATATACAGTATGTGGAAAAAGTAAGTTTCCGAAGCATAATAAAAAAAGGAGCATGTATAACTTTTTTTAATGATATTTTTAAAACTTTTTTTTATTTTATATATAGACATTTTCTTAGAATAATACTAACAAATAATAAATAGTTAACAAAAATACCATTCACTGTTATTATATATAAAAAAAAACTTAAGGCAATTCAAATAAAAAGGGGGAAAAAGTATGTTTCCATCTTACTTAGTATCCACCATCTCGGAGAGACATTTTTGCAAGTCGGACCTGCATAGTGTCTACTAACTTCAGACAATCATCTGGATATTTTTTCCAATTAGAAATTATCCAATTTTTGAGTTGGTCCAAATTTTGAGGTTCCTCCTCCGTTATGCAAATTTAAAGCATGACATTCTTTATAGGAGAAAGGTCGAGGCTTTGAGGTGGCCACTTCAAAAGAGAAACATTTAGTTCAGCAAGGTATTCAACAACCTTTTTAGCTGTATGTATAGGCGCATTGTCCTGTTGGAATATAAAATTTTTACTTATTAGGCGAAGGTATTGCAGTTTCTTGCAAAATTTTTAAGTATACCGCAGCATTTACTTTTCCTTCTAATACGATAATTTTACCAGTGCCTCGGGCTGAGAGGCAACCCCAAACCATTAAACCTTTATCTGCTGCTTTTACAGTTGGCAAGGTACACTTATAACATAATGCGTCACCTGCTTTACGCCAAACGTGAACCATACCATGAGAGTACTTAAGTCTTATCATAGATTCGTCTGTCCATAAAATGTTGTACCAAAATTCTTTTGGCTTAAAAACGTGTGCCTCATGAAACTGCATACGTTTTGTTTTATTTATTTTGCTTACGTAAGGAGTTTTTCGAGCTACACGCCCATGCCTGCCACTAGCTCTGAGCTTGTTGCGAATAGTGTGTGTTGACGGAGCAGTAACTGGGAACAAATTTTCGGTACAGATAGTAGTGGGTTCGCCTCCGATATGATGAGAATTCTTCTGTCAACTCTTTCAGAAGTAATTTTAGGATGCCCTGATCTTTCTTTAGCTCAAACCCGTTGATCATTCTTACAAGCAACTACTACTTTACGCACTGCTCTATGAGATTAACCAAATTGTTGGCCCATATATCGTAAGGTATGGCCATCTTTATAAAGGTTGATAACTACTATACGTTCCTCAGTTGAGAATTGTTTGAATTTTCCCCTTTTTTAGTGCAATTTTTCTTTTTTTATATTTTCAATAGAGTATTCAAAAACCGAAACCGAAAACCGGTCAGCCGGTTTCTTTTTTTTTTAAACCGATCGGTTTCGAATATTTTGTAAATTCGAAGAAAACCGAAAACCGGTCATTTTTGTTCGGTTAACCGGTTTTTTTAATTACATCACCAACTGGGTTACTTGGTCTCTTTTATTTTTTCCGAACACTTTTATAATCGTTTGGTTATGAAGATTTAAATGTAAGTCTGATAGATTTCGATGAAGACTTAACTTTGGATATTCCAAACTCAAATAGTTTAATTTCTGATCTAAATAACACAATAAACAGTATTCAAAATCCTAAAAAAGAGACTGTACAAAATCATTCATCATTATATGTGACCTTCTCCGAGAAAAGGGACCTAGTGTGTGAAAATGAAGTTTTGAGAAAAACGCATTTAAAGTTTCATAACGCTTTATAACTGTGAACACACCTTCAGTTGGGAGATGCGATTTGGTATGGTTAGTTATGATTGGGTGCCGACTTTGGTGACGGCTTGTCTATTTAGAACCAAAAAATCAAAAAAAAGTAAATTTTAATGTTTTTCTCATTTTTATCGATTTTCCTAAGTTCGTTTTATACGTTTTTATGGGGTAAATAAATTTTTATCAGAAATCTAATTCATTTCATCTTATTCTACACCCTATTATGTACCAGAATCCACTCTTAAGTCCAAACCCGTTTTATGACACACTAGGTCATATATCTTGATAAATGCGACAAAAGAACTGAAAAGTTGGACAATTTATATTATTGTCTTTTGGGTTATTGTCCAACATCTACTATTCGTGAGAGTATTTTCCACTTGTAGCTTTATCAAAAGCAAACATAAAAATCCTCTTAAAACGAAACATTTCAAAATATTATTTTAGACTGAAAAATAGATTTTCTTTTTACATATTTAAAATGTAATATTAAAAGACTTATTTAATGCCAAACTTTCAAATTACTAACGTACCTAATTTTACCCAATTTACAAACTTAATCTCTATTCATTTGATATGAATATAGTTTTATAATATTAATTTTTAAGATATTATATTAAAAAATATTAAAACAAATAAATAAAATGTTAAAATGAAATACAATAAAAGAATATTATAAAATATTTTTTTTTTATTTGTATTAATATATATATTAAATTTCTTTTTTTTTTTGTTTGTAATTAAAACAATTAACGAATTATATAAGCTTTTTATTAAAAATAAAAAAAAAACCGAAAAAACCGGTTGAACGGTTTTTCTGCAAAAACCGAAACCGGTGTTTTTAAAATTCGATTTTTCGAAGAAAACCGAAACCGGTTTTTCCATAAGGCCGGTTTTTTGAATACTCTAATTTTCAACTAAATAAATTAATTACTGAATTGGTTATTATTCAGTAAAGATATAAAAGATTTTACAAAAATATTTACCTTCAACTTTTTACTTGTAAACACTAATATGTATATTTATTGAAAATATTTAAGGAACTATTGTTACAATGAAAATATTCACCACATGTTTTTTTTGAAAATTTTCTTTTTCAAGATAGTATTATTTAATTTTGTTAATTTTAATTTACCGTTATTTCCATTAAAGAGCAAAAACGCTTAAATTTCTCACACATGATCTTCATAATAAGTTCTTTTTAAAACAACAATGTTTTGCTACCAATTCCAATGTAGGATGTGTACAGTTAACAAAACTAATATATATAACATTAGAAACTTACTTTTTCCACATACTGTATTTACTAGCTAATATTTAAAATTGAGCTTAAGGGTGGCGTGTTTTATGCTGTATTCAAGTATAACACAGCTTCACACAACTCATACATGGCTGCGTGTGTTAAGAGGCTGCGCAAAAGATAATTGATTCTTTTTTGAAGTGTCTCAGGTTCAAATCCTGATCTGATGGGGGTGTTAATTTTTTTTTCATAAATCATTTTAAAAACAAATATTTGCAAGTTGATTAATTTTAAAATTTTAGAAATTTCAAAAAAATTGCGATGTTGCCTATTTTCATTTGCTAACAAAAATTTATTGTCTAAAAAAGTTTTTCAAAAAAACTTAATTTACAACATTTTAACAAAAAAAAAAAATGAAACAAGAAAAAGTTAGAAAAATTAAATTTGTGATAATATATTTTCAAAGATAATAAGAAAATTATGGAGGTTTTGGGATTAAAAAAATTTCATTTATTTAAATTTCTTATACATATAAAGAAGAAAACTTTCAGTCCCACAACTAGTCAAGTATCTGAAATTGAACCGGTAGAATTAGATGAATCAATTTCTTTGGCTTGGAAAACCTCTGTTAACAGAGACAGTACAGATTGGGAAAACGTTTGAGACAAGTGAAAAAGACGTTTCATATGCGCCAAAGGGAAATAAAAAGCTTAACCAGTCTTGAGTTTCTTCAAGCTTGGTCAAAATTGTCCGATTCTCGAGCTCCAGAAATGGTAAGATTTTTTTATTTTCGTTTCAACTTTTAGATAAATATTGACTTTGACTTAATACACCCAAACAAAGGACATTTGCTTCTTTCGAAATGGGAAATATTCAATCAAAAAATTCGACAATATTACGATAATCATATTCACAATGAGTTTTGTAAACAATTACTTTCCAAAGTTACATCGTCTACAAGTACCGGTAAATATTAAAAATATTTTGTACATTATTTAAATAAATATACGAGTACTTATATGTACATCCCTTTTTCTTATGCTTCCTACAGATTTTATATACACTGTACTGCTAAACGCTGTTTTACCTTCACCAGCAAGATTTGAAAACCAATCTGGAAAACATAATAAAAGAGTAATAATAGTTGATTCGCTGGAAAGCTTAGTTTTGCAATTGACGTGTATAAATGACTACGAGAGGCAAATCAATTCAGTAATAAATATTATTCAGCTGGATTAACAATATGTACAGCCATTTATCATCGTGGAGGGGTGAACTGACGTAAATATTAAAGGTTTTTATGTATATATTAATAACAATTTGCTTAAGTTAAATTCATTTATTGAGTGCCTGGATACTTGCTTCAAAATTTTTCATACACTTCATTAAAATATCCGGAAGCTTGTGAACAGCCTTGGCTATTCATACAACAATTTTTTTATGATATTCACACACAATTTGATTTCAAATCTACGAAGATAAGTTCCCTTATTAATTTTTAAAATAATAGCAATTGACAGTTAAACGAAATATTCTACATATGTTTTCTTTGTCAAATTAAATTCCAAAACCGCAATTTTTTAATTAATCATTTTAAAGTTGATCATAATTTATCGATTAAAGATTAAAAATGCGTACAAAATAACTGTGATCAAACATTTACAACATTTGGCTCTTTCCGACGGCAGTTAGTGAAAGTACTAAAAATTTTACCAAATCCATAGAAAGTTCATGTTTCATACGCAACGAAAATTATATGACTAAAAACCAATTCGCCATTCACATGAAGCTTTCGTCACAACCGAAACGGAAATCACTGGCATAGAAAATTTGCAAAAAAGAGCTTTAAATTTTTCTTTAAGTTTATACCAACAAAGTAATATGCCAAGGAGTCAAGCTATTGAATTGCAAAACATGGTTTCATCCCAGCTATCGTATATATCAACTGCATTAGAGGGGCTTTTAAATAGTAATGTAATTAAAGAAGACTTAAAAATCTTGCTAAATTTTTGTCAAAACCCATTTCAAGAAATAACAAGTAAAAAAGGGCTAAATTCGGCTGTGCCGAATCTTTGAAACCCTCCACCAAAGGGGATGAAGATGATATACGTATATACTAAATTTTGCATAAGCTGTAATATGAATATGTTATGTCAATTTATGTAACGAACTTTTGTTATTTAGTTTTAGCAATGTTATTTACAGAGGTCTGCTCTGTTAGCGACTTTAACATTGTTCATTTTTACGTTAACTTAGTTATCATAGTATGTAAGACAATAAATGTAATCGAACAATAAGAAGACTTAATAACATTTTTACTTACTTAACAGAAAAAAAAATAGACACAGAAAAATTGTACAAATTTGTATGGAAAATTTAGAGGTACCTTCACATTTTCACTCATATCTTTTGAACCGCTTGACCGATTTTGCTCATTTTAAATACCAAACTGCTCGGGAGGATGTTCAATAATCTGGGTAAAAATAGGCACCCCCGCTTGCGTCTTCGCGTCGTGATCGTGATTTCAACAGACAGACAGACAGACAGACAGACGGACATCGCTAAATCGACTTAAAATGCATAAGGATCACGAATATATATACTTTATGGGGTCTTAAACCTATATTTCGACATATTACAAACGGAATGACAAACTGATATATACCCTCACCATATATGGTGGAGGGTATAAAAACAGAATACAGGCTTTTTAAAATTTTGAAGGAACTTAACTTATACCAAGACCCAAAAGTCTATTTAGTTCGTAACGAGATATCTGAGATAGTTATTAGTGGCAATCCCACTTTAGGTCCGAAATCCTCCAACATTTACATTATGCCTTTGCAATTTATGTTTCAAAAAATTTTTCAAACTCCAAAGCTTTTAGATTATACATTTGAAAATACATTTTTAAATGGAAACATTTTTAATAACTTTGCAAGTGGTGAATTGTTCAAATCGAAAGTACAACAGTTAAAGAGTAATCTTGTTATTCCTTACATTATTTACTTTGACGATTTTTAAATAAACAACCCACTAGGTAGTCACACATTTTCTATATGTGGATGCTATTAAATTTTCCATCAATGCCACAATATCTTTTGCTTTCATATCGTCTAAAGTTTTAAAAATGAATGGAAATGAGAGAACACTTTACCTTTAGCAGCAGAGCTAAAAATATTAGTAGGTGGGATAGAAATAGTGACTGGAGTTGAAGTTCGGAAGGTTTATTTATTTGATTTTAGGTTTAGTTATTGGTGATAATTTAGCAGTAAATAGTATATGTATTAGGTTCCGTACAATCGTTTAATTCTAAAAGGTATTGTCGTGTTTGTAAGAGAACAAAAACTCAGATGCAATGTGATACATCGCAATGTCAGGATTATTAAAGAAATAAATTACCAAGACGATTTATTGCAAAATAACTTTCAAGAAACGGGAATTAAAAAAATATGTATTTCCGAAAACATAAATAGTTTCCACGTTTTTTTGATATTATGCACGACATATACGAAGGCGTCTGTGTGTATGATGTATGTAATGTTCTCCTTGGGTTAATAAAAGATAAAGTTATAACATTAAGGGATATAAATAGCAGGAAATTATTATTTCAGTACGGGGAAATTGAAGTTGGAAATAATTATATTCCTTTGGACTATGATAGATTAAAAAAAATTAATTTAAAAATGACTGCAAGTGAAATTAGTTGTTTTATTCACTTTTTACCCTTAATAATAGGAGATTTAATTCCATCACATAACAAACATTGGGAAGTCTTTACATCTTTGCTGCAAATAGTTGATTTACATGAAGATTTTTTAGAATCTGTGCTTGTTGTAAATTCATCCAGAATTATTAACTTAACTAAAGAGGAATATTTCCACAATATCTGTACATTAACTAACATAAATTTTAAGAGTTGCGAAATGAGCAATAAAATTATTTTTAAGGGAACGCTTTATAAGAAAAACTATTATTTAGCTTCGAATTTGAATTCTATTGAATTATACAAAATCAAAAGTTTTTTAATTATAAATTCTTCAGTTAATGTATTATGTTATTCCATTAATATAAGGAACTTTGATTACCATTTTCAGTCATACGAAATTGGTTCTCTAAACAAAAACATTTATATAAAACCAATCATAGATTTTATAAGTACTCCATTTCATTTATATGCAACAAATAATGAAAAAACTTATTTTAGAATGAAACATGTATAACTTTATTTAATTTTTTTTATAAATTGTTAATTATAAAATGAATTAATAAAATTATAATAAATGTTTTTATATTGGTTGGGTTCACAATGGGTTATTCTTTTCAGGAAAATAAAGAACAATATGTTTTCAAAATAAGAACGAATGTTGTCAAATTAAGAACGATTCGTTGTCAAAATGAGAACATTGTGTCAAAATAAGAACATTGCGTTGACAAATTGAGAACAATATGTTGTAAAAATAAGAACAATTGTTGTCAAAATAAGAACGTTGTGTTGTCAAATTGAGAACATTGTGTTGGCAACATAAGAACAATTGTTGTCAAAATAAGAACGATGCGTTGTCAAAATGAGAACAATGTGTTGTCAAAATTAGAACAATTGTTGTCAAAATAAGAACCAGATGTTGTTAAAATTTTGACACCATTCGTTGTCCAAATTGAGCATAAACGTGCTTAGCTCACTTTTGACAACGGATGGTGTCAATTTTGGTAGTTTTATACCGCGTTTTTCCTCTGTGTAGCAGTGCTGCCATATAGCCAACTTCAGCTAGAGGCTAAGTTTTTTTGTAAATCGGCTAAGAATTTCGTGGTATCGACTAAGAATTTTTTTGTAGTCACACCATTTGGCATCATGAGTGGCTAAAAATTTGGTAGTTTGTACGTCCTGGTTTATATGGTTCAACTTCAATCAACCATGTCGGCATTGAGGGCAAAAGCTTTTTTGTGTAGTTTCCGTATATTTGACCCCATTCAGTCAAAATTATTTTCTTAAGCTGGTCTTTATTAGAAATTCTGTAATTTCGTATGCGTTTTTCAAAATTATCCCACAAATGATCAATAGGATTCAAATCGGGTCTTTGAGGAGGGGATTTTATTTTATATGGTGTGTTATTTGCGATCCACATATTAACTTCAGCTGGTGTAAAGGATCATTGTCCTATACAAAATAATAACTATCTCGAATATTCGGTTTTCCGCACTCTGATTAAGATTTTCTTTCAGAATGTTCATGTAAACTGTTTTGTCCATTGTCTGCTCAATGACCACTAAATTGCTAACAACGGCTGCCGACATGCAACCCCATACCATTACTTCACCCTTTCCATACTTCAAAGTTTATATAATATTCTGTGGATCTAGCTCGCCGCACTTTTTGCACCACACTAGTTCGCGGCCGTCCGATACAAAAATGTTAAATTTTGATTTGTTTGAGAAAATTTATTTTTCCCAAAAGTCGTTTGCTTTAATATTATATTCCGTTGCGAATCCATAAGCGTTTTTCTGTTTGTTTCGCTAAAGTTCAACTTCTTGCGAGCAGTACGAGCATTGTTACAGGCCAACATAATGCACCCACGTACCACGTACCCTTGCTAGAGGCTAAGTTTTTTTGTAAATCGGCTAAGAATTTCGTGGTCTCGACTAGGAATTTTTTTGTAGTTGCATGGGTGGCTAAAAATTTGATAGTTTGTTCATCTTGGTTTATAGGGTTCTTGGTTAAACAAGTGAAATATTTTTTGGATTTGTCGTAGTATACAAGTAAATACACAAAATAAAAATAAGTGTCACATTTTTGAGAAATTTGGGGAGATTTTTTATTTTGACAGGGGTACCATGACTTTTGCTGTACACTGCACATGTCCACTCATGCTAATAATTTATACAGAGTCTAGATGCTTTACGCTAAATAACCTTGCCATATTTCGGGTCGATTTAGGGTTTTAGCCAGAAAAACATATCAAAAAGCTTTTTACAGAAGTCGAACTTAAAGACAAATGCGTTCCTTATCTCAGGGTAAGATTTCGTATGATATTTTAAAACAGGTGTGGATGCAACGATTGCCATCCCAAATACTCTTTGTTAGCGAAGACCGCCTAGAAAATCTAACTGTCATGGCTGACAATATATGTGACTGCACGGATTCAGAAATCAACATGATTTCCACATCTTCAGATAAGTGTTTAAGCAGACTTGAGCGTAAACTTGAATCTTTATGTACCCAGATGGACAGTTTTTGAAGATCAAGAGGCCAAAATCAACCAAGTAGTACACCTAAAAATTTTTTTCCACCACAAAATTTTAAGGTAAAAATATTTGTTTGAGGTGAAAAAATTTTTTGTGATGAAAAAAAAATTTTAAGGTGAAAAATATTTGAGGTAAGTACAAAATATTATTCGCTTCTAAGCGACTGGTCAAGAAATATGAGCAAATATGTATATTATGTCCCGTCGGTACTATGCGTGGCTGCGTGTGCTAAGAGGCTGCGCAAAAAATAATTGATTCTTTTTTGAGGTGTCTCGGGTTCGAATCCTGATCTTGATGGGGGTGTTAAAGTTTTTTTTTTTGGGTTAAAAGTTTTTTTCATAAATCATTTGAAAAACAAATATCTGATAATTTTAGAAAATTCAAAAAATTGCGATGTTGCTTATTTTCATTTGCAAACAAAATTCATTTAATAAGATTTTGCTTTTACGATGTTGTCAATTTTCATTTGCTTACGAAAATTTATTGTCTAAAAAAGAAATCTTAATTTACAAAATTTGAACAAAAAAATTAAACAAGAAAAATTAAATTTGTGAAAAATTTTTTAAAAGATAATATGAAAATTAGCCAGTGTTGGGATTTAAAAAATTTTATTTATTAAAATTCGTTATTTTTTATTTAAGCTACACTCAAAAAAGTTTGTAATTTAAATTAACTTAAAATGTAGTATACATATAAATGAAAAATTACATATAAACCGGTCTAAACTAACTTTTCATTCAATGTAGGTTAAACTAAGAAAAATTATGAATAACAACACCAAAAAAACATAAAAAATGCGTTCTCCTGATTTATTTTTATATCTATGCATCTGCGCATTTTACCACATGCATTATTTTATATATTTTCATTAAAAAAAAACAACAACAAGAAAATGCCATTTTTTTACAACGTATTAGTTCGATATACATATGTATATTTTTTTCATTAACATTAATATTTAGCTATAATGACGTTGGTATCGGTATTGCACGAAAATATACTTGGGAATTTTTCCTTACCATTGGAATTTCATTACCCTTAGTTGACACTAATGGAAATGAAAAAATTTCATTATTAATGGTAATGAAATAGCACAAATGCATAAAAATAACTAATTTTAATTCATTCAAAAATCATTGCTTACGAAAAAAATTATACTATTTGAAAATTATGAAAGCAGTTTCATACAGAAAATAATAAAACAAAATATACTCGCATAAATAAATATCAACTCATAAAATGACGGTTAATAGTGCTAATTTTTTATTTGATACCAGCTGAACACATTATTTTACTAGCTCCAAAAAGAGCCTGTTCCATAAAAGATTGTGTTAGCTCATGTAATATAACAGTTCTTTAGAATAAGCTTTTTTTAATTACTAAAGTATTTTTTAATCATTTTTGAAAAACTATTATCCTTCACAATATGTTTTTAAAAAGTTTAATAATTGCAAACATTTTAAGAGTTTCTTATTCTTGTTTGAGAAACTATCCTCCTTCTTAATATTTTTTTTAACATACTTGTAAAAAGATTACTATTAGCAAAAATAGCACAAATAGTTTCTCAATAATGTTTGATAAACTATTCTCCTTCACAATATTTTTTCAAACTTTATATCATAATTTTGTTTCAAGTCTCATGTTTGTTAATATTTCTTCGCCACTTCTCCGTTTTGCTTTCATTTATATTTAAAAAACTATTATTCACTATAAATATATATTAAACATAATTGTCATATTTTATATTTTCTTAACAGCATTGTAAGTATGATTATAAAAGCAAATAATAATTTCTAAACTCTTTGAAGTGTTGTTCCAGTAAAGTCCCGTTAATTTTACCGTAAGTTCATCGTTGCATTGTCATTTCATAGCGTGCATTGTCATTTCATTGTCATTCTTTATTTTGCTTTAAGAGAGTGCATATATGTTTTTGATGTTTTTTTTCAGTTTTGTATTTTTTATATTTTTTTGATTTAATGTTTATTTTTGATTTTTTCAATAAAAGTTAATTAAAAAAAAATACAATAAAATGTGAATTACTTATTTGCAAGCATAAGCTAATCCTACAATTGTAGGTAAAAGCTTATTAAACTATTATTTCAGTAATATTTTCACGAGGATTCCTTTTTGATTTTTCTACAATAATTTTAAAGCTTTTTTTAATAGTTTCTCAAGTAATTTTTAAGTTTAAGGCTTATTTTCGCAAGATTATTATTAATTATTTCTAAAGGGTTTTGGGCTATTGGATATCATACCGTCTGTTACGAAAATATCAAAATTTATGCTCTTAAATATTAGTCTGGTGTGTGATTAAGATTGCTTTAGTTGTATTTTAAATTACTATTTATATTATTTAAGCTAAAAATGGGAAAATTCAAACAATTCTCAACTGAAGAACGTAAAGTAGTTATCAACCTTTATAAAGATGGCCGTACCCAACGATATATGGGCCAAAAATTTGGATAATCTCATAGAGCAGTGCGTAAAGTAGTAGTTGCTTGCTTGTAAGAATGATCAACGGGTTTGTGCTAAACAAAGATTAGGGCGTCCTAAAATTACTTCTGAAAGAGTTGACAGAAGAATTCTCAAGATATCGGAGGCGAGCCCACTACTATCTGTACCGAAAATTCGTTCTCAGTTGCTAAGCGAAGGCAAAACTGCTCCGTCAACACACACTATTCGCAACAGGCTCAGAGCTAGTGGTAGGTATTGGCGTGTAGCTCGAAAAATTTCTTACGTAATCAAAATAAATAAAACAAAACGTATGCAGTTTTATGAGGCACACGTTTTAAAGCCAATAGAATTTTGGTACAACATTTTATGGACAGACGAATCTATGATAAGTACTCTCATGGTATGGTTCACGTTTGGCGTAAAGCAGGTGACGCATTATAAGTGTACCTTGCCAACTGTAAAAGCAGTAGATAAAGGTTGAATGGTTTGGGGCTGCCTCTCAGCCTGAGGCACTGGTAAAATCATTGTATTAGAAGGAAAACTAAATGCTGCGGTATACTTAAAAATTTTAGAAGAAACTGCAATACCAGAGGGAAATCGCCTAATAAGTGAAAATTTTATATTCCAACAGGATAATGCGCCTATACATACAGCTAAAAAGTTTGTTGACTACCTTGCTGAGCTAAATGTTTCTCTTTTGAAGTGGCCACCTCAAAGCCCCGACCTTTCTCCTATAGATAATGCTTGGGCCATGCTTAAAATTCGCATAACGGAGGAGGAACCTCAAAATTTGGACCAACTCAAAAATTGGATAATTTCTAATTGGAAAAAAATAGTACAGATGATTGTCTGAAGTTAGTAGATACTATGCAGGACCGACTTGCAAAAATGTCTCTCCGAGATGGTGGATACTTAGTAAGATGGAAACATACTTTTTCCCCCTTTTTATTTGAATTGCCTTAAGTTTTTTTTTTTATATATAATAACAGTAAATTGTATTTTTGTTAACTATTTATTATTTGTTAGTATTATTCTAAGTAAATGTCTATATATAAAAATAAAAAAAGTTATACAGGCTCCTTTTTTTATTATGCTTTGGAAACTTACTTTTTCCACATACTGTATATGACAACATATATAAAAATATATGGTCTACTCATACAAGAAAAGTTAGTGTAGACCGGTTTATATGTAATTTTTCATTTATTTTATACTACATTTTAAGTTAATTAAAACTACAAACTTTTTTGAGAGTAGTTTAAATAAAATACATGTATAAGAAATTTTAATAAATAAAATTTTTTTAATCCCAAAACCTCCATAATTTTCTTATTATCTTTGAAAATATTTTATCATAAATTTAATTTTTCTAACTTTTTCTTGTTTCATTTTTTTTGTTGAAATGTTGTAAATTAAAAACTTTTTTAGACAATAAATTTTTGTTAGCAAATGAAAATTGACAACATCGTAAATGCAAAACCTTATTAAATGATTTTTTTTTTTGCAAATGAAAATAGGCAACATCACATTTTTTTTGAAATTTCTAAAATTTATCAACTTGCAAATATTTGTTTTTAAAATGATTTATGAAAAAAAACTTTAACACCCCCATCAGATCATGATTCGAACCCGAGACACCTCAAAAAAGAATCAATTATTTTTTGCGCAGCCTCTTACCACACGAAGCCACGCATGAGTTGTGTGAAGCTGTGTTATACTTGAATGCAGCATATAACATGCCACCCTTAAGCTTAAAGAATTAAAAATAAATAATACTATTATGTTAGGAGTTAAGAAAGAAAACAACTAATAAAACAAAAACGACGAATAGATACAACTAAAACAACGAATAGAACTAAAACGACGAAAAGAACGACTTCAACGAATAAAATGCAATGCATAAAAGTCTTTGCACTTTTTGCATAGACAATTCAACAAAGTGAATGCATAAAGTGCAGAGCCCTAATCGACACATTAAAATGCCAAAAAGTGTATAATAAGGATTTTGTATAACAAAATTAGGAATTAAACATACTTTATATGTTAATATTTTTTTGTTTTTAAATAGATAGATGATAAAAAAAGGTATTAAAAATACAATAAAAGCTTTTTATATTTTTTTTTAATATAAAATAGTAATTTTTTAATGTAATTGATTCAAAAATTTTATTATTAATATTTTTAAATTAATTTAATATAAAGAAAAAACATACAAAATTAAAAACAAATTAATAATAGTGTTTATTTTATTAAATTGTACTTATTTTATTGAAAAAAATATTTTTATATCAATTTTTTGTTACCTATCGCAACGAACGTCATAATGAGCATTCTTAACTCGAAATAATCTTTTTTCTTGACAGTATTTTCAGTTGAGAAATGTCTATGCATTTTTTTCCTAACAATAACATTTCTTCGTATCAACAGACATTGAATAGACGACATTGGTTCATTTTATATTACATTTAATATTGTCTTACATTAAAGTGAGATGGAACTTCTTAACTCGACAAAATCTTTTGCTATGTATTTTATGCATTTTGTACATCCTTTCATTTAACAGTCCTTGGTATAATCTAAAAGCTTTGGAGTTTGAAAAATTTTTTGAAATATAAATTGCAAAGGCATAATGTAAATGTTGGAGGATTTCGGAATTAAAGTGGGATTGCCACTAATAACTATCTCAGATATCTCGTTACGAACTAAATAGACTTTTGGGTCATGGTATAAGTTAAGTTCCTTCAAAATTTTAAAAAGCCTGTATTCTGTTTTTATTCCTTTAAATGGGTTTTGACAAAAATTTAGCAAGATTTTTAAGTCTTCTTTAATTACATTACTATTTAAAAGCCCCTCTATTGCAGTTGATATATACGATAGCAGGGATGAAACCATGTTTTGCAATTCAATAGCTTGACTCCTTGGCATATTACTTTGTTGATATAAACTTAAAGAAAAATTTAAAGCTCTTTTTTGCAAATTTTCTATGCCAGTGATTTCCGTTTCGGTTGTGACGAAAGCTTCATGTGAATGGCGAATTCGTGTTGAGTCATATAATTTTCGTTGCGTATATAAAATCTGTATGAAGCATAAGAAAAAGGGATGTACATATAAGTACTCGTATATTTATTAAAATAATGTACAAAATATTTTTAATATTTACCGGTACTTGTAGACGATGTAACTTTGGAAAGTAATTGTTTACAAAACTCATTGTGAATATGATTATCGTAATATTGTCGAATTTTTTGATTGAATATTTCCCATTTCGAAAGAAGCAAATGTCCTTTGTTTGGGTGTATTAAGTCAATATTTATCTAAAAGTTGAAACAAGTTTAAATTAGATGTAATTACAAAAATAAAAAAATCTTACCAATTCCGGAGCTCGAGAATCGGACAATTTTTACCAAGCTTGAAAAAGCTCAAGACTGGTTAAGCTTTTTATTTCCTTTTGGCGCATATGAAGCGTCTTTTTCCACTTGTCACAAACGTTTTCCCAATCTGCACTGTCTCTGTTAAGAGAGGTTTTCCAAGCGAAAAAAATTGATTCATCTAATTCTACCGGTTCAATGTCAGATACTTGACTAGTTGTGGGACTGAAAGTTCCATTATTTTTACCTTTTCTTGGAATGTAATAATAGTCCTGAAAGGTAAAGTACATGCATTTGCATATTATAAAATTAGCTAAAACCTATTAAAGTTTTAAATGTATTTGTTTTGTTTTTTTACCTTCATGTTACTTTCAAATGGAAACACTGAGCAATTTTCTGCTAACAAAAGCGCAAAATCATTAGGATGAAGCACTGTGTTATTTAAAATGAAATATTCAATAATAATATTTATAAGTTCGTCCCTTTGCTCACAATTTATTTTTCGTTTGCATATTCAACTAAAGCCCTTCCTCTCGTTGATTCGTTTAACAAGGTCTTCAAATCCTATAAACAACTATTAATGTATATTATATACATTAATAATTAATCCCAATTACTTTAGCTTTTTTAAAGCTTTACCAAGAGCAGAACTACTTGGAGACATTTTATTTTTTTCATTTACGTTGAGCCACAACTCCACTTTAGATGGTACTGAAAGAGTTTCATCATCGATCCCTAGCTAAAAATAAATTTTTAAAATGAAAACATTTAAAAAAATTACAGCACAATACTACCTGTGTTTTTTTCCACACAAATAATTTTTCTCTAAATTCTGCACGGAGCCCTAAGTGAGGCACTGCTTCTTTTATGTCTTCTGTTTTTATATAGGGTAAGCTTCTGAAGGTGGCATTGGCAACTTTAATGAAGAAATGTTAAAATTATTAACATTTATTTGTATTTCAAGCTGTTGATTTTATTTGCAATCTACCTTTCAAAATATCAAAAATACATTCCATTTTTATGGATTTCTGAAACTTTTTAAGTTCCTCATCGTCATTGTCAACATTCGCCACAGTCTCACTATTAAGAACTTCCAAATTTGAGTTTTCTTTATATGCAAAATTTTCGTCAATTTTTAATACATTTAATAAAATGCTTTCTTCACTATTATATAAGAAATTTTGTTCATTTTCCATTTTTTAATCCACACTGAAAGATAAATGAATATTTAATGATAAAACTTAAACCAAAACAGCGTCTTGTTCTTTATTTAACAACCAAACGTTCTTGATTTGACAACATTTCGTTCTCAATTTGACAACGTCTGGTATTTTTTGACATTTTCGTTCTTCATTTGACAACAGAGCGTTCTTAAGAACTGGTTGTTCTCAATTTGACAATGCCAGGTAGTTTTAATTTTTAGTTCTTGATTTAACAAGAGGTTGTTCTTGATTTGAGAACATGCGGTTCTTAATTTGGCAACGACTGGCATTTTTACTTTTTTTTTCTTGATTTGACAACATTTCGTTCTCAATTTGACAACGTATGGTATTTTTTATTCATATATTCTGGATTTGACAACATGTGTTTAATTTTTTGACAACATTTTGTTCTTAATTTGACACCATCCGTGCATAATTTTACATCGCCTTTTTTCTCTCTGTGTAGACACTACTAAAAGTTACCGGCCAAAACTCACCTTTGTTGCCTCCAAATTATGTTATGTGCGTGTTCTAAGAGATGCGCTGGGGTCGATATTACCAAAATTTGTATTTAAGGGCCAATTTGGCTCATATTTAAAATATATATATAAGTTTTATGCACAGTTTTTACAATAAATGGACCAGGTAGATGGCGCTGGAGTCGGTAATGGTTTTTTATTATGGGTGGTTTTTTAATTTATCTTCACAATTTTTTGGAAACCAACAGTTGCCGTGATTGTCGTGACCCACGCAAAACTCGCGTAATATATATTATTTCTTAATTTATTTAAAAATGCTAACAAAAATTAATAAATGAACTGTTAACAAACTTTTTTTTAATTTTTTTATACTCGTACTTTAAGTAGGATACATATCGTTTGTTGCAAAAAAATGCGTCTTATAACATTTGTCACTCCGAGACTCCAAGAATAGAAACACTCACGAAGAAGTTCACCTATCTACTTAAAATTTGACAAAACATACTTTATCTTTTTAATGAAACGAAGTTTTTCGCGAAATTTCTTTGAAATATATTGAATATTATCAAAAAAAAAAAGCGTAAGCAAGCTCAATTTATTTAAAAAGAATAAACTTATAATTATTCATTATTTCACAATTTTTGTTATAAATAAAAAAAAAAAATAATAAAAAAGTATATCGAAATTTACCCTTTTATAAACTTAAAATATCATTTCCCTATAAAACCGTCAAATACATTTTAGATATAAAGAGTTCCTCTACACCGTGAAAAGGTATGATAGTATGGAAATATATGGTTGTTATATAAAATTTTTTAAAACTACGTTGTTAGCGTAGAAATATGTTGCCCGGGCTAACGCCCAGGAGTACCCGGAGTCCCCCATTATTGCCAAGTTGCTGATCACACAGCCGGACTCTTGCTGCAGTCAATAAAAGGAAATGAGTTAAAGAAATGTGGAAACAAAAAGTTAATTCTTTTTTGTAAATAGGGATGTGATAGTTCTTCCGGACAAAAACTATACAAACAAGTAGTATGTGAAAATATTTCGGACTCAGAAATATTATTGGTATCATTTGTACCATTGCGATTGAACTAGTACAACGCAAACAAAGGAGTAAGAAACAATCTTCTACGAAATACTGCAGGCCAATCAAATTTAAATTTAAAACAAGTAAAAAAGGGCTAAATTCGGCTGTGCCGAATCTTTGAAACCCTCCACCAAAGGGGATGAAGATGATATACGTATATACTAAATTTTGCATAAACTGTAATATGAATATGTTTTGTCAATTTATGTAACGAACTTTTGTTATTTAGTTTTAGCAATGTTATTTACAGAGGTCTGCTCTGTTAGCGACTTTAACATTGTTCATTTTTACGTTAACTTAGTTATCATAGTATGAAAGCAATAAATGTAATCGAACAATAAGAAGACAATAACATTTTTACTTACTTAACAGAAAAAAAAAATAGATACAGAAAAATTGTAAAAATTTGTATGGAAAATTTAGAGGTACCTTCACATTTTCACTCATAACTTGAACCGCTTGACCGATTTTGCTCATTTTAAATACCAAACTGCTCGGGAGGATGTTCAATAATCTGGGTAAAAATAGGCACCCCCGCTTGCGTCTTCGCGTCGTGATTTCAACAGACAGACAGACGGACATCGCTAAATCGACTTAAAATTGCATAAGGATCACGAATATATATACTTTACGGAATGACAAACTGATATATACCCTCACCATATATGGTGGAGGGTATAAAAAGAAACTCATGATGTAATTAACAATAAAGTTACTGATATCAAGGTCAAAACTGCAACACTACAGCCATTACAATAACAGTTAGATGGGCAGCAAATTTAAGTAAGCTAACAATTCATGCGAATAAAGAAGCCCAGGCTTTAACCAACACGAACGCTGCATTATATGCCAAGCACCATCAAGCTAATTAAACCAAGCCCCGACAAAATCAGTAAATAATACTGGTGCATATGAATTTGGATTATCACCACTACATTTCGGATCTTCAGGATCAATAAGAAACAACGAAAACAACAAGGAGTTAAGAAGTTCATGATGAATATTTCAAATTTGAATTGATTATAGATCAGGCAATACACATGATGGCCATACCGCAAGAAGATTATTTTCATATCCAGAAACAGCATCTGTAATAATAGGAGTGGATTTAAACCTTATTTTCAGATTTAAAATAATCCTAGAAGTACTTGCGTGCACTGTAGAAATTGACTCTAGAAAATTAAGAGATTATGCAACAGTTCACAAAATTCTTTATCATGGAGAAGATGTCATTAAATATCATATGGTGCCACTTTGAGATCTATCAGAGGAAGCTCAGGAAAAAGGAATAAGGATTACAGATTTTATAGAGAGCACAGTATTAGAAAAATTTCACGAAATTCCACAAATGAAGATCTATTTAATATATTATTGGCAACGTCAGATCCGTTTATCTCCAGTATTCGAAATCAATGGATCAATGAACAACGGGATTTAGGTGAAGATTTCAAAAAACGACTAAAGAACAAAAATAACACAGAATATTTGCAATCAATATTTGAATCAAATGAATAATAAATATAATTGCCTTTCATTGTTATTTAAGTACGAAAAACATAGAATTAGTAAAAAAAAATAATAAACAGAACCTCCCATTGTTACAAAAGCTATACAAATCTATTGCAGTTTTTATTTTTAAACAGTTTTTTATCCATATGAAATGTTTTAATAAATACATATGAAATGTTTTAATAAATAAGAAAGATTCAAAAAATAAAATCCATATTTTCAATCAAAATTAAAAAAAAAAAAATGAGAATTATTGCGCTAATGTTCAGCAGATTTATTTTGCTAAAATTAACAAATATGACAGCAAAAAATAATAATTTTTTCTGTAGTAATGCAAGATTTTTGGATTATGTCACTAACGTGTTAACAAATTTGGAAATTTGACAGCAAGAAATTGTTAATTTTTCAATAATAATAGCAAAATTTCCAGTTGATTTTACAATTTTTTTTTAGTGTAAACATTAACAAAAATCCCACTATTACTAAAAATGTTTATAATTGTTATTTAAATCCAAATATGACATTTTTTAATAAATAGAAAAAACACCCATATTTCACGCTAAAAGCTAAAAAATCAAAAGTTTAACTTTGACCTAGAATTCCTTAAAAAGTACTAAATTTTAAATTAAAACTGAGTCAAGTTCAACTAAATATCTATCCATTAAAAAAACGATTTTCAGCCACTGTGCGATGCTACGATGGCGTGGAATTTTTTAGATTCTTAAGTTACACCAGCCATTAAAAACTGCGATTCCATTTGTTTGAACCAAAGAAGAGGCTCGAAACGCCAGAATGGAGGTGCGTTTGCAAATGTGCGTTTGCATAGTTATTATTGTTACGATTTTAAACGTTGGTTCACTAATTTGTGGTGATGTAAAAGGAACTTAAATAAAAAATAAAATAAACACAACACAATTTATTTTTTATATAAAAAATTGTACCTTTATTTTTCAAAAGACCAAATACCGAATGAATTTTTAATTCTATTGTTTCTTTCTTTTCAACCAAAAATACAAATTTAACTTATTTACAACATTAAATTTTAGAAAAGTGTTTTATGGGGTTATTCTGTAACTACGTGAAAATTTGTCACGTTCAAATATGTAATTTGATACATTTAGCACAGGTTGAGTCACTAATATCAAAATTATATTTAGGTAAATTGTTGTATATACGTTTAAGAAAATTTAACATTATGTGACTTTCCATATCCTAAATATGAAAGAGTTGCATATTTCGATGTGACAACTTTTCATATAGTTACGGAATAACCTCATTATTTTAAGTGTAATTCTAAACCAAGTTGTTTTTAAATATACTATGATTTCATGACCGCCACAAGATAGTACACTAAGAGAATTATGTCGGTAAAATAAACTGCAAATTATGTTAAAAAAGTGTACCCTGCATTTGCATTTTTAAATTACCTGATATTGCAGTTATTTTATCTATACGTACAGATAAAAATAACTGTTTAATTTTAAATGAAATTGCAGTGTAAAAGGGTTTTAATATTAAATGATTCATATTTTTTAAAACTATAAATTAAACATAATTTTTTTATCTTAAAATCATTTACTGCGAATTTCAGTAAACTTTTAGGCCCAACTACAATTGGATAAAGTAAATTAAGCTTTGTTTTAGTATGAAACGAATTTTAGAAATACATAGTTTTAAATTTGAATTTTCGTTTCATATCAATAGCTTAAGTGTCTTAATCTAATTCGGGTTCTGCCTTTAGTTAGCGAAATAAAGTGAAAGTAAAAGGAATGAGCGTAAAACACCTCAGACTCGGTTACCCTTATAGAAAAAAGTCTTTTGTTAAGTTTTCTTAATATATTTATTTCTTAAAATATGTTTTCTATAAGATTCTTGTATAAATTAATTTTTTTTTGTAAAAATCCGTTTTGGTATAACTAAATCCCTACTTGGAAGCTAAAGATTTACAAATGGAATTAAGCTTTTTCTTACAACCTATTGTTATAAAAAAACTGGAGAGTATTACTTAGGTTCTAAAATACTTTAGCAATTAAATAACTATTAAATTATGACTATTAACTAAAAAAAACTTTATAAATACACATAAGAAACAAACACATTTCTATACAAATTTTTAACAAAACAAATTTTTAAAAATAAACTGTTAAATTATTTTCCGATGAACTCATAGTATCTGTGGCTGTTTGAAGATTACTACTAGGAACACCGTTAACACCAACATTTGCAACACTGCCATTAGCATATGATATAGTTGTTACACCAGTTTGATGAGAGGCTGCCGCAGATGGTGCCTCCCAGGCCATTTTCTTGTGATTATTTTCCGCCGAGTGAGGATTGGATTGAGAAAGTGAATCATTTTCGATTTCACCCTCTTCATAAAGTTGACCATTTGCAGAAGCACGAGACACTATACCTAAAGGAGATAATGCAATAAAGTTACATACATAGTTTATTGTTCGGGTTTCACGGAAAAAACTGTTATTCTCCATATAAAAAAAAATAATTATTTCACGATAATCAATTTCACGTAAAAATAAAGTACAGTTTGTTTTTTCACGCAAATTGAATATACAAGTAAAAGTTTTGGTTTATTGTTATTGTGTCCTTCTTATTTAAATTACGAATTGAGTTTATTAAATATTGACTGAAATTTTTCCACGCGAAAAACAATTTACTATGCTTTAGATCTGTCTTCTACAGGAAATTTTAAAAATTTTTTCTTAAAGAAAAAAGTTTCTTAAAGAAAAAAAGTTTCTTAAGAAAAAGTTCATTAAAATTTTCAAAATTAAATAATATTGAAATTTTAAATTGTTTGACAATTATTTGAACTTTAAACTTTCGAAAAAAATACTCACTTCTTACTGTAGCTGCATAATTTTCTCTTTGTCTCTCTCTTTCTCTTTCCCGCTCTAAGCTTGCTGCTAATATAGCTGATGCTCCCAGACCCATACTACTACTACCCAAAGTACTGGGTGCAAAACCTCCATTACTTATAGGATTGGGCATAGATATATTACCGTTATGTTTCATATGAAGTACCGATACATTACCACTGGTTACAGTGGCACCATTTCCGTTGCCAGGCACTTTTTCATGCGTTACTAAATTGGCTGATGATACAGTACTGTGGCCATGACTATGTACACGATTTCTACCCAAAGTTGCAGTTGTTTTTCGAGTTTTATTTTTAAAGTGAACTATATAACAAGTTAAGGCCAGTATAATAATCACAAAGACAGTGACAATGATACTAAACATTCCCAATAGGCTATTACTCCAAGATGCTTGAGCTAAAGCTACACCTTCCATGGTTACGGTCACAGGTACTGAGGTACTTCTGGGTGGGACTCCAGTATCGGTGGCAATTGCTATTAAATGTACCGTGGATTCATTGAGTGACTGTAATTGTTCGGGTCTCATGTAAATATTGCCAAGACTATCGATTTCAAAGAGGCCAGCATGTTGACCTCTTAAAGATAATTCTAATTTATCATTACGATCACCATCGGCAGCTTCAATTTTACCAATCATAACACCTTCTAATGATTCAGTTCTCGATTGGGAAGATTGCTTTGATATAAAAACAAATAAATTTGAAACATTAATAAAAAATTAAATTTTATAAAAGTTTTTTTTTTTTAAATTTATATAACATAATAATAATTTAAAAAATATATTTTTAGGCTCTAAAAACGAGAGAGGAGTAGTTCAATTCGATTTTGATGAAATTTTGATATATGATACAGGGGTTGAAATGAAAGATATTTTGAAAATCTATACAACATATCTTCGAATATATTACAAAGTTTTTAAACAAAAAGTTTTGAGCAACCTTACAAATAACTTTCACTCCAAAATATTGATTCATGTCGATATGTTTATTACCGAAAGTTTATTTTCTTTTCGTTAATTTTGTCCCCTCTGGCACTTATCCAATTTTTTATCAATATCTTACACCCTTATAAGCAAGCGAACGTGTGAACTTTTTGCCAATAGAGTTCTCTTATTATTATTTTCTTAACTTAATAAACACTTACACTTTTCGGTACAACAAATTCATAATGGGTTTCTCGAAATCTTGGTTCCCAATCGTTGACATCTATTACTTCTAACGTTATTTCGGCTGTAGTGTTGGTCATGCCATCAGTAGCATAAACTTGAAAATCATGTCTTGTCATTTTTTCATAATCCAATGGCTTTGATAAAATAACTTCACCCAACGTACCCACACTGAAAAATTGTGAGTTCACTGGATCTGGTATGGTATATTTCAAATGTTTGCCTGGTTTATTAGTCGGTAATGCTATGATACGATTCCCCACTGCTGTATCTTCTCGTATGCGCATATAAAATTTATTTTGTACAAACGCTAAAGCACTCATATCGCTATGGGTTCCACCAGGTCTAGCCAGTGTAACTGTGGTAAGAGCATATCTATCGGGATTATCGATTTGTGTAGCTTTCACTACCAAAGTTGCGCCATTTGTTAAATCAGAATATCCAATAAGAGTTAGTAAAGTTATAACGCCACTATGAGGATGTACTCTAAAATATTTAGTATCTGATGATTGCACTATGGTATATTGTATGGGAGCACAAATGCCCTCATCTTGATCTATGGCCTTAATGGGTTCTGGTCTTATTTTTAACTCACCCGGTCTACCATCTACCGGTAATTCAGCGTTATATGTTTCCCTTAAAAATTTTGGATTCTGATCATCTGCATCAGTTATAACCACTCTTAGTATTGTGTCGGAAAATTTTGGTGGAGTTCCTTGATCTTGTGCTCTTAATTGAACAGTAAAATTTTGCATTTGTTCATAATCCAAAGGTTTTTTTAATACCAACGTGCCCTCTAAAGGATTTAAGAATTGTACAAATTCTGAGTATTGACCTGGTAATACTTGATATTCGACAGTTGAAAAGGGCCCTTGTTGATCGGCATCTTCTGCTTTAGCTCCTTGTAATATTCGAGTACCAGGCACTGTCACTTCTGATAGTGTTAGAGTGTAAGGAGTTCCAATCCATTGCGGTGCATTATCGTTAACATCTATTACGCGAACATTAACGGGTATGACAAAACTCTGTAATGAAATGGAGTTTCAAGAAATACCAAAATTTCAGAATACTTTTCGTTTGTTAGGAAATGGGATAAAAAAACGGTTGGGAAGAATAATCACACTCAGAAAAAAAAGTTAGTAGAAAATTTTGTAAACAGCTTTAAAATGTAACAAATGCATCTAAAAATAATTGAGTTCAATTGTGCATATTAATAATTTTTTAAAATTTTGCTATATTTTACAATTCATTGAGTTTACAGCAGTAAATTGCGCTTACTAATTTAGTATACTAATTTAATTGTGCTAATGTTCACAATATTTATTAAATTTGTTTGCTGATTTAAGCAACCAGGTTTTAAATTCCACTTTACAAAAACTTTACTAAAATTTAGTAGCGGCTACTAATTTTTTCTACAAATTTCATTCTACTACATGTCAGCAGGCATGTGTTGCTAAGATTAGCAAAAATACCGCTGGGCTCAGATTAGCAAAATTTCGTTGGCTCAATTGAAGTTTAGTTTGTACAACCTCTATAAACGTATATCACATTTTAAGCATTTCGCAATTATTGAAATTTAGTTGAAAATACTTGGCGCCCGACGAGAAGTCAAAGGCACACTCCAGAAAACAAATGTTAACAAAAAATACAGAATCAGCTACATTTAGCTGAAAATATATATAAAACTAACTGGTGCTTTCTGTCCCTAAGAATCAGTTGTAGAACAACATCTTTTTCTTCAGAACCCATTCTATTTTTGGTTGTACTATCATAGATGATTTTTATTTGAACCTGTCAAACCAATATCTGATAAAGAAGTGATAGTTTGTTTTAGAAATTGACGACTGAAGTCTTTGCTATTTAAAAAAATGTTTCACTACGTTCTTGACAGATTTCACCGATACAAATAGAACCTTCTTTGAAAATCTAATGAAATAGACGATTTTACCCTTTATTGATTTATTTTACCTTTTAAATAAATCGAGTTCTTTCTATATTGCAAATAAAAAACACAGTTTGAAATTATTTATAGCACTATTTATTTATAACAGGCACTAAAATTACAGAAAACACTTTAATAGCACACTTTATTTACACCATGTACATAGACTAAACGTTAGCCACACTTTAGCTCTTAATACTTCAGGGTTTTATTCAAAACTGGACTGCTGCATCACCAAGTACCCGAATTTATATGAGTAGTCAGGTATTCTAGTTATTCCCAGTTATTACTACACTAGATTTTTCCAGCTGTCAAAAAAAAATTTCTAGTGTTTAGAAATTTCTGTAACAATATGATTCAGTACCGATATTACACAAAAAAATCAATTTATGTCCAGTTAAGTTCATGTGATAGTTTTCTGCACACAAGGGGACTTTTTTGTTTACTCCTGTCAAATCGACATGAAGAACATACAAACATTTACCAAGAAATATATATGTTTGTATTACATCAAACTGTTTATATATTCATACCATTTAGAAAAAAAACAAACCTTTACTTACTACCACCATCTAAAACATATGGTCAATGAACTCTAAAATACATACCAAAGTTCAAAGAGAGTACGAGTAATTGAAATAATTCGTATAAACTGAAATGTGGTATGAAAATTTTAAGAAATGTTTACAATTGCAAATGTAACAAATTCTACATACAAACATGACTAGTTAAACTAATACCAAGAATTATAATATATCGCAATCTACAACGAAAAATAAAGGACAAACAATAGTTAGACTAAGCAAAGCTTCTCAAATTGCGGACCCTTAACACAAAATAAATGATATAAGTAACATTAAGAATTAAAACTAGGGTATTTAATTAATTTAATTTTCATTTCAATCGATTTATCGTTCAAATAATTACTTGGATTTTTTACTTAATCGGTTAATCGAATAAAATAATATGCAATTTTTTATTGTTTTAACAATTTCATTTAAAAAAGCGAGCAAAAATAAGTTGAGTAACACTTTAAAAATGTAAATGTTAAAAAATTTATTAATTGAGATCATCATCCGAATCGGAATGAACCACACCGCAGTACTTCCGACTACGTTTAACATTTTATAATATTTAGCCTAGATTAGTCAGAAGTACGTTTACGTCTATAATACATTCAGATCGGGCAACTTATTTAAGCACAGCATGAGTTAAACGTTGACTTAATATATTTCTATATGGATTTGAGATTCATTGCTATAGTTAAGCACTAAACTTTGGTTATTTAAGATAAGCTTGTAGGCCTCAATGAGTAACATGAGAATAGAATATTTTGAACAGTGAACACATAAATAACGAAAATGAGTAAATAAATACTATTAAGGATCGGTTTTACCTCTATTATTACGTCCCTCCGTCGCTACATTTGATATTATTAAACATTATTGTTAAAATTTTTTCTAATTAAATATTCCTATTAAATATTCAGTGTGATCTTGTAAACAAATTATTTATAGATTTCTTTGATTTACTTTTTAAAACTGCATTTTAAAAATCTTCGAATCTTTTCGAAATATCCTTTTTTATCTTTAAAAAATATATATTCAAAAAAATTTTTAGTCGATTAATCGTATATAATTATTCGAATTGTTCGTTACTTGCAATTTGGGCATTCTATATTATTTGCATTTTTTTTAAAATTAATCGAATAACGATTAACCGATAAAATACCCTAGCTAAAACTCAATGTTGGTTTATGTCAAATTTATATGTGAATAATATATAACAACGTTGATAGCTTGCCACACAAACAAACTAATAATTCAGGAGAGACAATTTTTTAGAAATTCCAAAAACGGAACGATTGAATTCATAAACATATGGATAATTAAAATTAGAAAATGGGTCAAAGTCTATACAAATGATGTTGTTATTAAACCACATTAAACTACCTTAAACTGCATTTACATTAGGCTCGAAATCTAATTTAAACTGGATTTCGATCATATGGTACTGTATACTATTATACACAAACTAGATTTCGAAATCTAGTTTAAACAAGATTTCGTGTCTAATGTAAATACAGTTTTAGAATCTCTGACAAGCACACATGCTAACAACTTTACCAACTACTCTAGAAGTGCGTTGAAGTGTTTTCTTTATTCCAGAGAAGCTTGTTTAAGAGGACCTCTTACATACTTGGTTTAAGTTGTGTTAGTGTTGAAAATGAGCTTTTGCTAAGAACTTTCTAATGATATTAGCATGACATGAATGAAAGTATACAAGTGTTTGTATGTAAATATTTAGGTTATATAAAAAACAAACTATAACTTGTACAAGCACAGAACGGAACGCATAGTGCTAGTAGGGAAATAGGATCCCAAACATAATGCGTTTGTACTTGTAGACTGTAAACGGAAGTTATAGGGACCTAATTAATGGTCTCACATGGAAACCACTATTGATGGTTTACTAAAATTGTAAACACATACCATGTTTTATAACATTTTATGTTGTTATATATTTGAGTGTTAAAATAGTATTTTTACTCGATTTTATTATGAAAGGGAGTAATTTTGCATTTTTTCTAATTCAAGCAAGGCGTTTTTTAGCCAAATTATTTTTATAAAGTTTTGTTGTTATTATGTAACTAATATGTATTACTGTATATAATTAAAAAAAACTAATTTTTAAACAAAATAAATACTTGCAGATTAGAGATAAAGTTTAATGCTCCTAAGTGTAAACATAGAGAAAACAGATTCATTGTGACAACGAAACTTTGCCAACCGAATGGTTCGGTTGGGGCCAACTATATATTTGTTTGTGGCAACAGAAATTCCGTTAATACAACAGGAAGTCGGTTAATACAACAGAATTTTGGTTAAGCAAAATATTTCAATTGTGTCAGGATATATTTGATTACCACAACCAAAAAATTCAATTGCTGCAACCAAATTATTCAGTTGGCAAAGAATTCGGTTGTCCCAATGAATCTGTTTTCTCTGTGCATATTTGAAAAAAAATTAATTTGCATTTTGGATCCGATTTTAAGACCAAAAGCGATTATTGTGTTCATGTTCAGAGAGAATCAAAATATTTGAAACGCATATTTGCTTGAACACCAATTTTACTTATAATATATGTAAATATTTTATTAGAATTCTGGGGAAAAGGGCACCAGCGATCTATCTACGACAATACTTTTAATACTTTTTTAAAATTTATTTGACTTACCGGATCGGTTGAATGCCTTCGTATGCATATAACATTGACATATATCGACGAAGGACCATTTCTGCCTTCCTTATCTAATTCTAAAGCTAAAGCTAAATCTTTGGTACCCGGTATAATTTTCACAGGAGCATCTTTTTCTCTTAAAGCTAAATTAATATCACCATTTTCTGCGTCCGGATCACCATTTATGCGTAGTTTTCCAATGATAGTCCCCATTTCAAGATCTTCACTGGCCAGAAAACTTTCCGCAGAACCACCACCTTCCAAATAACACCTTGAATCGAGTATAGCACTTTCAACTGCTAAAAAAACAAAATAAAATAAATAAGAGAAATTATTAAAAATCAATTGAAAACTAGGTTTTTCTGATAATAAACTTAGCAAATAATAACATTTAAAACTCTTATCCGTCTGGAAAAAGTTTTTTTTTCTACTTTTTAATTGCAAATGAAAAGTGAAGTTTTTTGTTACTTCATGTAATTCTTTAGCAGTACTATTTAATATTTTACTTTAAATTCTTTTAAAATTGCACGTCCATTTGTTAGATATGTTTAATTTTTATTTGCTTTAGATATGCTCTACGAAGCTTCCATTTTTGTTTAAAGCAAATATTTGTATTTATACTTAATATACTAACTATAGTTATACAGTCAAAGCCTGGTATAACAAATTATAAGTATAACTTATGACCAAATTGTTTGCATTGACTACCTTATGTATCGAATGTTTTAAATTTGAAAATTTTAAATGTCTTAAAATTTATACTCGATGTAATGAGAAACTGGTATGTGAAAAAGTTTGAAAAGATATTAATAAGAAGAGAATTACAGAAGTATTTGTGAATAAGCCTTCTAATTATAGCGTGTTAGTGGGTAATAATTTTTAGCACTCAATAAAATTACAAATTTCATAAATTTTGAAATTAGTACAGAGCAGAGGCCGTTTCCATGGAACAGGTTTTAGAACTAACTCCCGGGAATTAAAAGGAAAGGTTTCATTGTTCCATAACCAATTTTATAACTGGTTCCGGAATCGGTTCAAAAAAACCTGTTCTAGTTTGGATGAAACTAACATGTTGCTAGTAAGCCAAAATCCATGCTAAAAAAATCGGTTGTAGATTTTACAATTCTTGGATTTTACATTTTTAGAGTGAGATTTTGCTTCTTACTGTTTTCTCGATATATTTGTAAACTGTTACCAAAAGTAAAACCCCTAAAAAAAACTATTTATAAAAAACGCGAACAAAAAATAAAGAGTACGCGTTGAACAAAATACAAGAGTAAAATTAACTAAAATTAACTATTAATCAATTTTCATTTACTAGCAAAAACATATATTCCCACATGCCATTAATGGCATCTCTTCGCCACGACTAGTGTTACATTAGTGTTTTATATCTGTCAACCTTTCGGAAGGTGCTGTTACATTATATTCGACCTCACCGCACATTTAATAAGGGCTCGATGTGGCATGGCAATTAGTTAGTAATAAATCGCTGAAGAAATAACACTGGTGATTAGTGGCGTACCCAGGATTTTGTTTCGGTTGGTAATTTCAAAACCTAAATTTTTTGACATTTTTAAAGCATTAAAAACAAAATTTACAGCTTTTAAATTCATACAAAATTTGTATTTAAAACTTATTATCACATTGATGCGACGATTTTTCGACATAAAAATGTCAACAATTTTGCATGGGTCCTCACGATATACAGACATTCGAGATAATGCAGAAAGTCTTACGTTGCCCATTGAATTTTCTTAGGTACGTTTTGATTCTTTTTGTGTTGCAAGCTTCTTTCTCTTTTAGATAATTTTGATAAAAAAAAACATACTAGAGATTATTTCAATAAAATATGGAATAAATAGGACTGATCTGTAATATTCCGTTGGTTCATCTGTTTGTAAACAGTATTTGTATGTTCCTACCAGTCTTGGTAACTAGGGTTCTACCATACAGCTTTACGATTTCAGTAGTCTCCAAAAATAAACTCTGCCTCAGCATTTCTACGCATAACATATCGATTACCTAATTAATATGTATGTTCATTTGCCTTTATTTTATTTAGATTTACTGACTAATTAATAAATATTTAATAAGTAATTTTAGTTAGAACATTTAAATGTAAATCAAAAACTCACATTTTAAATTTACAAAATATTATTTAAAATTAAAAACGCCATTTGAAATTTAAAAAAAATATCAATTGAAATTAAAAAATATGAAATGCCCTTAAAAAAACCAAAGAGTATTCTACTGAAAATTTGGACGTTCCTGTGAAATCTGGTCTTTTATAATTCACGATGTATCGATGCTAAAAGTTGAATGTTTTTAGCGGCTCAAAGTTGGATAGATACCTCATATTTAAACTAATCTAACTTTTTAAGCAGTTATTTTAGATCTCTACTTTTAGATAATTGTTTCGAAAATAAACGGGTTTTTACAGAAATGTTGCAAAAATGCAAAACGTTATTTATTCGCGAATATTTTAAAAAAAGTGACAAACTTTGAGCCCCGATACAGCGTGAACTACATCAATTATTGAAAAACAAAAACCAGCACAGATCTCATGGAAAAGTGGAATAGCCACGTGCAAATCCAATGACCATTCCAAAAACCATTAGTAATTTAAAACAACAATTGAAATTCAAAAACACCAAATTTAATTAAATAAATATTTGTTAAATTTCAATAATTTTTTTTAATAGCGTTTGGTATTTTTTAATTTTAATTGATTTTTTTAAGTATTAATTGCGATATTTTTAATTTTATTTATTTTTTTAATTTAAATTGTGTTCTTTTATTTCGGATTTTTTTTAATTTCAATTGTCATTTTTTGGCAATTTTGTCTACGTTTATGGACAATTTTTTTTATATCTATAGCTACGTGTAAAGAAAACGACTTTCCCTACTTACCGGACTTTTCTTTATTTTTTGTAAACAAATATAATTTGAACAAGCCTTTGTACGAAAGTTGTTTTCATATATGGACTTCGCCGGAACACGAAATACATAAAGCAAATAGATTGTATGCCCTGCTCTACTTTTACCAACAAAAACCTAATTTATTTGTTAGATTTTGTTGTTTTTAATATTTTACCAAATTACAAATACAAAAATTTCCAAGACTTTGTGGCATTTTTATAAATTCTTACTTTTTAACTACTATAGCTACTTTAAAAGTCTATATAAGTTAAGTTGTTAATTA
The DNA here is from genome assembly GCA_949748255.1 of Eustalomyia histrio. Classification (NCBI taxonomy): domain Eukaryota; kingdom Metazoa; phylum Arthropoda; class Insecta; order Diptera; family Anthomyiidae; genus Eustalomyia; species Eustalomyia histrio. The sequence goes on along the minus strand of OX456523.1, from coordinate 186,509,248 downwards.
AATATTTTCAATTTTAAATAATAACTCTGAAATTTTGGGGATTCCAGTTAAGACTTAATGTTGTATTTGAATCTCAGAATTTTAATTAAATAAAAGTTATACAATTGGAATCACGAATTTTATTGCAAGAAAATATAGAAATTAAATAATTCCACTTAGAACCTATGCGAGGTAGCTAAATAAATTATAAACTTAATACAAATTGAAAATAGGTTTTAAAATTTCTTTGAAAAATGTTTGAAAAATTTTTAAAATTTCGTAGAAGTTTGGAAACCTGAATTTAGTTTAGATTTTATTTAGCCAGCTCACGGAGGATAGAAGGGTGTACGTGGTAAAGTGGCTAAGCAATCCCTAACAAGCCTTGTCTAGCAAGCATAGGGTAACGTCTTCCCACGATCCATGGTAATTCACTCAAAGCCGACTCGTAGATGATCTTATCTGTACTTGGACTAAGCTGGCTTTCCCATATTTGCAAGAATAATGAGAAAGAGAGACATGTCTAAATTATGAATAAGATTATCCCATTTTCTATATGAAAATGGCCTCCTCGTGGTATCCTCTGGGGACTGCCCTGACTATCAGGGTGGAAGCAAATTCGGGCGGCCTCGAAATTTCCAGTCAGCAAAAGGATATGTCGGGGGAATAACATGCTCTATGTTACTTAGTAATGTATGAGCGTGCCGTAACTTCAGATCCGATGGTAGTACACTCATGCTTGCTCTTCTTTGAGTTAGGCTGGAATCCAACATCACAACATGTTGTTGCTGACGTTGGTTACTTGCGAGTGATGCGGAGGGATGGTTCACTCTCTTAAAACAAAACCCCCAATCTAAGGTGGAACAGCATATGCCGAGAGATGAATGGCTGGTGGGTTAAACAGTCGCGAATATGCGGACTTGGGGCCCCTGGCGACACCCCATTTCAATGTAGCCTTACTGCGCTGTTTCGGGGCTAGGCGCGGGGGACCGTTTCTTTCCCTGACTACTCGTGAGACCAAAAATTAACACACCCCTTTTTAAAAATAAAAAAATTATATGGATGAAGAGAAGAAGGAAGCAGATAATGCTTCGGAAAAGAAGGACGCACTACCTTAAACCCCTACTGCTGGAAGCATGAAGGATTCAAACCCCTCAACTTCCAAGGGTATAATTAGTGCCAGTGACGATGTCACTCAAAATATAGCAAACAAATAAATTTTCTTGTCCAAAAAGGTCTTGACAAAGAAGAAGCTCGAGTAAAAGCCTTGGATCCTTTGGAAAAAGAAAAAATTGCTGCGAAGAGGCAAAGATCGACGGAACAAACTCCTCCAGAAGCAACTTTAAAGAAACGCCAGAAGGACCTGTCAACTAAAGACAACCCTACGGCTAAAAAGCAACAACAATAACCCAAATCCCAGAACAAACCTAAATTTAAAGATGAAGGAAGAACTTTCCAAATACTGTCCTGACTACAGCTCAAATGGATCAATTACAAGATTCCATAATGGACAAAGTTCTAGTAGAAGAAGGTGTGATACCCCAAATTTTTAAATAGCACCTACAAAGCTGGTTTTCTAACCTTGCACTGCACGAATTAGGCTACGGCGGCGTGGATAAAGAAGCTGGCTCCAAACCTTAAACCGTGGGCAACAGCAGATTTATGGGCTACGGAGGAAGCGAAAGTGCCTCATGCCAAAGTCGTTCCTTTGTCCAACGGCAAAACGGTGGGCTCTAGTTGGAGGCGTAGAGACTGCTTCGTAGAATGACACGAAACACGAGTGCTATGCTGGTGATGTCAGTCGACCAAATATCTGCGGCAAAATTGGAGGAGAACAGGGGCCAGATCTCATTTAGGTTTGGACAAATCCAGTTGCACCTAAAAGATGCCGGTGATAAAGAAGTGGCGATGGATACGGTCGAGGAAGATGCGGCTCCAAAAGATGACGGTGGTCTTAATGAAGGTGTGGTTGATGCCAGGAAAACTCCCACTGCTCCAAAGGAGAACAAGATACCACAGCATCAAAATGAAGGTGATACAGGCGAATCTTCAACACGCTAAAGCTGCTTGGGCGGAGGTTAGCAGAAGGTTTTCCCAAGGCACCTACCACATTGGCCTGATTCAAGAGCCATGGATCAAGTCAGGTAAGATATGTGGGCTCAACATAGAAAAATGTAAGTTGGTTTATGACACAAGAGCGGAACAGACAAGGGCCGCCATTTTATTAGATGAAAATATTAATTCTCTTTTAATTTCAGAATTTACCGATAAGGACACGGTCACTGTACTGATATAGGCCATCCAGATGGGAGTGCGCAAGGAGGTAGTTATATTCTCAGCCTATTTTCCGGGGGAAGATGGGGATGCGCCTACGGTGATGGTGAAGGCGCTGGTGGCTTAATGTAGAGCACATAACAAGGCATTGATTATTGGATGTGATGCCAACTCACACAATGAGGTATGGGGTAGTACTGGTACCAACAAAAGAGGTGAGTCTCTACTTGATTATTTACTGATAAATAATATTATGATGGCAAATAGGGGTAAGGAACTTACATTTATGAATGCAATAAGGAAGGAGGTCATTGATTTGACCCTTGTGACTAATAATATGCAGGATATGATCATGAACTGGAGAGTCTCTAACGAGAACTCATTTTCGGATCATAACCATATCCTTTTTGGTATAAAAAATTGTAGAATGAATAGCTTAAACTATAAGTCTCCGAGGGCTACTGACTGGGTTGGATATGAATCTGACCTCGGAAATAGGCTAGGAAACGATAGGATAACCATAAATAATGTAACGGAGTTAGATGCGGCAGTTGATAATTTGGCTGCTGATAACATCTCCTCCTATGAGGACAACTCTCCGGTGAGGACGAAGACCACAAATAAGAAGGTAAGATGGTGGAATAGGACACTTGAGGAACTTAAAAAAGTGGCTAGGCAGCAATTTAACAAGGCTAAGAACAGCAATGACTGGTCAACGTATAAGAGTGCCCTTACTAGATACAACAAGGAACTGAATCGAAAAGGTTGTCTTGGAAAACCTTCTGTGAGGAGCTGAAGGAGGTACCTGAGACGGCACGTATTCAAAGGGCCTTATCCTCAAGCAAAGAACAAATAATAGGTGTTTTAAAGATTGATGATGACAATCAAACAACATCCTTTAGGGAAAGTCTGGAGTTACTTCTAAGAACTCATTTCCCGGGTTGTAGTTTCAATGGGTACGAGTCCACTGTGGACATGACAACGGGAGAAGCGGCAAATACATTTTTGCGGAGCTCCTTCGTAAGACAATTAATAACATATGAAAAGGTGGAATGGAGTATAAATTCCTTCAAATCATATAAATCACCAGGGCCTGATGGCATCTTTCCAGCGATGCTATCGAATGGGCCTGAAGCACTGATAAGGCACTTAGTGTACATTTTCAGAGCTAGCCTTGCGCTTAGCTATATACCAACCAAATGGACGGAGGTTAAGGTAGTGTTCCTTCCAAAGGGTGGTAATAAACCTGCTAACCTCCCGAAATCTTATCGGCCAATTAGCCTCTCATCTTTTATGCTGAAGACAATGGAGAAGATTATAGATCTTTATGTTCGTGATGAACTTCTCTTGAGAAAACCTTTGCACAGGCTTCAATTTTCCTATCAGAAGGGCAAATCGACGATAACATCCGTCCATAAAAGGTATTGCCCTATGCTCATTTATGGACATTGAGGGCACCTTTGATAACGCTAGCTATCAAACTATGGAGAGGTCTTTGGTGAAGCTGGATTCTGATTCTGGGTGGGTGAACAAGGTACTCTCAGGGAGACAAATTTTACGAATCTTGGTGACACCATTAGAAGGATCACAACTATAAAAGGATGCCCTCAAGGTGGGGTACTATCTCCGCTACTATGGTCGATTCTAGTAGATGATCTACTAGTTAAACTGAATCAACGAGGTTTTACTACGGTGGGATACGCGGATGACATCACAGTTATAGTGGCACACACAATGATACAATTTGTGACCAAATGCAGAATGCACTTAAATTAAAATGGGAATTGTGTGAAAATGAAGGACTTTCTATAAATCCTACGAAAACCACAATTGTTCCATTAAAGTACCATTCAAAGAGGAGGTGAAATATTTAGGAATATCCCTGGATAAATCGCTCACCTGGAATTCTCATCTGGAGACAAAAAGCAAAAAGGCCGTAAAATTAATTTGGGCTAGTAAACAACTCCTAGGCAAATCGTGGGGCTTAAGCCCAAAAATGTCGATGTGGATATATAAACAAATGATTCTCCCCAGCATATTGTACGGATCGGTCATATGGGAAAAGACAACACAGAAAACAGCTTAGCAGAAGCTATCGAAGATTCAAAGACTAGCATGTCTGAACATTATAGGTGCAATGAGTTTGACTCCAACTGCATCACTGGAAATGATTTTGAACCTGGATCCGTTGCACCTCACGATACAAGCAGAAGCTATGAAACAAGCAATCGAACTCCACAAACTATTTAAGTTCAAAGAAGGTGACCATAAAGGCCATCTGAGGATCCTTAACGGGGCCAATTACAAAAAGAACATGACACTATGTAGTGATCAAATAAATCCAGTGATTGAACTAGGAAGAGAATACAAAGTTCAAATCCCAACAAGAGAAGAATGGGAACTTGATCCCCCATGGTTGAAGGAAGATGCACAGAAGTGGTATACTGACGGATCCAAAACTTCTAGCGGAGTTGGAGCCGGTGTATACGGACCTAGGTGCAGAATTCACATACCTCTAGGCAAAGATTCAACTATATTTACTGCAGAATTATATGCTATCTATACAGCAACGACCGAACTTCTGGAAAGGAATCTTGTGAGAACAAAGATACACTTAATGTCGGACAGCCAGGCTGTAATAGAGGCCCTGAAAAATCCCATCTATCACCATAGATCAGTGCTAGAGCGCCATGAGGCCCTTAACCGACTAGCGGCCAATAATAAGGTAACACTTATTTGGGTACCAGGCCACAGTGGGCATGAAGGCAATGAAAAAGCTGATGAACAAGCGAGACTAGGTGCGGAACTACCATTTATAGGCCCGTGTCCTCAATTTGGTTTCACGAAAAAGGACATCACAAAAATTATATCGGATCTGATCAAGACGAAATCCATTGAATATTGGAACAAACAGAAACCACTAAAACATTCAAAGAAATTCTTGTCATACAATGAAAAGAGGAGCAGAAGAATCGTATGCGGAGCACTCACAGGACACTATCCATGTAATTACATCCTGAATAAAATAGGACATGATCGAGATACGACATGAAGATATTGTATGGAAGATGAGGAGACCATGGAGCATGTAATGGCTAAATGTCCTGCCTTTTCATACCTACGATTTATCACATTTGGCAGACCTGATATCATGGAGGAACAATAAAAAAAGCTGGAGGTGAAGAATGTTGTACTGCTACTCAAGGCTGCACTGGAGAAACACTGAGGAAAATACTAGAGGGTGCACAATAGATCTACTTGGTCGCGGTGCTGGAGATACGGACTACTCAACCCATCGTAGCTAGCTCACAAAGAACAATATTTAGAACAACAAACTACATATATTTTTTCTAACGTTTTTATTATTTTAAAGTTTTGCTGATTTTTAAACCCAATACTGCCCAGCAAAAAAATGGTAATCATTCTGTGGCTATAAGTTCTTTAATTGCCTCCTAAACTTCAGTCAACATTCTTTTATGTTTTTTTGTGTTCTTCTAAGAATTCATATGTTCATATTTCAAATGTAGTGATTTGAATATAAACCCGATGCGAATCTTAAACATCAGTCTTTCCATTGCTTCTAAAGCATAAGTTGACGATATCGTATATTTTCAGAACCTAAAGCAATTATTCAAAATATTGTTTTCTGATTATTCAAAATTTAAAAATTTCAATGAGAAAATGATTCTGATGAACTTTAATAATTTTTTAATTAAATAATTTTTTATGCAGGTTAAAATTTATGCAGCTTTGCAATTTCTAATAAAAGTCTTGAAAAATAAAGCGAAACAGATTTTTTTAACCTTTAACCCTCGAAGTGGCACATGGTTCTGGCCAGACATATTTAATTTTCATGCTTCAATTTAGCATACTTCTATTTTAGGTACATGGCTGTAATTTCAGGTAATCTCCCAAAATATTGTTGGCTTTCGATGTATAACTTAATAATTGAAAAAAAGTCCTTGGAGCAGGACAAAAAAGCCAAATAAAAAATCTTCACCTTACTTTTGGTACATGGTGTCTGGCCAGACCCCTATGCATTTTGTATGAACGCATAGGCAAAGCACATGGCACGAGTTGGAAATTTGTATTTACTTTATTCTTTTATGCTTCTTTCTTTCTTCTGATTTTGTTTGTGAGTTAGTTATTCATTGAACGTTGAACAGTGAAGAAGTAATCTAGTTTATGTGCGGTAATTTTGAACTTGTGAATAATTTAACGCAGGTAGATTTGTTGCGTTGTTAGTATATTATGGCTGGTGAACTGGAATTTATTTGTAATACACGCTTGCGTAGCGCGAATTTGCAACCCCAATTGTCAGAGGCATTAGTGCGTGATTTTCAAAGTCTGGTAGAAGCTGATGAAGATTATGATGTTTTTGAAAACGATGGTGACGACACTGCTGATTATGTGCCAGAAGATGATGCATCAGACATAGAAAATGATTTGGAAATTGAACCTAACGAACTTTATGATAGTGATGAAGACGAAGATGAAGAAGAAGAAAGTGGAAATGATGCTGAAGCAGCAAATGAAGTCGACTCAGGCTGTTTTTATGGTAAAGACGGTACTAAATGGAACGAAACTGAACCCCCTGCATCTCGTTTGCGCCAGCATAATATCATGCGTTTTCGATCTGGAACAAAAACAAGGCTCACCAATCCAGTTGAGGTATTCAAGCTATTTTTCACAACCAATATTACGTTCGTCATCATTAGTGAAACAAATCGGCATGGGCGAGAATCAATTAGAAAATGGAATGAAGAACATCCAGAGTCTACCCAAAGAAAATGGATTGATTTGACAAGCTCTGAGCTAGATGCATTCATTGGAATTTTGTTGGCTTCTGGTCTCAGCCATAATAATATGCAAGACTCCAGTATATTGGGGCGTTCTGATTCGCTGCCCATATTCCGTGCGGCTATGTCGCACAAACGATTCATTACTCTGTCCAGATATATTCGTTTCGATAATAGTCGTACGCGGGCATTCCGACAGTAAACAGATAAAGCAGCTCCTATCCGGGACCTTTGGAATTTTCTCAATGAAAATCTGCAAAATTATTATGAACCTTATGAAAATATCACCATCGATGAGCAGTTGTTTCCGTATCGTGGGCGCACAAAGTTCACCCAATATATCCCATCAAAACCTGCAAGGTATGGGATCAAAGTTTGGTGGGCATGCGATGCTAAGACTAAATTTCCATTGAAAGGAAAACTATACACTGGAAAGGAAGGAGACAATCGGGAGATAAATCAAGGTGAAAACGTTCTAATGTATTTCGCAAATTGTTACGCAAACAGCGGCAGAACAATTATTTCTGATAATTTTTTCACCTCATTGAACGGCGCTAAACGACTGGCTGCTATGGGACTGGCATTTGTTGGCACCATTCGAGCAAACAAAAGATGTCTTCCTAAGGAAGTTATGAAGAGCACCAGACGACCAATTCTTTCAAGTGTGTTTGGTTTTCAATAAAATCTTGTTGCACTTTGCAGCTACGTGCCCAAAAAAAATAAGGCAGTCAATTTAATTTCAACCGTGCATTACACGAAATATGTTGAAGGCGTAGCCATGCAACCGGAAGCAATTTTATTTTATAATTCAACTAAAGCCGGAGTCGATACGATGGATCAAATGCTAACTCATTACACAACAAAACGGTCAACCAGACGCTGGACATACGCGTTTTTCTGCAACATGATTGATGTGATGGCATTGGCAAGTTACATTATATGTAAGCTAAATGATGAAAATACAAGAAAAGAAAGAAGACGCATATTTTTATATAAACTTGCAAAGCAATTGGTACTGGCCAACGTTGAAAATCGCATCAATAATCCGCACATTGTGGCTCAACCAACAACTCGTATAGCATTTGAAGCAAGGTGACAAAATACGCCGTAAGACACGCTTTTTTTGCTGCAAATGCAACAATCCTGCTTGTCAGCAACATTCAAAAGTAGATTATTTATGTTTTTGTTGCCTTCCGCAAAATTCTGAATAAAAAAATCAATGTATTCTTCATAATAATTTTATATTTTGTCATAAACATTTATTTCTTTACCCATAATAAAGAGAAATATATATAGAACAAAAAAATTGTTGCCCTTTTCATTCCAAAGAATTTTTCAGGCCTATTTTTTCTTCCTCAGGTAGCTAATAACATAGCAAAAAGAAATAGAAACACAAAATATAACAAATATTTTCCTATCTTAGTAAAAAATTTAACGGCAAACAGCCCTTATTTCCATACAAATGCATGTAAATGTATAGGGGTCTGGCCAGACACCATGTGCCAGAACTAAGGGCTCAAAATATGTGCCTGACGAAGGGTTAATTAAAACTAGCTTAGCCTGTGTTTTACATTTTATTCAACACTACACCATTTACAGTTTTAATTCAGTATTTTCAAAAATAATTTTTAAATTGTGTAAAAATTATTTCAAATTGTCCAAAAAAATTTTAAAATTGTCCAAAAATTCTTTTAAATTGTTCAAAAATATTTTAAAATTGTTTAAAAATGTTTCAAAACCAGTTATTATCCAAAAATATTTCAAATTTGTCCAAAAATTTATTAAAGTTTTTGAAAAATGTTTCAAAAATGCTTTAAACTTTAATGAATTTTTGAACAAATTTAAAACAGTTTTGAATAATTTAAAAACTGTTTGGACAATTTTGAAACATTTTTTTTGATTTAACATTAACATTTAACCCTTTTAGACAATTTTAAAACTTTTTGAATAATGTTAAATATTTCTGGATTACTTTAAAACATTTTTAAACTATTTTAAAATTATTCTGAAATAAAACTTAAAATGGTGTAGTGTGAATTTAAAAAAAAAAAAAAATTAAATACATGTAACTGACCAGTCCTGAGTATTTACATTACATTGTGTAATTATTAACTCGGTTTAATCAAGGACTGTTGAATGAAAGGATGTACAAAATGCATAAAATACATAGCAAAAGATTTTGTCGAGTCAAGGCAAGGACTGTTCAATGACTGTTGAATGAAAGGATGTACAAAATGCATAAAATACATAGTAAAAGATTTTGTCGAGTTAAGAAGTTCCATCTCACATTAATGTAAGACAATATTAAATGTAATATAAAATGAACCGATGTCTATTCAAGGACTGTTGAATGAAAGGATGTACAAAATGCATAAAATACATAGCAAAAGATTTTGTCTCACATTAATGTAAGACAATATTAAATGTAATATAAAATGAACCAATGTCTATTCAATGTCTGTTGATACGAAAAATGTTACTGTTAGGTAAAAAATGCATAGACATTTCTCAGCTGCATATATTGTCAAGGAAAAATATTATTTCGAGTTAAGAATGCTCATTATGACGTTCGTTGCAATAGGTAACAAAAAATTGATATAAAAATATTTTTTACAATAAAATAAGTACAATTTAATAATATAAACACTATTATTAATTTGTTTTTAATTTTGTATGTTTTTTCTTTATATTAAATTAATTAAAAAATATTAATAATAAAATTTTTGAATCAATTACATTAAAAAATTACTATTTTATATTTAAAAAAAATATAAAAAACTTTTATTGTATTTTTAATACATTTTTTTTATCATATATCTATTTAAAAACAAAAAATATTAACATATAAAGTATGTTTAATTCCTAATTTTGTTTAACAAAATCCTTATACACTTTGTGGCATTTTAATGTGTCGATTAGGGCTCTGCACTTTATGCATTCACTTTGTTGAATTGTCTATGCAAAAAGTGCAAAGACTTTTATGCATTGCATTTTATTCGTTGAAGTCGTTCTATTCGTCGTTTTAGTTCTATTCGTTGTTTTAGTTGTATCTATTCGTCGTTTTTGTTTTATTAGTTGTTTTCTTTCTTAACTCGCTAACATACCCAGCAAAAGAAATGGTAGTCATTCTGTGACTATAACTTCTTTCATTGCTTCCCAAACTTCAGTTGACATTCTTTTATGATTTTTTGGTGTTATTCTAAGGCACTTCCAAAAGAATTCATATGTTCATATTTCAAATGTAGTGTTTTGGATATAAACCCGATGCATATCTTAAAAATTCCATCTTCATTACCTCTAAAGCATATGTTATAGTACATCGTGTATTTTTTGAATCTAAAGCATTTATTCAAATTGAAAAAATAGGTCTAATGAAATTTTTTGATTTTTTTATTAAATTATTTTTTATATTTTATTTTAAAATTTCATGAGGGTTAGATGTCATTTGCATTTTTTCAGCCTTAAATATTTATGCTGACGCAATCTGTGCATTATTGCATTACGTTTATTATTTAACAATACACCATTTCCAGTTTTAATACAGAATTTATCAAAATAATTTTAAAATTGTGTAAAATTATTTAAAATTGTTCAAAAATATTTTAAAATTGCCTAAAAATGTTTCCAAATTGTACAATTAGTTTTTAAATTATCCAAAAATATTTTAAAATTTGTCTAAAAATTTATTAAAATTTTTGAAAAATGTTTTAAAAATGCTTTTTCACTAATGCAGAATTATTTATTTGTTTTAATAAACAGTATTTGTATATCAATGCATACATTTCGCTTCTTTAAACTTATTTTTCTGCATTCTTATGAATTAAATTTTCATCAAAGCTTAAATACTACAAAGTATATGAACATTTTCCACTCATGCATCAGAATGTCTAATCATTGTATTATCATTGCTTCCTTAGAGTAAAGTATAAGTAATGCTAGTAGCTACATTTGAATACTTCCATCCTATGACACGCTAATGTTAAATTCATCGATGAAACCATCAAAAAAGAAGCGATGCCTTTGCCATAGTAGTGATGCTTTTATTGCTTCTTTGGCAGCTTCATTTTTGCTGGGTAATAGTATTATTTATTTTTAATTCTCTGTGCTTAAGGGTGGTATGTTATATGCTGATTCAAGTATAACACAGCTTCACTCAACTCATGCGTGGCTGCGTGTGCTAAGAGGCTGCGCAAAAAATAATTAATTTTTTTTTGAGGTGTCTCGGGTTCGAATCCTGATCTTGATGGGGGTGTTAAAGTTTTTTTTGGGTTAAAAGTTTTTTTCATAAATCATTTGAAAAACAAATATCTGATAAATTTTAAAATTTTAGAAAATTCAAAAAATTACTATGTTGCTTACTTTCATTTGCCAACGAAAATTTATTGTCTAAAAAAGTTTTTCAAGAAATCTTAATTTACAAAATTTGAACAAAAAAATGAAACAAGAAAAATTAAATTTGTGAAAATTTTTTAAAAGATAATATGAAAATTAGCCAGTGTTGGGATTTAAAAAATTTTATTTATTAAAATTCGTTATTTTTTATTTAAGCTACACTCAAAAAAGTTTGTAATTTAAATTAACTTAAAATGTAGTATACAAATAAATGAAAAATTACATATAAACCGGTCTAAACTAACTTTTCATTCAATGTAGGTTAAACTAAGAAAAATTATGAATAACAACACCAAAAAAATATAAAAAATGCGTTCTCCTGATTTATTTTTATATCTATGCATCTGCGCATTTTACCACATGCATTATTTTATATATTTTCATTAAAAAAAAAACAACAACAAGAAAATGCAATTTTTTTACAACGTATTAGTTCGATATATGTATATTTTTTTCATTAACATTAATATTTAGCTATAATGACTTAGGTATCGGTATTGCACGAAAATATACTTGGGAATTTTTCCTTACCATTGAAATTTCATTACCCTTAGTTGACACTAATGGAAATGAAAAAATTTCATTATTAATGGTAATGAAATAGCACAAATGCATAAAAATAACTAATTTCATTGCATACAAAAAAAAAAATTATACTATTTGAAAATTATGAAAGCAGTTTTATACAGAAAATAATAAAACAAAATATACTCGCATAAATAAATATTAACTCATAAAATGACGGTTAATAGTGCTAATTTTTTATTTGATACCAGCTGAACACATTATTTTACCAGCTCCAAAAAGAGCCTGTTCCATAAAACATTGTGTTAGCTCATGTACTTTGCGCACATATCCATTTCCCAAGCTACCAGGTTTGCGGAAAGTATGGAAGTTAAAATGTGGTATTCAGATCGAGGAGTCTAAGCCTGTTTGCATGTGCAAATCTTTTCAGAGCTAATAAAGTGGAAAAGAAAAAAATATTAAAGGGAGTAATATAAATCAAAATAATTTGTTGTAAAAACAAATTAGCATAACAGGTAGCCATTTCCTTGTTGTTTTTTTATGAAGAAATATAACATAAAATGGCGCTCGTGATAAAATGCGCAGATGCATAGATAACATAAATAAAGAAATGGGGAGAAGGCATTTTTATATTTTTTTCTTATTGAGCCTTTACACAGGAGAACAATGGTGGTAGCATAAAATGACAGCTTGTTTTTTAAAAAAACGCTAAACGTCAAATAAATACAAAAAACACTAACACCCACATGTCAGATGAATACCCAATAGACCAAAAAATAAGTAAAATATAACAGTTCTTTAGAATAAGCTTTTTTTAATTACTAAAGTATTTTTTAATCATTTTTGAAAATCTATTATCCTTCACAATATGTTTTAAAAAGTTTAATAATTGCAAACATTTTAAGAGTTTCTCATTCTTGTTTGAGAAACTATCCTCCTTCTTAATATTTTTTTAACATACTTGTAAAAAGATTACTATTAGCAAAAATCATAATAGTTTCTCAAGTATGTTTGATAAACTATTCTCCTTCACAATATTTTTTCAAACTTTATATCATAATTTTGTTTCAAGTCTCATGTTTGTTAATATTTCTTCGCCACTTCTCCGTTTTGCTTTCATTTATATTTAAAAAACTATTATTCACTATAAATATATATTAAACATACTTGTCATATTTTGCATTTTCTTAACAGCATTGTAAGTATGATTATAAAAGCAAATAATAATTTCTAAACTCTTTGAAGTGTTGTTCCAGTAAAGTCCCGTTAATTTTACCGTAAGTTCATTTTTGATGTTTTTTTAATGTTTATTTTTGATTTTTTCGTTAAAAGTTGATTAAAAAAAATACAATAAAATGGGAATTACTTATTTGCAAGCATAAGCTAATTCTACATTTGTAGGTAAAAGCTTATTAAACTATTATTTCAGTAAAATTTTCACGAGGATTCCTTTTTGATTTTTCTACAATAATTTTAAAGCTTTTTTTAATAGTTTCTCAAGTCATTTTTAAGCTTAAGGCTTATTTTCGCAAGCTTATTATAAATTACTTTTAAGGGTTTTGGGCTATTGGGTATCATACCGTCTGTTACGAAAATATCAAAATTTATGCTCTTAAATATTAGTCTGGTGTGTGATTAGTTGTATTTTAAATTACTATTTATATTATTTAAGCTCAATTTTTAATATTAGCTAGTACATACAGTATGTGGAAAAGTAAGTTTCCAATGTTATATATATTAGTTTTGTTAATTGTAAATATCCTACATTGGAATTGGTAGCAAAACATTGTTGTTTTAAAAAGAACTTCTTATGAAAATCATGTGTGAGAAATTTAAGCGTTTTTGCTGTTTAATGGAAATAACGGTAAATTAAAATTAACTAAATCAAATAATACTATCTTGAAAAAGTAAGTTTCCCAAATAACATGTGGTGAATGTTTTCATTGTAACAATAGTTCCTTAAACATTTTCAATAAATTTACATATTAGTGTTTATAAGTAAAAAGTTGAAGGTAAATATTTTCGTAAAATCATTAATATCTTAAATGAATAATAACCAATTCAGTAATTAATTTATGTATTTACTACAAAACATAAAAAAATAATTGCACTAAGTTCATAGTTGAATATTTTGTATCGCGTGCATTGTCATTTCATTGTCATTCTTTATTTTGCTTTTAGAGAGTGCATAGTCCTTGGTTTAATACTACAATATATTTTATTACATCACTTTGGTGGACTTGAATGTTTCTTCAGAAAATTTTAAATATTTAACATATTCCGATTTTAAATTAAAAATATATTTGGTATGTCACAGAAAGTAAATAATTACACAATGTAATTAATGTCCCTAGGTCTGGAAATAATGAATACTACCTATTCATTTTTATTAAAAGTGTAAACTAAATTTTGTAAACTATGTTTTTATTTAAATATAATAAAAACAAAAAATAACAAAAACAATTTTTAGTAAATCATTTAAAGGAAAATGATTTGAAAGTGTTTTTTTTTTTTCACTAATGCGGAAGTTTTTATTTGTTCTAATAAAAAGTCAAAAATAATGCATAAAGTTCGTTTTTTTAAACTAATTTTTATGCATTCTTATGAATATATTTCACTCATGTATCAGAATGCTTATCATTGTATTTTCATTACTTCCTTAAAGTATGAGTAATGGTATTAGCTATATTTGAATACTTCCATCCTATGACACGCCAATGTTAAATTCATTGATAAAACCATCAGAAAAGAAGTGATGCCTTTGCCATATTAGTGATGTTTTTATTGCTTCTTTCGCAGCTTCATTTTTTCTGGGTAAGTAATAGCAGATAAGGGTAGTCGACGTGTAAATCAACCTTTAATTACTCCTTTTTTAGAAAACGTTCGAAAAAAGATAAAAGGCGTTAAATTAAATAATAAAGGCAATAGACCGGGTTTTAACGAGTTGAAATTGTATTTTTAGTTGTTTTTACCCAAATAATATTACGAGTGTGGAAATAATAACACAGGAAGGATAAGTAGAGATTTCATCGTAAGAAGCGGCCAAATAAAGTTCCTTACATATTACAAGGTTCGGTAACTGAGAGAAAATTGAGCAAATTTCCCTGATTTCAAAGCAAATTTTTCTCATTTCTCCACAAATTTCACTGAAATCTAAAAAAACCCAATTGAACTTGCAAAAATATCAATTAGTCTTGCAAAGAAAATCAATTGGAAACAAAAAAATACAAGCTATTTTGTATATACACTCTAATAAATTTTCATTTAAATTTACTACCATAACTTAATGCCTATCTGTTAAACCTTTAAAATACTAAAAGTGTGTAAAATTCAAATGTATAGACACATTGTGTCTAAAAATTTTAGACACAAAAAGTAATAATAAAACACTGTAAATTATATTAGAAACATAATGCATTTGTGTAAATTTCAAATTGTTATGTCTAAGAAAACATAAATATGTACAAGGTGGCGCATAAGTAATCCTCCTATCAGAAAATGCTATAAATTTTGCGATTGGCCCCTAATGTCAGTTCTGTTTTGACATTTGTGTAGTAAACACATGCGAAATACACGTTAATAAACAATGTTACGCTACACTGCTCCTGAACGCGGAATATTGGTGACTATTTATTTGAGCAATAATGAAGATGATTTTTCATCAAAAATAATCATGAGTGATGAGGCCTATTTCCATCTTAGCGGGTACGTAAATAAGCAAAATTTACGCTTCTGGGGCACTGAAAATCCGCGTGTAACCCACGAAGAGCCATTACACCCGCTCAAAGTCACTGTATGGTGTGCTGTTTTCGCTGGAGGAGTCATCGGACCTTTTTTATTCGAAGACGCCGCGGGCCAAACGGTAACTGTGAATGGTGAGCGCTACAGAGCAATGATCAACGAGTTCTTTTTGCCGCAACTTGATGAATTGGGATTGGAAAACATGTGGTTCCAACAGGACGGTGCAACGCCACACACTGCACGTGCCACAACCGATATGCTGAAGAATGCATTTCCCGGGCGCCTAATCTCCCGTTTTGGCGATTTGCACTGGGCAGCAAGATCGCCTGATTTGACCGCTCCAGACTTCTTTTTGTGGGGCTTTTTGAAGTCGCGGGTTTATGTCAACAAGCCTCAGACTCTTGCAGCTCTTAAAGACAATATCCGTCAAGAATGTGAGGACCTATCGCCGGAAGTTTTGGCCAAAGTGATGGAAAATGCCATAAAAAGGGCTCAAATGACAATCAACTGTGGCGGCGGCCATTTACATTACATCATATTCTCGACTTGATGTAAAAAAAATTAAAAGACCAAATAAAAATAATCCACAAGAAGAATCAAAGTTTTTTTTTTTTTAAATTACAGCCAAAAAACATCGGAAGGTTATTTTTGCGCCACCCTGTACATGAATTTTTATTGTTTTTTATGGAAATTTGTTCTATTAAATACCTAAAATTAATTCTCGCAATTATTCCCGAAATTTTAAAAGAAATCAACAAATGTTTGTTTTCGCATTTTTTATTAACATATAACTTAATAAATCAAGCGTGCACAAAGAACTTCAAGTTAACCGAATTTATTTTTCTTCACAAAACTCTTTGAGTCATCTAAATGTAATAACACCAAAACGCATTTTGAATTCTCCAGTTATATGTATTACAATACTTTTCTTGAAGAAACCATTCTCCAAAAATCTTTGTATAGATACCAGGATCTGGAGTTTTGGATCTCCGTCTGGACAATGCGAGCGATTAACAAAAAATCAACAACCACTCTTCAGCCCTTTTCCTGGTTTTTCGTTAAAAACCTGTTTATTCGATGGTTGATTCATATTCTGACAAGCAATAACTAATAAAGCACATTTCTTTTTGCGGCTATTAACATAAACATAAATCTACAAGAAAATATTAAAAAATATGCATTTATCTTTTTTTTTAACAATTAATGAAAATCGTAACTACTTACCATGGTGCGTTGATTTGCAATTCCATTTTTGAACTGAATTATCCATTTATTGTCTAAAACAGTTTTTATCACCATTTTTGACCAAAATGTGTTGTTGTTTTATATTTATTAAAAAAATAATATATGATTGACATTTTTGATAACACACAAAGTTTTATAGTTAACCATTTGTGCTTAAAAATAAAAAAATACTATGTCAATCGTATAATTTACACCAATATGTGTTTATAGAAAGACATATATGTGTAAATTAACTTTTCAAACAAAAAATGCTTATTTATAAGCATTGTTGTTATTTTAAATAATAATTTACACACTTGATAGCAGTAGTTTTAAATACATTTTTAAGAGTGTATGTATGCTAAACAAAGTAAAAAAATTGTATTTTGGAAATAATTTCGCTGGGAGGGGGGCCCCCTGTGGCGTGCCCAGGGACGCCACTGCTGGTGATTAATTGAATAAATTTTAATTGTTTTAAGTTTTGATATAAATAAAAAGTTGCTATAGAAAAAAACCCGATTTATTTAAAGGAAATCAACGATTTCAAAAGGTAAAATCGTGACAAATTGTGTCCGAAGTGAAATTAAAATATAATAAGCCATCACAATCTCCATATCAATAATACAGCAGGACGAAAGCATATTTGTACTGTAGACACCGAGCGTCACAGTCCGTCATCAGGCCCAATTTAGTTAAGGAGGCAATTGAAAAAAAAAAACAATTTTTACAGATATCCCCTTTTAATTTATGTTTTATAAAAATGGATCGTTGTAACGATGCACGAGGCATTGAGGTTGTACAAAATATTGTATCGTTTGTCTGCAAAACGCCCAACTTGATTACCAAGCGATTTGTACCAACAGTTCTTACGTGAATGGCTTGCATTAAATACATCAAATTGTTTTATCCATATAAAATATAGCTTAAAAAGATGCAATATACGTTGCTCAAACTTCAAAATACCGTTAAGTATTTCTGCAAAAATTAATTTAAACCAAACTTCCGAAAAGTCCAAGTATTATATAAAGACAATTTTATGGCCCGAAAATAAAAAAGAAAATTCGATTTTGTTGGAAAACGAACATTCTAGCGATTTCTTTTAATTCTACATTTTTAATTGAAAAATTTCAATAATATTTTTTTTAGTATGTATTTTGTACATTAAAATGTAAGATCGATCTCTTAGGCTTTGGGATGTATATTATTTTTAAACTTAGTTTATGGCAGTTTGTAACTGGAAAAATGCTTTTAAAATTTCGTTTGTGTTGTTTTATTTATGTTCATAAACTTGGAAATAGCTAAAGAAATTCCCAAAAACTCTACCTTAAAAGTAAAAATTTTTAAATAAAATAAACTGAAAAACACAAAAACTGATACATTTTTGAAGCTTTTTGCTTTTAAAAAGTTGGCATCGCTAATGGCAAGTATTGTATAAGGGCTGAGGGAAAAGACTGAATCGTGGGCAGTCGACAAACACATGCTGGTTCTAGTGAAATGTCAAAAATTATATAGCCAAAGAAGAAAACATGAGGGCTAACCACGAGCAGATAGGAGTTGAAAGTCCACTGATGATGGGTATTAGGTCCAGTGGAATAGCCTACAGGTGATAAATCATTGCTTATATCGTATATGGGATAGTGCAGACTGCAAAACTGAAACTAAATTGATTGTTGTGCTGGCATTTAGAATAAACAAGATGTTGAAGAAGTTCCATGTGTGGTGGTCATCTTGGTTCACACCTGAAACAATTATCTTCGGGACGGAACTCAAATTGTCTGGCGATTTAGAATTTAGGACAACGACAACTCTGCACGAAAACAAGAAGTCCTAATCGTACTTCATTAGTTTGTGCGTAATCGAATTAAAATGGTCAGCGATAAGATGAAGGTGATGCACGATCGAGCAGTTGATTCTGAAGGATTTAATAAGAGACAGCTGGTTCTGCTTTTAAACCCTCAACGAAAGACGCATTGGGACGGAGCCTACAGGGTTATTAAAAGTAGAGGTTGGCACGTGACACGAAATTTCGTATTCACGTGAATCACTCACGTGAGCGGTGAAAAAATTTCTTGCGTGAGTGGATTTTTTCTCGTAATTTTTCGTGATTATTCCTTTTACTAATTTCTTTATTTTTTTAACATGTAATGTAGCAAGACTGTTTTGTCTTTATGTATTTAGTAGAGTTTGCATTTCGGTTTTATCCGTAACTGCGGTTAGCCGCATCATTTAACCGCAACCGCAAAAAAAACGTACGGTTACGTTTGAAATTAAATTCTTTAAAAACCAGGTTTTGTAAAGAATTCAATATAAAATTGTGTAAACAATTGAAATATTTCATCTGGCATCTCTGCCTCAAAATAAAAACAACGTGTTAGTTTGCGCTTAAAAGAAAATATAAATTTTATTAATAAAAAGTACAAAAACTATTAATTTTGATTAATTTTCTGGTGGTTGACAATGATTACCCAAAAGAGAAGGCGATAAAATTCTCGAAGGATCGAGCGTCCAAATTACCAACAGAGCCGAAGTAAAATCGGTTGTGTTTTTATTAAAGAATAATAAAGCCGCTGGATTAGACGGTATAAATAGCATTATACTCAAAAATATGCCCAATTATGCATTAAATAGTTTACAATAGTTGTCTAATAAAAGGATATTTCCCCACGATATTCAAGAAGACAAAAGTAATCCCAATTGTCAAACCAGGAAAAGATCCTAAATTACCTACCAGTTATAGACCGATCAGTATATTAAGCCTATTGGCTAAAGTTTTCGAAAAAATTATGGAAAAGCGAATTTTAGAATTCTTCAATCATAATAATATTATTAACCCTCAACAATTTGGTTTCCGCAAGGAAAACTCTACTGCATATCAATTCAAAAGAGTGGTAAAAAGAGTGGAAAAAGCCTTTGATACAATATGGCACAATGACCTCGTTTATAAACTTAACATCTTTAATTATCCAACGCACTTGCAGAAAATAATAAAAAGTTTTTTTTAGATCACCGCTCATTTGTTGTTTTTGTCGACAACACATTATCAAGTGTTAAACAAATCCCCGCTGGTCTGCCGCAAGGGTCTGTTTTATCTCCCACACTATATTCTTCCGATATTCCTGTTCGAAGAAATTATGAAGCAGCGTTTTATGCAGATGATAGTGCTTTCATTTGCTGCGGTAAGGTGTCAAATGTAATTATTGTTAAGAAGATGAAGGATAGTTTAAGATTCACCCACAAATACTTTGATAAATGGAAGATTAAAGTTAATGTCGGCAAAACCCAAACCATATAATAGGTCAAGAAAACGTATTCCCATGAAACAATTACTTTCTAATGGAACTGTAATTCCATTGCAAAATAGTATCAAATATTTGGGAGTTATAGTAGATACAAAATTGTCTTTCAAAGAACACATAAAATATGTTTCCGAAAAGGCGATTAAATACGGTCATGCTCTCTACTCCTTACTCAACAGAAGATCTCAGCTTAATTTTAAAAACGAAATCCTTTTATACTAAATGTGCATTCGGCCAATTATGACCTATGGATGCCAGGTCTGGTTTCAAAAAGCTCCTAAAACGTACGAAAGGAAATTACAGATAATTCACAATAAAAATCTAAAAATAATTCATTTGCGAGACAAATGACTGACATTTAATGAAAATAGAGAACGTCTAAATATGGGATAATAACGAATTTGCTGAATAATCACTAATAGGCTCTTTTGTTATTAAAGAGTATTCATTGATTGTTTTTAAAATTTTTTATAACACTGATTATCTACAAGGTTTTTTCGTTTGTCAATTTTTCCTTATGACTGTGATATTACATAGTAGTTTCTTTATTTAATTATCTAGATGTTAATTGTTGAAATACTTTTAAGTAAAATCTCAAAACATTGTAAATATAAATTTTAATAATAACGACTTGAAAAAAAAGTATTTGCATTTTTTATGAAAAATAAAAGTTTTATTCTTTTTTACGCTCGAGTGAGTTAACTATTAGCTAACCCCTACTAGTTCTATGAAATGAAATAGTTTCAGGAACAGGTACAAGTCAGAGGAACCTATACTTGTTTCCGTGATATTTGTATGAAATTCTCACGCTCGGAACTAGTTTCAAGAAGCCATCAATGAGCATTAATTCCTAAGGTAGATCATATTAAAAAATAATATTTTTAGGTATAGTGGACTATTTTCAAGAACTATTATGTTAGTTCAAATTTTTTATTAAATATATTTTATACTAAAAAAAGATTGGTCTAAAATAATTTTGTTTTTAAATAAATTTTTAAAAAAAATCTTATGCATTGAGTTGTTAGTTAATAGTATTTCGAGAAAAAATATTAAAAAAAAAGTCTAAGGGGTAACCCTGGACGAAGCCATCTTCATTACGAAAATAGGAACGAAACAGATATTGAGGAGTTAGTTATTCAATTTTTATTAAGTTGTTCTTTCTTCCTGTCGGTTTGTTCTCATAAATGCTGTTTTCTATTTTTAAAGAAGAAGTTCTTTTAAAAACACCATGAAGCTCCATGAAGTTTTTTAAAAAACTCCATGGAGCTGTTTCGAAACTTAGTATTAGGTTCTGGAAACGGATCCGGAAGTCATGTATAACGTGTTCTAAACCACTTGTTTCTAAAACACACCAAAGAAGTAGTTATAATGCAAACAAAACTCCTTTTCATGGGTTTTAGAACTAGTTACACCACCAGCAGTTCCAGGGATGATTTTAAAGAATATGTTGTTATTCCCTGATAAGTAGTTCTAAAACTAATAATTTTAGAACGGGTTCCGAGGGTTCCGAGGTATACTTTGCCCTTTTCAACGTTAGAATTAAAAATTTCTTATTAATTTTATGAAAAACAATTAGGTAAAAATATAGTATCCATCCATCGAACCATTACCGCGGTTAAGGAAAATTGAGGTTAAATGCAAACTTTAGTATTAAGTATGGTAACACTTTATTCAAGTGGTTCAAGCGATAAAATAAATTCTTTTATGTTTAATTTTTCAAAATTTTTTGTAGCGTATTCCGTAAGCGTGAGCAAAAATTTAAATTACTTACGTGATCGTGCGCAAGTGTGGGTAGAAAAAATCTTCGTGCGTGATCGTAATTTTTGGCTCGTGATCGTGCGTGAACGTGAGTCAAAAATCGTTCACGTGACCATCTCTAATTTAAAAGTTAAATGATGTGGTTTATAGAATACAGAAATAACAGAGCCCAATGTCTAAGATGAAGGTTGTGCATCTAGAACGACTAGCTGCCTACAGAAAGGGGAAAACTTAAGTGGACGGCAGTGTTACAGAAATTCTATTAATCAATTTCCATTAACTCGAGTAAATTCTCTCAAAGAACATACTTGACGTTTCCGGTATACAACTTTCGGACGGTGCTGCCACATTCTAATTGTTCTCACCGCACATATAAATAATTGACCGATGTGGCATGGCAGTTATTTGGTAATAAGCCGCTGAAGAAGTAACATTGGGGATTTTTTGAACAAATTGTGTAATCTGTTAAAGTGTAACTTAATAGAGTTTCGATAAAGCTTCTGTGTAATTGTTTTAAGTTTTGGTGTAAATAAAGAGTTGCTATAGAAGAATTTCAACTTTATTTATTATTACATATTTTTAATTTTTATCAGGCTACAGATCATAATTTAATGTTACTAACGAATAGTAAACACTAATTTTTTATTAAATGGAAAAAATTGTGAGGATCAGCGCTAGAGGGAGTGCACACTTTCGACCTGAGCGACCAGGTCATCTTTAGCCTCCTTAAGGACCACCCAACCCACAAGCAACTCATGTGTTTTGAACAGGCTTAAATATCACACACCCTACCCAACAAACAATACGTTCCGTTTACGTACCGTTTTCGGTCCCTCATAAACGGAATCCAACTCCATTTTCGTGCCGTTTTCTGGATCCGTATACGGACCAGAAAACGGATTTTAAGGAACATCGAAACTTATTCGAATCCGTTTAAAAACCGTCAATGACGGACCTGGTATATCGGATGAAAAACGGAGTTGTCCGTTAAAAGTCCGTCAATGACGGACCGTTTACGGACCGGATACATTGTATGAAAAACGGAGTTCTCCGTTGAAAGTCCGTCAATGACGGACCGTAAAAATGTTTCTTGGGTACATAATATGACTATGCGAAATTCCTTTTTTCATAGTTAGTTATGATTACCCGTATAAACTGAGCTTTTTTCCATTTATTTCGAATTACCCTTGTCAATCACTTCCGATTTTTCTATTTATTATTTGCAATATAAAAATAACTCGATTTAATTAAAGGAAATAAATCAACGATTTTCAAAGGTAAAATCGTAACAATATTATATTGATAAATGTGTTATGACTATACAGATAACAAAACCCGTCCGTTGATTTAACACATTGTTTAGTAAACATATATTCTGTCGTTTAATTATTTGATGTGGTGTTTTGAGAAAATATTTGTTATGTTAACAATTCTATTTGATCAATTTGAATAAATGTCTCGTGTGCTTGACCAATGCATTTTATTTAATTTAACGATAAATTTTATTCAATTCAACCCTATTTTATCAAATCGTTTTACAATTTTTATTTTATATTTAATTATTTTTTATATATTATCTATTACACGAATTTTCTTAAAATAATTAACGTCTTTCGTAAGTTTAAGTTTTAAAGAAAATATTAAAAACAATGCAAAATTAAAAGTTATAGCAAAGTACTTAAACTTGGTCAATAACTTACACAACGTATGATTTTAATAAAAATAAATTTATTTAAAAAATAATTTAATAACAATATATTAAAGAGAAAATTACCATGAAAAACATTAAAGACAGAAAATAAAGACTTTAAAGACAAAAAATAAAGACTTTAAAGACAGAAAATAGAAAAGAATTTGTGACATTACTCAAATTACAATTAACATAATAGGTTTGTTTTTTATATCTATAACTACTTGTAAAGAAAACGACTATCCCTACTTAGCTGACTTTTCTTTATTTTTTGTAAACAAATATAATTTGAACATTTGGGGCCGCCTTTTTACGAAAGCAGTTTTCGTATATGGACTTCGCTGGAACGCGAAATAGAGCAATTATATTGTTTGCTCCGCCCTACCTTTACTTACAAATGCATAATTCCTTTGTTAGCTTTTGCTGTTTTTAATATTTTATCAAATTAAAAATTTCAAATATTTTTATTTTTTTGTTTTCATTTAAAAGAGAAAAGCCAATAATTTCTTAGGCTTGGCAACATTTTTATACATTCTTAATTTTAAAGAAGCTATGTCTTTAACTACTTAGCAAGTATATATCTAGTTAAATTTGTATGAAATATTTATATAAAATTCGAAAAAACAAACCTAATATTCATAAGAAGTATATAATTCACATAATTGCAAAAATTCATTAGAAGTAACAAATTAAAAAAAAATGATTATAATTTTAAATTATTCTGTAATAACAGAATATTTATGTATACAATTCTTCTTGGTATTTCTAGATAACAACCAAAATCTACATCTTTACGCCAGTAATGACGCTACAGGACTAAGCACGCTTAATTATTTTCTATATCTACAATGCTTTTTCAAATTGAAGATCATTTTTATCAAATGAAATTCTCTGCCAATTTGGAAATAAGTTCAATTCTGCTATTTTAATAAACAAAAATTTGTCAAAACGGCACTGTACTTCGTAAATTATTTTTGCAGGTGATAACAATGTGAATTTTGATAAAACTTGTTGATTTTAGAAAAGCAAATATTAATTTTAATAAATAAATAATTATTTTAACAAGTCGTTTCGTCAAAAATTAACAAAATTGATTTCACTTGCAACTTTTGGTTCAGTGTAAGAGAAACATAGAAGCAGTCTGATATAAGGAATATTTTGGTACAACGAAAGGGCTTGATAATATATCATTCGTTATTGCAGGCTTTGACTGTAACTTGTTAATATTTAAGGTTTCTTTTTTAATTATTCTTTATGATGTAAATAAGTGAAAATTAAACAAAACTTTAATTTGCTTTCATTAATTATCGAGTTTTATTGAGCAATATGCATTAAATTTTTTTTGTGGGATTCTGAGCAAGGACGTAGTATTACATGTATACCACCGCGCACAAAATTAATGATTCATTTATGAAAATTACTAAAGCGTGATTTAGTTTTGCTTGGACGAAGAGGCAAGTTGATTATTGTAGTAGGTCCCTGTTTCGAGTCAGAAAATGATATTATCTGACCTATAGAATTGTGATTACTTTTGGCACTTCTCTGACATTCATGTTTGTACTTAAATAAATCTATTTCGCACTTGAAATAATTTTTATTATAAAATATAAGCTTTAAATTACATGTTAAAACGGAATTAGTACCATACCAATAAGCACAGAATTTATAAAAAATATTTAGAATAGTGGTATGTTTTTCATACCACCAGCCCGGAAAGAGTTAAAGAACAATTTTAAAATGCATCGAAATCCGCCTAATATTTTTAAATGTATGTTACGTAATTTGTCTTAATTTAAACGTCTATAAATGTGAAATTTATTTTGACAGACAAGTTTTACATTTGAAGTTTTACGTTTGAAGTTTTAAGAATTTGATTTTTTAACCTATCAACAGCGAAAAATTTAAGGTTTTTTCAATCCATAATTACGATTATTTATTTGCCAAAGAACCCAAATTATTTTCAAATTACAACAATTTATTGGTTATTTGGATTTGAAATTGATATAAACATTTAAATATTTTTATAAAAACAATAAGGAACAATAAAGGAATAATCACGACAAAAAAATCGACTTACGCACGATCACGCACAATTATTTTTACCGCTCTCGCACGATCACGTGAGTAGTTTAAATTCTGGCTCACGTGCCCCTAGAGGTGGGGCAATATTGTTTAGTATGCATAACTAAATTTTTCAGTTTGTTGTCTGTTACGAATTTTCAACTTATGTCCATTGATATAGAAAATTTTATATTGATCCTACAAAACTGTTTCTATATGCGTTAAAATTTAAATTAAAATTCAAACATCAAAACATCAAAAGATCTCATTTTTCACTTAACCATAAGAAGGGCTTTAGATACAATAAAAAAGGGTTACAAAAGAAAACTTCCACCATATGACATCCCTATGTAAAAATCATTGGTTCCAATCCAAATTTTCACAACACCGGAATCAAAATCACTGCTTATTTCTTCTTCTTCTTTTGCTAGTTTAAATTTTTATTATGGCAACACTGACTTAGATATTATCTTTTTATAAAAAAGCTTTATTCTTTTCGAATTGTATCTATATATCTATAACTACTTGTAAAGAAAACTACTACTCCTACTTATCTGACTATTCTTTATTTTTTGCACGCAAATAGAATTTGAACATTTGGGGCCGTCTTTGTACGGAAGCTGTTTTCGTATATGGACTTCCCGGGAACGCTAAATATACCATTTATATTGTATGCCCAGCTCTACCTTTACAACAAACATATAATTTATTTGTTAGCTTTTGTTGTTTTTAATATTTTTTCAAATTACAAACACAAAAATTTCAAATATTTTTATGACAAATATCTTTGCCAGGAATTTCCAAGACTTGGCTGCATTCTTATTAATTCTTAATTTTTAAGCAGATATACATATATATAACTACTTAGCACATCCATATCTACTTAAATTTGTATGGAATATTTATATAAAGTACGAAAAAAACTAAAATCAAAAGTTAAAGATGAAATGAGTGTAGCACGCGTCGTATAGATATGAGGACAGATAGATTTGATGAATGAAAAGTTAAATACAATTTTACAACTGGCTAATGAAACACAAAAAAACTTATGGCAAGATTTATAAAAAAGGCAGTACACTCAAAAATAAAACGTAAAAGTATATTAATAGGTAATACATATAACAATACTTAAGTTGGTTATTATACATAACTTGCCAATAGCTAAACTTAGGATGTTAACGGACAGATAATTTTTTTTTTTTTTTATAATTAGTTTTCCGTTATTATAAATTAATTTTAAGCTAAAAGTGACCGATAAGCTAAAGGTAAGTTCGTCTTGCCTGTAACTTTTAACATAGGTTTATGCATCTGAAGTTACCATTTTTTCTGCTCTGCAGTGTAGTTGCCGTGTAGTTTTTTGACCATATCTTTGCTGTTTGGTTTATTTCTGTGGTCGGTGTCGACATTGTAAATTTTTTACAACAAACATTATTTTGTTTGTTGTAAGTAAATAAATAAAAGTACTTTCACTTTAGTTAACAAACACATTAAGGCCCATTATTATAACTTGCCAATAGCTAAATTTAGGATGTTATCGGACAGATTATAAGTTTTTCGTTATTATAAGTATACTTTAACCTAAAAGTGACCGATAAGATAAATATAATTTCATCTTACCTTTAACTTTTAACGTAAGGTTTATGCATTAGAAGTTGCCATTTTCTGCTCTGTAGTGTAGTTGCCGTGTAGTTTTTTGACCGCTACCTTGCTGTTTGGTTTATTTCTGTATTTGGCGTCGACAACACAAATTTGTATTTTTTACACAAATCGAAAAAATGTTATTTTTGTTTGTTTTTTTGTTCGTTGTAAGTAAATAAATAAATAAAAGTACGTCGTTGCCACAACGTATTTTTAAGACCCATTTTAATTTGTCAAAAGTAATCGGTTTTTGCTTTGGAAATGCCATATTATCAAAAAAAATTATTTTATAAGGAAGTTGTAATAACCAAAACAAGTTAAAGGTCACTTTAGCCAAAGAAATGTATATATAAAGATAGAGCAAAATGCATAATTGCTTTAGTGTCTATACTTAGAAGTAGATGGCGCTCAAGTAAATATAAAACAATACCCTGCGCCATGCTTATGTCGGCATGGCCTTGGATTTGGCTTTAAATTGTCTTAGGAACCACAAATATGACATTTAATACATATTTCAAATTCTAGTACATTAAACTGCCACTAGCAGACTTATTTAATAATACTAAAATCAATTTTTGAAATGTTCGACGTGATAAAAGCATTTGTTTCATATTTTTATGTTAAAAACAAATTTTCATAGATCAAAATGGTATTTTTTCGGTAAATTCGAATAATTTTCAAGTATTGCGCCATTGCAAACTGCATATTTATGTTAATTCTTTCTTTCAAAAAAAAAATAAATACACATACGAAAAATTGTAATACTGTGTTCCTAAACATCTAAATGACTATTGATTTAGAAAAGTAAAGTATAATATACACATAAAACATATATTTTTGTATAGTTTTTGGCAAGTATTCTTTTATGTTACGAACCAAATAGAAAATCAATAATACTCTGTTGCATATTGTAGCAAAATATGCCTAATAGGGAGAATTTATTTTCTGATGCGCCATCTATTGGAAAATAGTTTCAACTAAGGTTCTTTCTTTAATATATTAATGTCTTTGACTTTAGCTAAAGTTACTTTTAACTAACACGTACCTTAAAGGTAAGTAATAATATCGGGCCTTAAAGATGTTAATTAAATATTTTAAATTTAAATTTTACATATTTAAATTAATTGTAAACACAAAATACAAATATTTTGTATATATACTGAAAAATAGTTGTTGCAAGCGAATGTATTCCTGGGTCAATTGAAAAACTATGTTCCAACTGATATTCTGTTGTATTAACCGAATTTCTGTAGCTAAAAACAAAAATATCGATGACCACAACCGAACTTTGCGGTTGGCAAAATTTTCAGTTATCCCAATGATTATGATTTCTCAGTGTATAAAATATATTTTTAGGCCCTTTACAAATAGATTTCATTTGTTCATATGACAGACAATTGACATTTTAACTCTTTAAGAATTCTTATTTTTCTTACATATGGGTAATTCCATTGTGACGGGTGTGACCATAATACTCACATTTTTTTATTATAATTCAAGAATACTAAATTTAAAATTTAAAAAAAGCTGCGATTCCCAAGGACGTTAATCTTTATAAAGCTTTTTAACAGCTTGACACTGAAATTCCATGCTTTCTGCTCAGAGTGACGGGTGTGACCTTACAAATTTGAGCTCTTAAAGAATTATTCCTTTCAGGTAATATTATGTAAAATTTTCCGTAGAACCCGCTTAAATATTTTGATGTAGTTATTTCATTAGAGTGTTTTTGATTGTATTAGAAACTTACTGTCTGCAAAAAAAAAAATTCTTAAAAAAAAACTTTTTTGAAAATTTGAAGTGTGTGACATCTTTATGTGACGGGTATGACATTGTATGAAAACTCTAAAATTTGGAGAAATAAAACTTTTTATTGACTTCAGTTACATAAGCAGTTTAAAGATAAACACGTAAGAAAATAATAACACATATTATATTATTATAAAGACTTATTCACTATCTGTACTACCATAGATAGCACAATACTGCAGGCGAGTATGATTTAAAGTAATTTTTTTAAATTCAGATAAATATGTAGTGCAAACATACACAGAGACTGCATCTGCTCTTTTAAAGTTATGCATTTTTTGAATATTGGTTTTTAATTTGACGCCGTCCCACCTTCTGTTTAAAAAAGAACTTTTCTGCACTACGTCGTCTATATGCACATTTCAGTGTTGCCAAATTGATAATTTTTTATTTTGTAATTTTTTTTATATGTCCATAATTATCATTCTCTTGTAGACAACAATTAACAGATTTTTATTAAAAACTAGTAAAATTTTTCTTGTGTAGGACCGTTTTACGTGTTGAACTTTGATAAAATCACTTGTGTAAAAACACACATTTTAAAGAGGAGCTAAAACTGGTGCATATGTTTTTTCATAAATTTGAAAATACTTATTTTTGTTTATATATTTGTTGTAGGTTGTAGGTCTAGCTGAGTGTATTATATAACCGGTTTTATAACTTGCAATATACCCTCAAAATTTCCAGATATGGGGAAAGAGTATTTTTTTGAACTGCCGCACTTAAACTTTTCTAACTCAGTTATTTTTTAACCGATTTCAAAATTAGTAATGAACGCGCTCTTTCGAAATATACCCGTATACTATTTATATAAATATGTAGAGATTTTTTCAATAATATAAAAAATTTTCATTTTTTTTTTAAACTTTTTTATTTTCAACGAGGGTTTTTTTCGAATCTTCTTTTAAAACAACAATAATCTTAAACTAGTGTCCTTCTGAGTAAAACAAGCTTTTATTCGTGTAAATCGGTTAAAAATGACAAAGCTATAGAACTTTTTATAATCAAGAGATATTAGTATTCCTTATTTTTGTTAACGAATCGCCATTAAAGCCCAATTAAAATTTGCTTTTGTTTTATTATTTGCGTTTCAATTAACAAAGAAATTAATATTTTTTTTTTTTACTTTAGATTGTTAAGCTACGGTCACATTTGGCAAATATTTTCCGTAAAAATGTTTGAACATATTTGCCCAAAATTTTGTCAAAGCAATATAGAGATTATTTTGTGGTCACACTACACACATTTATTTGCCTCTTTTTGTTTGATCAAACAACTTTCAAATAGTGAAAAACAAAAATGAGGAAAACATGTTTGCCCTATGGTCACACTTGAACAAATATTTGACAATAAAAATTGTTTGATCAAACTATAATAAAACATAGATTTATTTTCTCAAAAATTAAAAACTATAAAAACTTAAAATCTGATAAAGGACGATACAAGTTTTTTTGAGTTGTGCTTTGAAGCAGTATCGGTTCTTATGGAAGAGGAGAAAAACGTTAAAAAGAAGTTTTGGTAAAAGTTTACTTTTTCAGACACCCTCAAAAAATATACAAATATCACCCCCTCTGGAATTAAAAAAAAAAAATCTCTATGGGGTTAAGTGTGTCGGTTCAAAAAACAACAAAACACACCAAAAATCGTAAGTGTGACGGCTTTTATTAAAGAAAATTTTCTTACGATTCCCAACATGCATTTCGTTTAAGATCCGGGAAATAGAATTGCGGAAAAAAGATATGACCCCCTCTGGAATGAAAAAATTATTTTTTTGGTGTTAAGGGGGTCGGGGACCCTAGACGCGATATTTCCAAAAAACCAAAACACACCAAAAATGGTAAGTGTGATAACTTGAATTAAAGGAAATTTTCTTCAGAATCCGTGAAACAGAATTAGCGTTAGGTTTTTAGATGTTAAAAAATACTAGTGTTTTGTAGTTGCTATCGTTGGCGTTACCCAGGGATTACCTTAGGGTGGTGATTGCAGAAACTGAAAACCGCCCATTTATTCGTTTGCGGCACGTAGCGCCGCAATTATTTCTCAAAACTTTTCATTTTTTTTACTAAATGCCATTCCGTTTAATATGAACAATAAATTTCAGTTTATTTCAGCGAAAACTTCACTTTTACTTTTCTACCATCTAAAATTAAATTAAAATGGACCTAACGCGAATTCTATTTGCTGGATTTTGGAACAAAATCCATATTTGGAATCGTGAGAAAATTTCCTCTAACTTTTGGGTGTGTTTCGGTTTTTTGGACCTAGCGCGTCCTAGGAGCTCCTGCCACCTTAACAACATATATAAAATAAATTTTCTTTTTTAATTCCCAAGGGGTTAAATATCTTATAAAAGGGTGGCTAAAAATTTAAACTTCAGCTGAAGTTTTTATTTAATATTTTATTTTGTAAACAAAGTGACGAAACATATGATTATTTGTTTGTTTTATTTAAGTGTTGACATCTAGATGTTAATTTTAACGGCAAAAGCGCAAATATTTTACTTTTAACGATATATTTTGAAATATAAATTAACTGCTGAATCCTACATTAGCTATTAAAGTTGGCATAAGTCACTACCATATAAATTTGGCATAAGCCAACGCTTAGCGTTACTTACGTCAAATTAGTATGCGAATGACACAAACCGACGCATAAAAACAGCTATTGCAAAATCATGTTATATTATCTTTCGAAAATTCTTGTACACAGAAAAAAATCTTTACATAGTAATAGGTTGTATATCAAACGCTGAAGTTTTCTTAGCAAACATTTTTAAGTAACTGGGCAATATACATAAAATGATTTTTTCTTTGCATCTATTATAGTGTACATATTATTGCATACGATTTTTAAAATAACATATGTTTCAAAAATTTTTAAATTTTGTTTAGTTTGCTTCTAATTAAGTTGGTCATAATATTTTTTAATTTGATGAGAAATTTCCTATTTTATTTTGTTGATTGTCTCAAAAGCATACGATGTTACTTGCAAAAAAACAGATTTTTTGAAATTCGGAAAATTGGTCTGTCAAAAATTAAGTTAACCGAACTTGAATGAAAGTGATTTAATAAAATTAACTAAAATAAAAAAATTTACAAAAATTTTAAAATTCATCTCACTTTGTTCTTTAGAAACCTTATTTTTTAGATTTTAAATCAAAATATTTTTTTTAAGTTCATATAGGTTTCAAAAAATTTAACTAAACCCCTCTAAAACTTTTATAAATATTAGTGTTTCCAATTATTCGACACTGCCGGTTAACCGGTTAGGACATTATTCGAAAAATGAAGAAAATTGATTAATCGGTTATCCGGGTCGATTAATCGGAAAATTTGCATTTAATCGATTAATGCAATATAAATGTTTTTATTTTATCAATAAAAACACAGAGCTGCTTTTTGTAAAATACCTAGTTAAGTTTAAAGTATTCCGATGAAATATTGCCATAGAATCTTGGTATTTTTGGCAGAAAATATTGTCAGACATGATCAGTGGAAATAAACCCTAAAGCCTAAAACTGACAAATTCAGTGTAGCCAGTCTATAGCCGCTGGGTAAAATTGAATATAGAAAATTTTCTTAATAATCAAAAGCAGCTTTCAAACAAAATTCAATAAGAAGTTCTTAAAAATATTGTACTAAGTTTGACAGCACTCCCACTGTTCACTGGCAATTTCACTATTTGTTTTGGGCTTTAGAGTTAAAGATGCTTTTAAGTAAAAAAAGGTATGAAAATCTGCGTGTTTCTATTTTTAAAATATCCAAGTTTGATTTTTGCACAAAAAGTAATTAAGTCGAAAAATTTCCAAGAATATTGTAGTTATTAAAACGCAAATTCCAATTTGATCTTCATCCATTTTGATCTTCATCTAGTGATGCGAATAAGCGAATTCTTAAATATTTTTGACAACACTATCTTCTTTTTAAGTTTAAATTATTTGTTTTGACATTAACCAAAATAGAGCCACATAATCGATGAATCGGGTAATTTATTAACCGAATTGGAAACACTAATAAATATACAAGTTTCAAACAAATACAAACATTTCAGTTTTAGGATTTTAGATATTTACACGATTTTTCTTAGATTTTAATGATTTAAGTATTAATATTTGACAAAACTGTTGAAACGGCTGTTATTTGACATTGTTTGCTCTTACAAACATTTTGTAAGATCAAATAATTGTTTGCCCAAAAATGAGGAAAATATTTGCCCTTTAGTGTTCACACTATGTTCACATTAGGCACATTTTTGTTTGATGGCAAATAATTTTATTTTCCCAAAATCAGCTGTTTTGTTGTTTGCCCCTCAAAAATATTTTGTGGTCAGACTACGGCAAACAAATGTTTGACGGTTTTCGTCAAATATTTGCCTAATGTGACCGCACCTTTACTCAAGTTCGGCGTATGCCAAAGCCAACTTAAGGAACTTAGTTCAATTACAGTTCTAGCTTTAGGACTTATTATACGAGTATGATACAAACAAGACATAAGTACGAAGGAGAAATAAAGAAAATCCACTCTGTATAGGTTAGTACTCTATCATTGTAAATAAGGCAT
This sequence comes from Eustalomyia histrio, assembly GCA_949748255.1. Taxonomy (NCBI): domain Eukaryota; kingdom Metazoa; phylum Arthropoda; class Insecta; order Diptera; family Anthomyiidae; genus Eustalomyia; species Eustalomyia histrio. Next base: position 186,475,509 of record OX456523.1, on the reverse strand, counting down.
TATTTAAATTATTTTTGTAATAATACCGTTACTTTTTTTCATACTTGCAAAAAAGTTGTTTTTAGCTAGTATTAGTGGTGCAGTATGGAGAAATGGAATGCAGAATGTCAATTAAAATACATTTTTTGCATTCTCACTTGGAATTCTTCCCAGAAAATCTGGATCAATTTAGAGACGAGCAAGGCGAACGCTTCCACCAAGAACTATCAATAATGGAAAAGCGGTTCGAAGAAAAATGTCAGATCAGAATGCTAGCGAATTACTGCTGGTTGCCTTACGAACGTAGTAGATTAAGTAAAGATTTTTAAAAAATAAACGTAATTAAAAAAAAAATAGTTCGTACTTTATTTTATTTATTAGTTCATAGAGTAATACAAAGCCATCCAGGCCAAAAAAACGTATTACATAGCAAAAAAAACCTGAGCAAGAACTTAAAACTAAATAAAAAGAATACATATACAAAAAAAAAATATATGCATAAAAAAAATAAAAATTATATAACACACCATAAAATAAGACCGGTTGGCTCCCCAGCCGTAGAATAAAAAATGTATTAGACAAAAAATAAATTGACAAAGTTAAATTAAAAGTCCGATCATTTAGAAAAGCAAGCCATTAGAATAATAAGAATTACAAAACCAATGCAGCATAAAAGCATAAATTATACAGCCACACCCGCAAGGTGCTCCAAAAGTTTGAGTCGAAAAACATTATTAGAATGGGAGAGAATACGGAGTTGATAAGGCAATCTGTTCCAGAGACCAGCAATCCTAAAAACAAATGATCTACGAAAAATGGAACATCTAATTTTAGGAAAAAGAATTTGTTTATTCCTAGTAGAACAAAACGGTTACATAATTGCGTTACAACACCACTTTTCATAGTTCTATAGAATAAAACAATATTCCGGTAATTAATAAATTCCAGAAATTAGCAACCCAGAAATTTTTTGACAAATTCAGAAATATGTACACATCTACGAATGTTATAAATAAAACGTAAAATGGAATTAACAACACGCCCAAGCTTTTTAAGGTTCGCAACAATGGTACCGGAAATCACTTCCAACCTATATAGGATTTGAGGCATCAACAGCGCCCATGCAACTCTACATTTAACAAGAAAGGACAAGTAAATATTAGTAGAATAAATTCTGCGCAGAGCACCAGAAACTCTGCGATGCACAGAGTCAATGTGAGACTCAAAACTCAAATGGCTATCAAGAACAACCCCTAAACACTTATGTTGACACACAACTTCAATACGGCAGCCATGAATGCATACGTTTAAACCAGATATATAATGTTCTGATGATGCAAAAACCATAACCTTAGTTTTAGAAGCATTTATAGCCAGATAATTATTAGCCGTTCACTGACAAATATTTCCAAGGCAAAAATTAATATTCCTTTCTAAAACGTCAACAAAATCACGATCAGTACTGAAAAGCAGCAAAATGTCATCAGCAAATAGAAATGGCTTACATATAGAAAGATCAAGAATTTCAGGCATATCATTTACATAAAGAATAAATAAAAGCGGCCCCAAAACCGAACCCTGGGGAACACCAGAATTTAATAAAAGATTATTTGAAAAAGTACCATTTAAATCAACAAACTGAAATCTATCACTTAAAAATTACATTATAAGCTTACAGGATGACCGAGAGAAGTTAAACCTATATTTGAGCTTAGTGATCATGGTTGAGTAGCAAATAGAATTAAAAGCCTTAGTCAAGTCCGGGGAAACCAAAACAGACAATTTCCTACTATTTTCACATTCGCGAATATTGTCAGTTAAATTTAGCAACAACGATGTAGTACTGTAGCCACGACGAAAAGCATATTGTGACTTAATGATTTTTTCTTTAGTAAACGCAAGAATTTGATCCTTTAATAAATGTTCCACTACCTTAGATAAAGCAGGAAGAATGGAAATGGGTCTAAGATCATCCGGACCTCGAATAATACCTGATTTAGGGATAGGAACCACACGTGCCGTTTTCCAAGCCTTAGGAAATACAGAAAAAGTCAATATAGAATTAATTAAACGAAGAATTATGTCAGAAATATATGGATAACAATCTTAATAAACTGTATAGTGATGCCATCAAAACCAATTGATTTACTTTACTCTAGATAAAGCTTCAAGAAACTCAAACTCATTAATACAACGAAAAGAGAACTGTCCAACAGTGTCAACAAAATTATTAAAATCAAACCTAACAGGTTGATCAGAAACAATACCACGCACAAAGTATTGATTTATGACGTTTACATCACCATCAAACACCAAATCATCTGTACTAACACAACCAGCTGTTTTAAGCACTCTCCACATATCAGAAGTATCCAAACCCCAAAATAAATTAGCATAGTGCTTCCTCTTTATACGCCGCATGACAGATTTAGCTTTATTACGGTATTTACAGAAAATTTTCCAATTATGACTAGTGGGATTAAATTGGTAATCAGAAAACGCAAGGTCTCTAAGCGATCTCGCCAAAACAAAATCTTCCGACTTCATCAAATCATAACAACTATTTCTAATCCTTCTTTTGAAGGAAACAAAAGAATAAAGTTTATCAACAAGCGAACAAAATACAGAGCATTTATAATCAATATCATTGGAATTAAACAAATGTCCAGAATCAAAATCCGATAGAAAGGCAAATAAACCTGTCCAGTCAATATTAATCAAATCACGGTACTCTACAACAACATCAAAACACTCTAAACGCATGTTAAAAGAAGCAAAAATAAGCGCATAATGGGATACTGACGGACATTGCACCTGATCAGAGAAATTTACCAGAGAACAATCACTGACTAAGAAAAAGTCAATTAAAGAAGTCGACGCATGATTGACGTCAAAATGAGTAGGTTTGGAATTATGACAAATAGACAAACTATTTCTAGCATCGAAGGAACGAAGTAAATTAGATTTCGAAAGATCAAACTGGTTAAAATTGAAGTCACCAAATATAATAATATTTGAAAAATTAAGAAATAATTCAGAATGAAGAGATTCAAATTCACCAAAATTCGCAGGGGGAGGCAAATATACAACACCAAATAAAACTTTAACAATACCAAAAAAGAGCTCAATGAATAGTGATTCACACTTATCAAAAATAGAAACTTTTGACACAACTTTAAATTTAAGTTTGTTAGAAATATAAATTCCGACTCCACCTCCCCTGATATTCTGACGAAATTATTTCTTTTGTTGAATCATATAATTGAAATCGGTTTTTCGTTTTTTAGAAAAAGTACTATAACATTGTCAATTTTTAATAGATTTACACGAATAAAAGCTTGTTTTACTTAGAAGGACACTGACTTTGAGATTATTGTTGTTTTAAAAGAAGATTCGAAAAAACCCTCGTACAAAATGAAAAAGTTTGAAAAAAAATGAAAATGTTTTATATTATTGAAAAAATCTCTACATATTTATATAAATAGTATACGGGAAGTATATATATTTCGAAAGAGCGCGTTCATTTCTAATTAATGCCGTTTTCGAAATCGGCAAAAAAAATACTCTTCCCCATATTTCGAAATTTTGAGGGTATATTGCAACTTATAAAACCGGTTATAATACACTCAGCTGAACCTACAACCTACACTTAGTCATTTCACAAGTTCTTGCATTTTTTTGTAGCAGCGTGTAATAGAAAATTGCTTTTAATTCGAAAATTTTATTTTTTTAAATAATTTTGTTAAAAATTACAAAAAAAAAATTTATAAAAACTAAAAAATAACATGGAATTTTGCAACTTATTTGACTTAAGTTAATTTATCAAATCTTTTTGACAATGTTTAAGAACTTAAGTAAAAACGAGTTGTTTTGTCAAAAATATTTAAGAATTTCCTTATTCGAATCACAGAAAAATCGTTACATATTACTAGGTGAGGAGGCCCTTCTCAGGAATATGAGTTTTCAAAAGTTTCGACTTAAGAGCTTTTGTCAAAAGTCTACTAATATTTATTATTTGATTTTTGTAATAGAAAACCTTTTTAACTCTAAATCTCAAACCAGATAGTAAAAGTGCCAGTGAACAGTAATAGTTCTGGCAACCCTTGTGTGTGAATTTCGCAAAAACTATCCAATATTTTAAAGAATTTCTTATTAAATTTAGTTTGGAGACACATATGTGAATTAAAAAAAATTTTGAATAATTTCTAGACAGTGACAAAAAACGAAAATAAAAAAACAGCTTTATCGGCAAAATGTCGCGTTTTAGGGTCTACTTCCATTAAACATGCTTGATAACATTTCCTTTTTAAAGAGTCCTCAGCTTCCTTCAAGATTCTAAAGCATGATTCTTTTAAAATTCTAAGGATGATTTGAATTATCCTCAACAAACGCTTTATTAACCAATGCAGTAGACTTGATATTTCACAAAAAAGCTGTTCTTTGTGTTCCTATTTATGAAGGAAATACATTTATTTAGCATTAAACGATTAATCTTTCAATTGCCGATTTTTTCGATTAATCGACCCGAATAACCGATTTATCAATTTTTGTTATTTTTTAAATAATGTCCTATCACACTCACCCAAGTCAATGTTTTAAGTAAACATTTCCACTCCACCCTAAGGACTGATGAATATTAAAGCCACTCTCCTGTCCTTCTTTTCAAGAAATTTAAGGAAGATGGATTAGCCTTAAAATCTGCTTTTATATTTTTAATGTTTGAGAATATTTGGTAGCCAATCACTGCAATGAAAGTTTTTGTTACCTAGCAAAAACATGAAAATGACTGGTGACTACCGTGTAGATAACTATGTTATGATATGTCGTTACCTTTTACATTACTTAAAATATATAAATATAAAATAATGACCTACTGATAATAGGTGGTAGAAGTATTTATATATGCACGCAAAATAATGATTTATTTGTATTTGCTAAAATAAGTACCGATTTTGTATTCCTGTTTTTTATTTTATATTATATTTATTAATTTGTTTTGAAAAACTTTACAACAAAATAGAAAATTATCTGCTGTAAAAAGTGATTTTCCAAAAATTTTAAGATTTCTAATGTGAAATATTTATCATTGCATCTATGTAAACCAGGGACTGAGACCCTGAAAAAATGGGTTCAGGTTCGGGTTCAGGTTAATTGAAATAAAAATTTCAGGTTCAGTTCGGTTCAGGGTTCGGGTTCAACATTTAAAAAAGTATAAATGTTTTATTAAAAGGAAATTTATTTATTTTTCAAAGAATTTTTACTTAATTTTATAACTATTGAACATACATGATCATACATGGGCTTGTATATGATCATACATGGTCATATACGTCCATACATGATCTCATATATGACCATATATCTTCGGATCTGAAATTTGAGGGTATATGGTGATATATGTGCATATATTATCATACATGCTCATATATTATTCATGTATGCTCGTATATGATCATATACGTCCATATACCCTCAAATTTCGGATCCGAAGATATATGATCATATATGAGATCATGTATGGTCATATATTAAACAATGTATGGACGTATATGACCATGTATGCCCATGTATGATCATATACAGGCCCATGTATGGTTATATATATTTCGATTTTTAGATGGGTAATAAGTTTTCTTCTTTTAAATTTGTTCTTTGATTTACAAAATCTTTCTTTCTTCTGGAGAACAATATTTTTATTCTCTCATAACTTTGTCTTCTTTTTCCATTTGCAAATTTTTCAAAATTTCAATTGTTTGTAAAATTTCCCAGCAAAACATGGTAATGACTCCTTACATTCAGCATTATTTTCAAAATAAAAACAATGTATTACCTATAATATGTTACTTATTTTATTATTTTGAATTAATAATAAGTTACCTGTAATGGCTTACCTTTTCTATTATTTTATTATAAATAATAATAAGTCATTGTTAATTGCTTAAATAACTTTATTTATTAATGTGTATTTTATTAATTTATGAATTTAAAGTGTTTAATAAAACAAATTTACATGAACAGGAAAAAGCATACAGATTAGTTTAGAGAAGTGTCGAATTAATTTATTTTAACTTATTTGTGTTATCACACATCTTATATAATTAATTTTAGTATTCAGATCACGAATATGACAAAATATTTAAAACATTTCCAAAATTGTAAAGAGATTAAAAATTTTGGAGACCAAATTTGGAATCAGGAGAAAAAATCAATTCAAATCAAATTAAAAGTACTTGAATTTCAATGCGGATAAAAAATGTTTAAAACTGAGCAAAAACTTCCTGTTTTTGATATTTGACGACCCATGGGATACATATGTATGTCCTAAATTGTATCAGTATCCTGTATCAAATGAAGTGAACCAATTCCAAATATATTGATGTTTCTAAAAATTAAAGGAATGTACAATGTCCTACTAGAATATTGATCTCCTGTGTTGGCTAATAGGATTCGAGAAAATGTGTTCCAAAAATTATGCAAAAATATATATTTTTTATGAATTTGTGGTTATCCTATTGGCTCTGAGATCATATTTAACCAAATAGTTAGTATTGTATGAATGTAACAATTATCATCTGTCGATATAAGCCGCATTTAAGAAAATCGGTGCCAAACACCTTACCTTTTGGGACATCCCATATAAAAAATGAGTCTAGTAATCTAAACTTGGAGTTTAGATTACTAGACTCATTATTTGGTAAGGTGTGTTTTTGATAAGATGTTTTTTAGCATTTTTAATATCTTCGGGACTTAGCAGTAACTTAAATCTTCTATCTTGATATATAGTTCTGCAATCAAAAGTGGATTATTAATAAAGTGGTTTTCTCTTTTTATAATATTTAAATATAATTCTTATGAAAATGTTTAAAACTAAGCCAAACTCTATAAAAATCACCCAAAGTCATCTGTTCTTGTAGTTTCAGCGTTATTTTTTAACAGGTGCAAAAACTTCTACGAATTCTTTACAAATATTATCATTTATAGTTAATGCAGCATCCAGTAATTCCGAACAAAAACTTCTGTATTCCAATAAGGCTTGAAACATGTCATAACTGCAATTCCATCTTCTTTGGCTAGCTTTTTTCAATTTTAGCTTTTTAGCTAAAGAAGAAATTTTTGGTGTTCGCAATTTTTTGCAAATAGCTCTGCATTGATCAAGTATTTGCTTAAATGAAGGACTCGATATAGTGTCAAGCACTGCAAACTGGAATGCAAAAAATGTAATGTAATGTTTTTTTTTTTTTGTTTTTTGATTTTTCTATCAAACATTTCTCACGCCATGAACAGCAAAAAATTTTATTTTTATTTTTGAACCCGAACCTGGTTAAATTTTTGGGTTCAGCGGGTTCGGGTTCAAAGTTTTTATAAACAGCGAACCTGAACCCGGGTTCGGTTTCAGTCCCTGATATAAACTTAAATTTTTAAACGCAAAATATATGTAGGTCTTTTAAATTTGTTTGTTATAAATTGAAAAACAAATTATTCTTATATAAATGGACATTGCGAACAAAAGTAATTAAGCAAGTAAATAGCCTGGTAAATAGTAATACCCTATGTGTGCTATTTACTTCCTGACTTGCTAATGTATGTATTTACTGGGTAGTTTGACTTTTTTGACTGAATTTTGGTACACGTCATTCGAGACCCATCCAAGATGAGCTCTTAGTTTATATTTTTTTTTTTCGATATACTTTCATATAAATTTTTAATATACATATATTTTGCGTTTTTGCTAGGAGTCGTATTTTCTTTACGGAATCCAACATTTAATTCAACGTGCCCGTGAAATATATAGGACAAATGGTGGAAACTCTTGTATCACGCAAATGTAATTAACAGAGAAGACAAAAAAAAGCAAAATTTAATGTATTAAAAGTAAAAAAATATTGTCAAAAAAGCAAAAAACAAACGTAGAATTGGGAAAACTATTTAAAAAGAAAAGATGAAATCCAGCAGAAAAACTTTTTTTATTAGAAAAAGCATTTTAAGTCATAAAAATGTGAAAAAGCAATATAAAGCTAAAAAATCTTAAAAAAGATACTTTAAAGCTAAAAACTGGAAAATACAAAAAAAGCAGAAAAAAGCAAATATGATTAAAACAAGCAAAAAAAAAAACAATTAATTATTGATAATTCGATTTTCAAATATTTATTATTTCAAATGGCACTGCGACTATAATAGGTCTTTTGTGCTGCCCAGAACCACCCTAAAGCTTCAAGCTATTGATGAAGCCAAGAACCTTTCTGGGTGAAGTGTTCCAAATATCGGAAGGAGACAAGAAACGGTCACCCAAAAACCTGATCCTCCTGACACAAAGCCCAGGGCAATCACAGAGGACCTGCACAACTCAATGTCTGATTGACCCTTCTTGTGCCTATGGTACAATTTGTTTTCACGCAAATTCAATATTCTATAAATAAGATATTCTATTATTAAGATATTAATTTTTATAATTTAATTTTATAATTACAACTGAGACCATTAAAGTTCGAGTGTTTTTTTTTTCAGGGAAAAAAATTTACCGTTCTTTAACGTGTTAAACTATTTATTTCATATTAACACAAAATCCATAATAAACATTGTTGCAATTAAAAAGTTTAACAATAATAACCTCAAAATTGATAAGACCTTCCTTTCAAAATACTTTCAGTGTATAACTATGACAAACTTATTAAAGATCCACAAGTATTTTTGTATTTACAACAACAACAACAAAAAGAAAAACTAAAGACAAATCAGTGAAGTATAAAAACATAATAACAGTAATAAATTATTAAAAGAAATAGAACCAAAACCATCAAGAAGCATAAAATAAAAATACGAGTTATAATGTCATATACCACATACAACATTCATTACAGTAAATATGCAACATCGGTATTATAGAAAAAACATTTATGACAAAAAATGAAAACAAAAAAACTAAAATTAAATTATTGTGGTACTTCGAGTGTACTACGACTCAAACGGTTAAGCGGTTAACATTTCAAAATTGAAGTTTTTTAAATTTGCTTCAAACATATTAAGTCACGTAAGAAGAAATGTCGAGAGTTACGTTGATACTTTTTTGAACAAAAATAAAATAAAAGTATGTACTCGCATAGACCCACAAATCATTGGACCAGAACAGTTTACATAGTTTGTCTTTTAGTTGTCATATGAGTATTTTTAGGTAAACATATTTTTATTCATATTTATATATGAGTGCATACATCGTTTCGATGGAATTTTCATTAATTGAATTGTTTTCGTTAGGCGGAGTTTAGTTGTTGATTACAATTTTTACAATGCAATGATCTTTTGTTTTTAAGTTTCAAATTTAAAACCTCGCCCAGTTAGTAAAAAATACAATTAATTAGCCGTAGAGTTGTGATATTTTCATATTTTATGGGGAAATTAATCCACATCATACTGAACTATAATTTTTGAAAATATTTTTGTAATTTTGTTTATCTTTGATGAATAATCTAAATTTTTTAATAATTTAAGTTAAAATGTATGCTATTGCAATGGCTTAATTTACGTTACATGTAACCCTCTACATTATGAATAAGTATCCGAAGGTTTACAATAAAACTTGTTTTACTAAAATTTAAATAAGTTTTTTTTAAAGAGAATCAACACAAGAAATTCTTCCTACTAAAATACACATTAACAATGACTCATTATTACTTATGTTAAAATAATAGAAAAGGTAAGCCATTACAGGTAACTTATTATTTTTTAATTCAAAATAAAAAAATAAGTAACATATTATAGACAATACATTATTTTTATTTTGAAAATAATTCAGAATGTAAGGAGAACTCATTACAAAGTAATATATAAAGTAATGAAATTTCATTACCATGGTTTTGCAGGGTGGTGTAAGATTTAGTGAGAACAGATGAAGAAATGTCGAAAAATAAAATTTTTCGACTTTCACGAAACATTGCCAGAATGTTGCCAGAATGTGGTAATCAAAAATTCTAAAATTTGTTCATATACTACCCTAACCACTATTGGTTCGTACAGTTGCACTTTTATGATATTTTTATTTTTTAAATATTTTTATTTAATAACGAATAATATATTTGTATGCTTTTTATGCACTTATTGGAATGCTTATTTTTTTAAGTTTCAAAAAAAATATTTTATTATTATTATTGTATCAAATAAAATAACAACAACAATTTATTTACAGTACTTCAAATATAAAGCGTAACATAAGTGACCACTTTTGCTTCGTACAGCGAGTAATTTTGCATTTTAATTGTAGTTCTAATATTTTGTGACATCGCCCTTAGCTTTCATAACTTCTTTTAATCTATCAGGCATGGCAGTCCTTTGGGGAAATGGAGTCCCAAATCTCATGTATTTTCAATTTTAACCCATTGACAGTGCTTTGGGGGTCGTTTTGTAATTTCTTTTTCATTATTCCCCACAACGACTCAATGGGATTGAGATCCGCACTGCTAGCCGGCCAATTAAGGGGGGGAATATCTTTTTCATTTAACCAAGCCTTCGTTATTTTGGCTGTATGTGGTAGTGCACCATGTTGTTGGAAAATGTATTCATTTCCTCTTCACAAGTTTGGGACTGATGTAAGCAAATTGTTGTTCAAAACTAACTGCCTTAACTGGGACATCAATAAAATGTAAATTTCCCACTCCTTGCGATCACATGCAACCCCATACCATAACGCTTGCAGGAAATTTTACTTGCCTCCGTAAACAGTCCTTATGAAATGTTTCATTATTATTTCTTATAACGTTCAGTCGAGAATCACCTACGCATACTTAAAATGTTGATTCATCACTAAAAATCACTGAATTCCATTGCCGTTGCACCCATTTCATCCTCTCCTTAGCCCATAATAATCTCTTTTCCCTTTGCAAAGGGGTTAGCAGGGGTTTCTTCTTTGCCTAAAGATTTCAGTTAAAGGCAATAAATCACAAAACAGTGCATTATAATTAGAACAATACCTTATAAAATTTATAACCGAGTTTATGCAACTGCATCATTGTCTATTCACGCCCTACTGTCTTTCCAATATTGTCCGACCATTTGACTGCCAAATTTCTCACCGAAGATCGCCTATTCTGCTTGATAATATTTCGCAATGCAAATCACGGTTAGTTATTGGTGTTTTACGACCGCGTTGTTGTTCCTTAGGTGAAAAAGTACCCGTGGTTTCGTAAATTTTAATAATGCCTTGAATGCAATTTGACCTAACAAATTATTTGAACAATATTTTTCTATTATTAATTTTCTAATTTCTTTACAAATAGGAATGTCTCGTGTCATATTGCAAGCTTTGAAAAAAACTGAGTTACTGATAAGAATTAAATAAAAATAATACAACAAATATTCAAAACTATGTGTTTGCATGTCATTTGGCAACTGGTTTATACCGTTATGCCTGGTTTTCATTATGTCATATGAACTGACAACAAAAACTGACTCAAATGAATTCTCGTCATTACATCTTAAAAACTGATTATAAGTCGATAAAGCAGAGCATGTCAAAGACTTATGTCAAATTTTGTTGTCAGTTGACTGACACGCCGTTTTCATTACAAAGGTCAAATGTGATGCATAAACTTTTGGCGAGCGAACAGCTGATTAGAAAATATTAATTTGAGGTAAATAAAAAGTGGAAAAAAATTAAAAATAATAAAAAAGAAACAAATGGCTGTAGCTAGTGCGGCGCTTTGAGTTATTAAAACACTAAAGGGCTTGGAAAAATAAAAGGAAGCATTGAAATTTATTTTTCCAGGAAAAAAATAACAGCTTTGCGATCGCCAAACAAAAAAAATTTACAACTTGTTGTCAATTTTATTTTAGATAAAAAATGCTGCCATATCTGCTGACAAACAGAAATTTGACGTTTTCACTTGTATTTCATTTTAGAAGGCAGTTCGTGTGCATAACTGACTGCAAATTCATATGACACCATATGACAACCCGTTTTCATACAATTGCCAACAATTTGGAACAACTGACATTAAAAATGACAGTGAAAACCATGCATTACAATGCAAAACTACTCGCTGTACGAAGCAAAAGTGGTCACTTATGTTACGCTTTATATTTGAAGTATTGTAAATAAATTGTTGTAATTTTATTTGATACAATAATAATAATAAAATATTTTTTTTTAAACTTAAAAAAATAGGCTTTCCAATGAGTGCATAAAAAGCATACAAATATATTATTCGTTATTAAATAAAAATATTTTAAAAATAAAAATATCATAAAAGTGCAACTGTACGAACCAATAGTGGTTAGGGTAGTATATTCCTAATTAAGTATCAAGTGAAAGGTATTTAGAAGATAGTATAAAACATGCAAAAGAAGATAGTATAACGATAGTATAACTTTGAAGACATCTGTATATACAGCCAAAAAAGTCCCTATAATATGCCCGATAATAATATGTCCTATAATATTCTTCGGCCCCCCCAAATTATTTTCCAAATACAACTTTTTTAACTGGGCTTAGTATACATATACAAAATAGATTGTATTTTTTCTTTCAAAATGATTTTCTTTGAAAGACCAATTGATTTGTTTGCAAGTCCAATTGGGGTTTACCAGACCTCAGGTAAATTTGCTGAGATTTGTGCATTTCGGAGAAAAATTTGCTTTGGCATCTGTGAAATTTTTGCTTCAAAATTAAGTTTGGGCATATTTTCATTAATTAGATTGAGGCTTTTATTCATTATGTAAAACAACACCAGTTTGAAGAAGTAAAAAACGACCACAAATACGATGAAATGAAAAATGACCCCAAAATGTGTAAAGCAAAGAAATGTTGCTTATGCACAGCATTATACGCATTTATGCACAGCATTATACGCATTTATAAGCTACTGTCAAAAATTAGCGAAAAGTCTGTCAAATGCCTAATCAACTTATTGAAGACTTTTGGGTGGCAACAATGTACTTTTTAAACTTAAATACTTACTACACTTAGTTGCAAACATTTGCACTTTTGAAAAAACTGTTTTCTTCTTATATTCCTAAAATATATGTATCTTTTTAAAAAATAGTATTTAATGTGTTCAATTTATATATATTTTACAGTTAACAAGTAAATCTATATTAATTTTAAATAATTTATAGAAACAAATGAAAACATAAATAAAAAAGTACTAAAAAATGCAACAGTGCTTGCATCTCAATCGCAAAACAAATACAAAACCCACCCCTTTTGTTATAAAGGGTGTCCCAAGAAGAACGCAATTTTTAAATCTGGCAACATTCGAAGTGTCATTGTTTGACATTTGAACAATTGTTATTGTTTGCTAGTAGAAGGTACGAGGTTAGTAAAAATGGAGCGCTACACGAATGAACAACGCATTCTCATTGTGAAATTGTTTTACCAAAATGGTGAAAGTTTTGCGGCTACAGTTCGCAAATTGCGATCAATTTGGGCTCACAATAATGCTCCAAAAGAGTCAAATGTAAAGAGATTAATGGATAAATTTGCCGAAACTGGGTCTGTTAGTGATGTAAAGACAACAACGCGCCATCGACCAGGTCGATCGACCGAAAATGTCGCAGCTGTACGTGATGATGTCGCTCAAACTCCATCCACCTCAATTCGACACCGAGCTCAGCAAATTGGTGTCTCCAAATCCACTTTGCAGCGAATTTTGACGAAAGATTTGCATCTTCATGCATACAAAGTTCAATTGACTCAGGAACTGAAGCCAGCTGACCATGGACAGCGAAGGGAGTTCGTTAATTGGGTATTGGAGAAACAACATGAAAATGCTGATTTTGCCGATAAAATCATCTTCACTGACGAGGCCCATTTTCATCTTGATGGCTTCGTCAATAGGCAGAATTGTCGCATTTGGGGTGAGGAAAATCCTCGAGTGATTCACGAGAAGCAAATGCATCCTCAACGTGTCACTGTGTGGTGTGGTTTTTGGGCTGGAGGAATCATTGGACCTTTTTTTTATGAAAATGAGGCAGGTGAAGCGCAAACAGTCAATGGTGTTCGGTATCGTGAAATGATAACCAGTTTTTTCTTGCCTAGAATTGAAGAAATGAATGTGGAGGGCATGTGGTTCCAACAGGACGGCGCCACATGTCATACAGCCAGAGAAACAATTCAATTGCTGCATCAGTCATTTCCCGGTCGTGTTATTTCGCGTTTTGGAGATCAGAATTGGCCGCCTAGATCGTGCGATTTAACACCATTAGATTTTTTTCTTTGGGGTTTTTTGAAGTCGATGGTTTACGCGAATAAGCCGACGACGACTCAAGCCTTAAAAGAGGAAATTGGACGCTGCATTAATGAAATACCGCAGCATTCATGCAAAACGGTCATTGAAAATTTCATTAAAAGATCGCGTGCATGCCAGCAAAGCCGCGGCGGCCATCTGCACGATATATTGTTCCATACATAACCTCATTCTGTCTACTTTACGATATAATAAAGTTTCACGATTTTTTTTTAAATATCTGTGTTTTATTTAAAATTTAAAAATTGCGTTCTTCTTGGGACACTCTTTACATGCACGTTTGTTTTTTAACATATTCAATCAAATTTTCTATAAAAATATTTTCCGCGTACATTGCAATATGTTTTTTTTTTTTCATAAACAGTTTTTCTAAAAACTTAACGAAAAGTTTGTTAAGTACAATATAGTCATACACATTTGATTACATGTATTCGCTCATTTGCTTAAGTATGTATTCGCTCATTTTCCAGCAAAAGTATAATATAGTTAGCTCTTTAAAGTTACTTGGCTCAAACTAAATTGAAATATTTTAAAGAATCAGAATAAAAATAATTTTATATAAATCAAATATTTTAGTGATGAGCAACCACTGCTTTTCAAAATAGTTCAAAAATTAATTAAATTTCTGCTCTCAGTCCATGAGTGTGTCCTCCCAGCCAGTTCTTGTTAAATTTGCTGGTAACAATGGAAGAGCCATACATTTTTGATATGCGGTTTTTGCAGCATCCGACGATCTTACGAAATTTTAGAGCGAATTGCCAAATAGATTTTCCAGTCACGATAATGTGGTAAAAAATTTATAATATATTGCACCAAGCCGAGTCTTTGACGTTTCGTCAAAAGAATTTTGTAGCATGACAGATTTTTACCAAACTGAGAAGGCCATTCCACAACAGGCACTTTATTCTCCCGAAGCCACGTTTTACCAGGTTGGAAGCATGTTTTGGGTCGTTATTCTGCATAAATTCTCACTTCAGCGGCATTTCATCTGCTGCAAATGGTATCATTTAATTTAGCAAAATGTTAACTTAATCTATAGCGCACATTTTTTCTCTAATCCACAAAATTGGACCGACACCAAATGATGAAAAACAGCCCTCCTCCGTGTTTGACCGTCTTCCTTGTATATTTGGGATCGAATTCCTGGTTTTTGGGTCTTCTTACATACATTTTGCCATCAAAACCAAACAAATTTATCTTTGTTTCGTCTGACCACAGCACATTTTTCCAATTTTGGCGATGTTGGTGTTGCTTGGCAAATACTAGACGTTTTTTAATATTTTGCTTGCTCAACAATGGTACTTTTCTCGCACTTCTACCCATCAACCCCATCAACCCAACTTGTAGTCTGTTTCTAATCGTGCGACTGCTAACTGGAGCACACAGCTCATTTTTAAGCTCATTTGATGACAGAAAAGGATTGTTTTAATTAATTCAGCAATTTCTCCCATAGATTTTCCATCACTTTTTAATTTAAGAATAATATCTTTTTCAACACTACAATGAATTCCGCGACCCATTTTTCACCACTCTATATTTATATATATATATACACTCAGAAAAAAAAGTTAGTAGAAACATTTGTAAACGGTTTTCAATCCCACTCTACTATTTTTGTACTGATTTTTAGTAAAAAAATTATTATTTAGCAAATCTTTTTGCTATTTACATTTTACAAATTACAGAATTTTTACAGAATATTTACAAATTTTTGTTGCTAAGTTCAGAAATCATTTTACAAATTTCTGAAAACCGATTTGCTATAATTAGCAAAAAAAATTATATATATATATATATATATATACACTGTCAGACAAAATAAAGTGCGGTTTTGTACTTTCTCTACTTATTCATCAATATTTATCTTCCACGTTTATTATGTCTTACTTATTTGCAGTTCCGTTACTTTATAACTTATGTATTTTGCTTTAATAAACAATATTAACTTTTAAAGCATTTAGTTTTTGTGCTTGTGATAAAAGTATTAAGTTAGGCAAACAAAACGTACGACAAAATAAAGTGTCACTTATCATTAATGTTAATATTTCTGGTACATTATTAAATACTTTAATTAAAATTAAGGTATGTATTTAAAGTATTTTAATTCTTAATAAAATGCTCAAAAAAACTATTTAATGTTCCTTACATTCATAAAACAGCGTCAGACGGACACAATTTTAAAATGAAACCTTTAAACAAAACCCAAAAAGATTTTCTAATACAAGATCGTGAAAATTGAATGAAATTGAAAGATTTATCTTCCAAATATAAGATATCAGAATCCGGAGTACGAAAAATTATTTCTTTGTACAAAATAAGAAAGTCAAACGAAAGTTTGAAAAAATTATGTGGCAGAAACCGTAAAACCACGAAGAAAGACGACAATCATATTGCCATTATCGCAAAAAGAAACTCTTTTATCTCCGCCAGGGAAATAAAAGAAGAACTTAATTTAAATATTTCAACGCGAACTGTCCAAAGAAGGCTTAATGAAAGCGGTTTAAGAAGTACATACGCTAAGAAAAAACATCTTCTACGCGCAGCAAATATAAACAAGAGATTGGAATTCGCAAAGAAATATATAAATATGCCAGGATCATTTTGGAACAAAGTAATCTGGACGGACGAATCCAAATTTGAACTAAAAAATTCAAAGAAACGAAAAAGAGTTTGGTGTGCGCCATCACAAAGGCTTAAATCGAAAAACATTATGCATACCGTTAAACATGGTGGAGGGAGCCTTATGGTATGGGGGTGTTTTTCGACTTCAGGAGTAGGCCGACTTGTCAAAATTGATTCAAAAATGACAGGTGAGCACTACGTAAACATTTTGAAAGAAAATCTTTACAGTAGTGCTGAGGAAATGAACTTGGGTGATTTTGTCTTTCAACAGGACAACGACCCCAAACATACCAGCAAGGTAGCCACAAAATATTTTGAGGAAAAATGCATTGAGAAATTAGAATGGTCTGCTCAGAGCCCTGACTTAAACCCCATTGAACACCTCTGGGCTATTCTGGATGACAAAATCCCAATGGAGTCGCGAACCAACATTCATTCATTTTGGGAAAAAATGCAAATAGAATGGAGAGCAATTACATCAAGTACATTGAAAAATCTAGCATTAAGTATGCCTAGGAGACTTAAAGAAGTCATCAATAATAAAGGGGGTGCAACATCGTATTAAGTTATTTATTTTTTGTTTAGTTTTCTTGATATTACATTGAAGTGTTACTTTATTTTGACGTTTAGAATTCTTTAGGTATATAATTTTTTAAGTTTTTATTGTATATATGAAGTCAATAATTTTTATAAAATCATTTTTTAACTAGCATTTTGTATGAAATAAATACATTTTTTTGTTTTGTAAAGCTTCTAAATTGTTTGTATTATTATTCTTCAAGGAAATGCAGAGGGTATGCTACCGCACTTTATTTTGTCTGACAGTGTATATATATATATATATATATATATATATATATATATATATATATATTTATATATATATAGACCGGGTTCAAATCCTGCGGGGTATTGTTCCTTTAAGACTCAAATTTTTTTACAAAACATTTTTCTTAAATATATTTTATTATATTATATATTACATTTTATATATTTTTATATATATTAAGCTAAATACCAATATATTATTGGATCTCATATGATACAATTTACTAATTTAGTATACTAATTTAATTGTTCTAATATTCACAATATTTTGTAATTTTTTTTGCTGATATTAGCAAACAGATTTTAAATTCCACTTTACAAAAAGTATACTAAAATTTAGTAGCGGCTACTAATTTTTCTACCAATTTCATTGTACTACACGTCAGCAAACATGTGTTGCTAAGATTAGCAAAAAAT